>SKCR01031723.1:0-415578 GCA_019454045.1 Zanthoxylum bungeanum | reverse complement strand
TTGAATTGCTGCTGTTTGCTGGGAATCAGCAGAGAACTGAGGTTGAGCAACCGGTTTCCTAGAATCAACCGACAAGCTTGGTTGCGGAGGTCGAACTGATGGCTGATGCTGAGGCCCACTCCTCATTTTATTTGAGTCCATATGTAAGGCTGGCTGCTGTCGAGGCAGAATCTTCACTTTTCCTGCTGCTTCGAATGAATTCATCTGTGACTGGGAATCAGCAGAGAGCTGAGGTTGAGCTGCCGGTTTCCCAGAATCAACTGACAAGCTGTGTTGTAGTAATAAAATACGAATTCGGTTTTCCTCAAACACACTCTAAAGTGATCGGTGAATCACAACAAGTGGTATCAGAGCTTTGGTTCTTCATTGGGATCGAAAAACCGAAGAACGGAGCTCGGTTCGGAAAATTCGAGTTCCGGAAAAGTTGTCAACAATCAACTTTGAGCATACCATCAGCTAGTTCACGTCGAGACGAGCACGGTGGTATTTTCCGGCGATCAAACGGAGTGGTACAGGGAGCCCGCACGCGCCGCACGCGCCAGACAGTAAGATCCACGCGCCGCCACTCGCAGCACGCGCCTCACGCGCATGAAGGTTGAAGACGATCCGAGTCAGCCGCCACGTCAGCGCCCAGTCAGCGCCACGTCAGCGCCCAGTCAGCAGACACGTCAGCGCCCAGTCAGCAGACACGTCAGCGCCACGTCATCTGCCACGTCAGCGCCACATCAGCTGCCACGTCAGCGCCACGTCAGCCGCACGTCAGCAAAGTGGGTCCCACCTGCCACGTCAGCGCCACGTCAGCAGCCTGGTAAATTTCATTTGGCCCCCTGAAGTTTTGAAATTTACAGTTTTGCCCCAGAACTTTTAGGAATTTACAAATCAGCCCCTGTGTCGGATTTAGACCAACGAAGTGTCTATTCCACCATTTTCGACCGTTCCGGACTCAACGGTGACCTCGGATTTGTGAAATTCAGTCCCGATTTTAGGGTATTCCATTTAAAATTTAAAACTTAAAATGGAGTTGGAGGATTCTCCATTCTGGTGCAATGATTAAACTGGCTGCCACTAATTACTCCCTCTGGAGACCTGATGATAGATTTCTTGCACTGTAAAGATTTGTTTGATGTCATCGAGTTGAAGGGAGTGAAACCAGAGTCTGTTAAGGAGCATGATGGAATAAACTCAACAACAAAACTTTGGGTCAGATTAGGCAGTGGATCGGTCACAGTGTCTTCCACCACGTAGCACAGGACACAGATGCTTATGAAATGTGGAGGAAATTGGAAGACATGTTCCAGGCTCAAAACAGCTCGGAATAAGGCCTTAATAATGAGGCGATTGGTGAATTTGAAGCTACGGAGTGGAACTTCCGTTGCAGAACACACCAACGAGTTCCAGAGCCTGGTGAATCAGTTGTCTGCAGTAGACATGCAACTGGCAGATGAAGTTCAAGCCCTCTTACTACTCAGTTCCCTTCCTGATAGCTGGGAGACATTGGTGGTTACTCTCAGCAATCCGCTCCAGGAGGTAAAGTTACCATGCCTATGGTAAAAGATGCCCTGTCGAATGAGGAGTCCAGGAGAAAGATGTTGGCTCAGAACAGACAGAAGCCTTCGTCACAGAGACTCGAGGAAGACATCAAGGAAGAGACGGAGAGAGAGGCAGAAGCACAACCAGGGGTAGATCCTCAGATGGAAGGAAGCCTACCTATAAGTGCTACCATTGTGGCATTGTAGGCCACCTAAAGAAGAATTGCCGAAAACTGCAACGAGAGCAAAGAGAAGGCAATCACCAGCCGAAGAATGACGAAGGAGGACACTGGTTGTTGTCCAAGCAGATGTAGCAATATGCTCCATACAGGAAGAAACATGCCTTCACAACGCAACCAAGATGTTGAGTGGGTGTGGTAGATACTGCAGCATCCTACCACGTCACTCCTCACAGAGATTTCTTCACAACATACAAAGCGGGAGACTTTGGAGCAGTGAAGATGGGAAATATCAGTTCCTCTGGGATAGTAGGAATGGGTGATATTCAGTTGCGGACAAATGTCGGATGTACATTGATCTTGAAGGATGTCTTGCATGTTCCAGAACTTCGGCTGAATGTACTCTCGGGGATAGCTCTTGACAAACAGGGCTATGAAAATCACTTCAGAAATGGCACATGGAGAATGACGAAAGGTGTCATGGTTGTCGCCCGAGGACATGCTTGCGGCGCACTATACAAGACTCATGTGAAGATTTGTGCAGACAGCCTCAAAGTAGCTGAAAAGAGGCTTCTCAAATCTGTGGAACGGAGACTCAGACACATGAGTGGGAAGAGGGTTGTCTACCCTTACAGAAGGAGCTTACCAATGATGCTGCACGAGGTCCTTGCAACCACTACTCAATTGGTAAGCAACGCAGAGTCTCATTAATTTCTCTCAGAGAGAAGATCAGAGTGCTCAGTCTGGTGCACTCTGATGTTTGTGGTCCCTTGGAGGTTGATTCATTGGTGGTAACAAGTATTTCTGACTTTCATCGATGATGCTGTCACGAAAAATCTGGGTGTATTTCCTCAAGACGAAGGATCAGGTCCTAGATCAGTTCAAGCGTTCCACGCCATGGTAGAGCATGAAACAGGAAGAAGTTGAAGTGCCTTCGCACAGACGATGGAGGCAAGTACAGTTCCAGGGAGTTCGAAGCCTACTGCATGAGACATAGCATTCGACGGACAGAGAGAACTGTTACCATACTACACAATATAATTGTGTCGCTGCAAACATGAACCCACCATTATGGAGAAAGTCAGAGGAATGATCAGTATGGCAAAGCTGCCAAAGCCATTCTGGGGAGAAGCTGTTCGTGCTGCCTGTTACTTGATCAACAGATCACCAACTGAACCGTTGGACTTGGAGATTCCGGAGAAAGTGTGGTCTGGTAAGAAATCCTTCCTACACTCACCCTAGAGTATTCGGTTGTTTAGCCGTTGTACATGTATCCAATGAGCTCAGAGAGAAGCTCGATGCGAAGGACAACTCCATGTATATTCCTAGGCCATGGAGATGAAGAATTTGGATACAGACTATGGGATCCGAAGGAAAAAAATGGTCATCAGAAGCCAGGAAGTAGAGTTTCTCGAGACCAGACAATTGAAGACATTGAAATGCCCAGAATGTCTTCCAAATCCATGCCAACAGAAATCCAGACTCAGCACCAGCACAATTAGCCACAGATAGGGTGCACGAGGAAATTTCCAGAAGCAGAACCAGAGGAGGCAAGAAGTAGAGATTTTGAGCAGGGGAGTCACAGCCTGTTCCATCAGAGATTACAGAAGAAAGTGTGAGCAGGGGGAGCCGCAACCCACTCCACTAGAAGCTGCACGATCATTCACAGAGATGGATGATGACAGACCTCCAGAAACCAGTGGACCTCAGACAAGAAGATCTGAGCGAGGCAGGATTCCATCAACCAGATATCCGGGATCCGAATATATTCTGCTTACTGATGGGGGGAGCCAGAGAGTTTCCCAAAGGCAAGAAGGCACTGAGGAACAAATGGGGTGAAGAAACCATGACAACAGAAGATTACTGTGCAGAGACGCCAGTGGATTGTACTATGCAGAGACATAGCAGAAGAATACTGTACAGAGATGCAGTGAAGTGTGCTGTGCAGAGACACAACGACTTTTCACAAAGGAACAATGATCGGGACAAGCTAGAGTGTGCAGAGGACATAACCGAGATAGCTGTCAGATCACGATGTTTCAGATACAGAGAACTACGATTGGCTTGATCCTAACTCAGGGTACGTAGGCAGTCATACAGATGCGCCAGGGGAGGATCCTTTGGAGGATCCGGATTTGGGTGATTGATGGTCGGCTCAGATTCTGAGGAAATCTTCACCGAGGGGGAGATTTGTTGGTTGTCAGCAGCTGTTACTTTCCCACCGAAAGTAAGCAACAATTGCATGCAGTTGGCATGCAATATCAAGCACTCAAAGCTTGATGACAGCTTGTCTGTGAGTGCCAAAACGTGTGTACTGTAGCACACGTTTTGGCAACTATAAAAGGAGCCCTCCAGCCATTAGAAAATCATCCCAATGAGTGTGAGAAATGTATAGAGTGTTGTGAGGTTTTTTATAAGTTCTGGTGTAAACTTTGAATATTATTCTTGTAGTAATAATATTGATTCGGTTTTTCCTCAAACACTTCTAAAAGTGATCGTGTTTTCACAACACACTCTTCATTTTATTCAAGTCAATATGTAAGGGTGGCTGCTGTCGAGGCAGAATCTCCACTTTTCCCGCTGTGATTGAATTCATTTGAGACTGGTACCTTCTTGGACCCTCATTCATGGACATCCTGAAGAATAAACATTTTAAGTATTTAGATCTGAGATGAACTAGATGAGTATGTGAAATTATACCTATTTGCTTTGAGCATTTTCCTCTTTTCATTTCCATGGATTCGTGTTTCTCTATTAGTCCTCGCAACCAAACCCCTTGAGTGCTTTTCCATCAAAACCTTAAGTCTCTCCCCTTCGTCTTCCCATCTCTAGTTACACATGATGAGTGGGTAAAAGCTGGCATATGATTAAAGAACCATCAGACAACAGATGATAGAGAAAAGAACCTTCAGCTTGGTACAAACCTATCTCAAGGTACTCAGTCGGTAAAGGTTTCGACCTTTAATTAAGAGAGGATGAAGCGGAGAGAGTGGCTTCTCCCCTTTGCTCCAGAGGACCTCTATCTGAAAAGAAGCCAAAAACAGCACTTCAACCACAATACATACTTTGACAAATCTAAAATACAATATCTGCCTGTATGAAATTTAATTCTAAACTCATAGAAATATTATCTCAATTGTTGGTGAACCAGTGAAACAGAAGAAATGGGCTAAAACTTTTAGCTGGGACTGCTTGAGAAATTCTGTTGATCAAATTCTCTTGAAAATGTTGTACCCGCAAAATCAAAAAATACCACTATACTAATGCATAATCCCAGATAACTGAATAGTCGAATGATTTTCTGTGATTGATGGCTTTCCAACAAATCCCCATAGTCTAAACTACAAGGTTTTGACTCACTGTAAATGTATGTTGCTGCTTGGCAGCTCCATAGCTTTCTTTCACAATGCGACCAGCAACGATCCTTTTACCACACGGAGGACCACCAGCACTACGAGCTACTATGTTAAACCTGATTAATAAAAGGGAAATAAGATGTTGATGGTGTTTTCAGGACCTATGTTATTTACAGAGTATGACAGGGGTAAAAAGGGGAATTCTCCCCTCGGTCGAATTACGTTCTGCCGACCCGACCACAACAGATAAAGACCGACCACTTTGGTTCGGATGACCGAGCACTATAAAGTCAGTAGAAACACTCCCAGCATAAAAGAATATCGTGACCGACCTCATAAAGACCGACCAGACAGGCGAGATATGCTCAAGATGACGACGCCCTATTGTTGCGGATAAGATAAACAAATTATCCTACTCTCACAAGGAGATGGAGTCAGAATCCAAGAAGGAATAAGAAAAGAGAAGGCAGTATTAGACTAGGAATCCTTGCAAGAGGAGAAGACTGAATTCAACTAGGATATCTTATGCAAATAGGAGTCTGATTTCTGTATTATTATAAATAGGAGGGGAAAGTATGTGTAAGGGGCATCATCAAATCATCGTAATCAAAGGAGAGTGATCAGAATCACCAAGCTCTGACTTGTAAACACAAGAAAGAGCCGAGAAGAGTATTTGAGTAATAAAAAGTATTATATTGTTTGTGCCCGTGGACGTAGGTCGGACTAAGATCCGCCGAACCACGTTAAATCTCCTTGTCTATTGGTGTGTTTTTCTGTCTTTTGCTAAATTTGTTTTTGGTCCCCCATAACCAAACAAATTCACCGTTGAAGGAGGATCCCCTCGGAGGTGATATTCCCGTATTACCCTGAGACCAAAATCCACCGTCAACAGTTGGCGCCGTCTGTGGGGAATCCTACAAAAAGCAACTCGCGTAGTAAGACAACGGCGGAAGGCGGAAACCACCAATCATCAGGGAACTCGGCTGCGGATTGGATGGAGAAGATCGAGGAGAACCTGAGGAAGGAAAAGGAAGAAAACCAAACTATGCTAAAAACCATAGTAGACCGGTTAGAAAAGATAGAAGGGGCGCATGACGGAAAATTCGAGGACGGGACTAGCCGACGAAGGAATGAAATAACAGAAGGAAAGAGAACTATCGATACAAGTGAGGACGACAGACCCCGAAGGAGGGATCCCTACAGGGTAAGATCCGTGGTGGTGCAAAGAGATTCCCAGACCGAGGACACATGGGAGGAAGAGGATGACAAATCGTCTCCAGACTCCTCCTATGATAGCCCTCACAACACCCAGAGAAGAGGGAAAGAGTACAACGAAAAAGATACCGACCCTGAGAAGCGCCACTCCCAAGACAACAGAAAGAAGAGAAACCACAGGAGGCGGCATAGAACCAAAGACAGCAGCATGAAATCTTGGCTACGGGAGGAGCTAATCAAATGGGGAGTATACCCCAATACAAGCAGAGGGGATGTCCAGGACAGCAAAGATGAGTCCCCCCTCACAGAAGAAATAAAGTCAGAGAAATTCCCAAAAAGATTCAGCATGCCAACCATGACGCCATACAAGGGCCATACCGATCCCAAAACCCACATTGAAAGCTTTGTCCTTCTAATGGAAGTGCAAGGGGTAACGGGGGACGCCATTTGCAAAGTGTTCCCCTTAACTCTAGCCGGACCGGCCATTCTATGGTATAGAAGCCTAGCCTCAAGGAGCATCAGCAGCTTCACACAACTCAGAAAGTCATTCATACGACACTTCAAGGGGGCTTGTGTTCCCAGAAAAACAATCGGAGAACTGAGGCTTATGAAACAAGGAGATGATGAACCATTGAAGATATTCATTGAGAGATATCACAACATGGTACTCGAAGTTGGGGGGTACGAATCCCCCGAGGCCCTAGAAAGCTTGAAAGGAGCCTTGAAAGTCGGGAGACTATGGACCCACCTAAGGATCCAGGACACCCCGGACTACGCCACCGCCCTGGAGGTGGCCCAAAAATTCGTTTTATTAGAGAACGAGGAGAAAGTGTCCCGAAAAGGGAACACCATCAGAGAAAGAACCACAAGGGAGGGCGCCCCCCGCCGTGTAGAAAGAGAATCCAGAAGACCACCCCCGAAGCACAAGGAGTTCAAAACGCTGCACCGAAACAACCAAGAGAGAAGGGCGCCGACCCAAGTAAACCATGTGGTCAGGGAAGTTGCATACATTCCCCTAAAGAAACCACTGGGACAAATTGTCATGGAGATCCAGGGGAAAGGCCTCTTAGTGGAACCCGACCAAAGGAGATTCCCCCCAGACAAAAGAAACCAAAAGGCTTATTGTATACACCACAACTCCAAAGGACATGCCACAGACGGATGTAAAGATCTGCGAGAACAAATGGAAGATCTAGCACGAAACGGGTATCTGAACAAATACATTGACCGCGAGGTCATGGTGGCCAGACAAAGAGCACGGGGCCGCCAAATCAATACCATCGCAGGAGGAAGAACACTGGCCGGGAACTCTAACCGGTCAAGGAAAGATTACAGCAGAACTCGAGGACCCGACGTCTTAGAAACAGAACAGGGCGCAGGACTCCAGGGAAGTCGGTCGGTACCAATAATGTTTACTGATGAGGATACCCGAGGAGTAAGTTTCTCTCATGACGATGCGTTGATAATCAGGGCAGTCATCAGCGGGTCGGAGGTAGACAGAATCCTAGTGGACCCCGGGAGCGCGGTTGACATAATTTCCAGAGAAGCACTGGACGACCTAGGGGTAGAATATGCAACCCTGACCAACGATAGCACTCCCTTATACGGTTTCAGAGGATCAACCGTCATCCCACTAGGAAGGATACAGTTGGCAATAACTGTCGGGACACATCCTCGGACCCGGACGATCATGACAGACTTCACTGTAGTAGACTGCATGAGCAGTTACCAGGCCATCGTCGGGCGACCCTTCATGATGAAAACAAAAGCCGCGATGTCCTGCTACCACCTGAAACTGAAATTCCCCACTCGGGAGGGGATCGGAATTGTGTGCGGAAGCCAGAAAACAGCTCGCAGCTGCTTCGCAACTCTCTCACGAGAAACTCTCTACATCACCAAAGACAACCGAAAACGACAAAAGAACCAGGGAGAAGAAGAAGAAGACAGAAGCCCAGGGCCCCGGCCAAACAAAAATGCCCGACTCGCTGCAGCTGAGGAAACGGAGGAGATAGAACTTTACGGGCCAGGGAAAAGTATAAAGATATGGGGAGGCCTGAGCAAGTCTATACGACAAGATCTTCTAGAATGCCTGAAGGGATACCCGTACGTCTTTGCCTGGGGATACAATGACATGCCGGGGATCGACCCGAGATTCATCAATCACCGCCTAGTAGTAGACTCATCTCGCAAGCCGGTCAGGCAAAAGAGAAGGAACTTCAATCAAGAGAGGAGTAAAGTAATAGCAGCCGAGGTCGAGAAGTTACTAAAGGCAGGTCTCATCAGGGAAGCAAGGTACCCGGATTGGGTATCAAACGTGGTGTTGGTCAGGAAGAACAATGGCAAGTGGCGAATGTGTGTCGATTTCACCGACTTAAACAAGGCGTGCCCAAAGGAAAGCTTTCCTTTGCCGAACATAGACCAGCTAGTAGACACCACAGCCTGCCAAGGATTACTGAGCTTCATGGATGCTTTCTCCGGATACAACCAGGTCAAAATGTGCCCGGCAGACGAAGAGAAGACAACCTTCATCACAGATCAGGGGCTTTACTGCTATAAAGTAATGCCCTTCGGGCTAAGAAACGCTGGGGCAACCTTCCAAAGGTTGGTAAACAAAGTTTTCAAACCACTCATCGGCATTACAATGCTAGTTTATGTCGATGACATGATAACAATGTCGAAAGAACCAAACAACCACATGTACGACCTAAAAAGGACCTTCGAGCTTCTAAGAAAACACAACCTGAAACTCAATCCGGAAAAATGTACCGTCGGGGTAGCTTCAGGGAATTTTTTAGGCTACATGGTAAGTGCCCGAGGATTTGAAGCAAACCCACAGAAGATCCAGGCAATACTGGCCCTAAAGTCTCCCAAAACAGTAAAAGAAGTACAGAGTCTGACTGGTAGAGTGGCTGCGCTCAACCGGTTCATATCACGAGCAACTGACAAATGCCACCCTTTCTTCAAAGTGATCCAAAAAGCAAAAAAGGATATCGACTGGACAACAGAGTGCGAAGAACCCTTCCAGCAGTTAAAGCAGTATCTGGTGCAGCCCCCACTCCTGGCTAAACCACTCCCGGGAGAAACATTATACCTATATCTGGCTGTTTCGGACCGAGCAGTAAGTTCAGTAATGATACATGAAACCGACAAAATCCAGAAACATGTCTACTATGTCAGCAAAGCCCTCTTAGACGCTGAAACCCGGTATCCAGTACATGAACTAGTCGCCCTTTCATTAGTTACGGCAGCTCGGAAATTGCGGCCTTACTTCCAGGCCCATCCTATCAAGGTATACACCGATCACCCCCTAAAACAAATTCTACAGCGGCCAGAAGTTTCCGGCAGATTAATAAAGTGGTCGGTAGAACTAAGTGAACATGACATCACATACCTCCCAAGAGCGGCAGTAAAGGGACAAGCCTTGGCAGATTTTGTCGCCGAATGTACCGACCCCCAGACCCTGGCTATAGACGAGGACAAATAGGAAATGTCCGTAAACGGTTCGACCGGCACACAAGGTAATGGCGCGGGAATCATCCTAAAAAATTATAAAGGGGAAGAAATCCTACTCGCCCTGAAATTCGCTTTCATAGCGACCAACAATGAGGCAAAATATGAAGCAATACTGGGTGATTTGAGACTATGCACTGTGCTAGGAATCCAAAATGTGGTAGCAAGGAGTGACTCACAATTGGCCGTTCAGCAACTGAAGGGGGCATTTCAAGCAAAAGAGCCTAGTATGATGGCCTATCTGACCGAAGTACGAAAGTTAACGGGGAAGATGGGGGATGTACGCTTCGAACAAATCCCCCGAGAAGACAATTGTGAGGCAGACTCCCTGGCACGGCTCGCCTCTTCAACAAAAGCCGAACACCCCAGGATAATCCATTTGATTTACATTCGGGAAATGAGCGTGGGAGAATCTAAAATAGAAGTTCTAGATAAAGAAAACCAAGCATCATGGATGCAACCCATCAGAAAATATCTGGAAACAGGAGAAACACTAGAGGACAGAACAGAGGCCAGAAAGTTAAGATACAAGGCACCAAATTCTCCACCACCAACCAGCCGAACAGTTGACCACGCTGCTCAGTCCCTGGCCGTTCGCCCAGTGGGGACTAGACATCATTGGGCCAATGCCACAAGGGAAAGGGCAGGCGAAGTATGCCATCGTGGCCATAGACTATTTCACCAAATGGGTAGAGGCAGAGCCATTATCCGCCATAACGGAGAAAAAAGCCACTGAATTCCTGAGGAAAAATACCATCTGCCGGTTCGGGATTCCCCGAGCCATCATCACAGGCAACGGGAAACCGTTTGACAGCAAAGGTTTCAGAAAACTCTGCGAGGACCTCCAGATCGCCCTAAGGTTCGCCACACCAGCCCATCCCAAATCAAACGGCCAAGTCGAGGCGACAAATAAAACCATCAAGGCCAACCTAAAAGCTCAGCTTGGATCCAGCAAGGGCCTATGGGTCGAGGAACTACCAGAGGTATTATGGGCGCACCAGACAACCTATAAGGACTCCACGGGAGAAACCCCATTCTCCTTAGCATACGGATATGAAGCTGTCATCTCGGCAGAGACCGGAGTAACCTCCCACAGGGTTCAGCACTACGAGAGTAAACAGAATGAAGGACTTATCAGAAACCACCTCGACCTGATCGAAGAGAAGAGAGAGAGGTCGGCCGTAAAAACAGCAATCTACCAACAAAGGATGGCCCGCTTCTACAATAAAGGGGTTCGGACACGCACCTTCATCCCGGGCGACCTAGTGCTAAGGAAGGTCACCCTAAATACTCGAAAGCCTGAGGAAGGCTCCCTGGGCGCCAAATGGGAAGGCCCCTACAAAGTGGTAAAAGTGGTAAAACCAGGAGTGTACATCCTAGAGCGGCTGGACGGCACAAGATTAAAAAAGCCATGGAACGCTGAGATGTTGAGGAAATATTTCCAGTGAACTTTCCCTTCCTCCTATCTGTTTACGGCAAAAAGGGACACAAATGCAAATACAAAAGCCTCTCTCAAGATAACCCATAGAGAGTTGTAAGAATGGCAGTATGTCCCCGAGTATAAATAAAAAAAAAACTTTTAAAAAAAAAAAAAAAAAAAAAACCGGGGACAAACTTAGCGCCTAATACAAAAAATGACCAAGCACTAAGACACGATCGGCTCGGAGCTGGACTTTGTTCCGCCAATGCCACTCAGTTATTCGGCTCGGGGTCGGGTCACGTCCCACCGAGTCACGCATATTGATATGGGGACGGGACATTCCCCCAGAACCAAGTACCTCTTTCAGCTCGGGGTCGGGTCACGTCCCATCGAGTCACGCATATTGATCTGGGGACGAGACATTCCCCCAGAACCAAGTACCTCTTTCAGCTCGGGGTCGGGTCACGTCCCACCGAGTCACGCATATTGATCTGGGGACGGGACATTCCCCCAGAACCAAGTACCTCTTTCAGCTCGGGGTCGGGTCACGTCCCACCGGGTCACGCATATTGGTCTGGGGACGGAACATTCCCCCAGAGCCTTGTACCTTTTTTAGCTCGGGGTTGGGTTATGTCCCACCGAGTCATGCTCATTGGTCTGGGGACGGAACATTCCCCCAGAACCAAATGTCTCTTTAGCTCGGGGTCCCCAGGGACATACTCGATGCATGAGATCCGTGAGAAGCATAGCACAGGGAATGATGATACCCCCGTGGCGATTGTTTACTCCAGTGTTGCCGAACATAAGGAGGAACATGCCCTTAATGTATCGAACACTCTTTTGATCATCACTTACCCGATGTAATGGATCCGTGGGAAAGCATAGCACGGGGGGTGATGACACCCCCGTGACGATTGCTAGCTCCAGTGATGCCGGAACTAAGGAGGAATATACCCTTAGTAGTCCGGACACTCTTTGATCCATTCATCATCCGCATCCACGAGAGACACAGCACGGGGATGCGTTGTGCCCATGTGGCGTGTGCCTGCTCCAGCGTGGTAAGGAGGAGCCCTCATACAATACACAGGCTCCCCAGTGAACCGACGTGTAGAGGATGTGCCCTTACCATTCGAACGCTCTACTGATCCGAATCCTGGTTCGCCGGGACACTGAATTGGAAGATTCAGAATTATGTTTTGGAGACCTCGGACGGGACGCTATCTTGAGGCATCCATGTTGTTGTTTATGCTTGCAAAACGTTTTTTATTTTGGGATAGGTGCTAAGTCACCCCCGCCTTTTTTATTTTCCAGAAACTTGTTTTTGTTTTCGGCCGGTCTGGTAGGGGGACGCCCATGCCAAATTCGGTAGGGCTTCAAAAGGTTGATTCACTTCCCTTTTGAATAAGCCCCAGGGGATAGTCGGCCCGGGGCTGGATTACGCTCCGCCGAGGCCACTTGTTAGTCAGCTCGGGGCTGGATTTCGTTCCCCCGAGGCCACTTGGTTATCTAGCTCGGGGTCGGGTTACGTCCCACCGAGTCAGCCCTTTGGACTGGAGACGTAACATTCCCCCAAGTCCAAGTTCCTTTCTCAGCTCGGGGTCGGGGTACGTCCCACCGAGTCAGCCCTTTGGGCTGGGGACGTAACATTCCCCCAGGTCCAAGTTCCTTTCTCAGCTCGGGGTCGGGGTACGTCCCACCGAGTCAGCCCTTTGGATTGGGGACGTAACATTCCCCCAGGTCCAAGTTCCTTTCTCAGCTCGGGGTCAGGGTACGTCCCACCGAGTCAGCCCTTTGGACTGGGGACGTAACATTCCCCTAGGTCCAAGTTCCTTTCTCAGCTCGGGGTCGGGGTACGTCCCACCGAGTCAGCCCTTTGGACTGGGGACGTAACATTCCCCCAGGTCCAAGTTCCTTTCTCAGCTCGGGGTCGGGGTACGTCCCACCGAGTCAGCCCTTTGGACTGGGGACGTAACATTCCCCCAGGTCCAAGTTCCTTTCTCAGCTCGGGGTCGGGGTACGTCCCACCGAGTCAGCCCTTTGGACTGGGGATGTAGCATTCCCCCAGGTCCAAGTTCCTTTCTCAGCTCCGGGTCAGGGTACGTCGCACCGAGTCAGCCCTTTGGACTGGGGACGTAACATTCCCCCAGGTCCAAGTTCATTTCTCAGCTCGGGGTCGGGGTACGTCCCACCGAGTCAGCCCTTTAGACTGGGGACGTAACATTCCCCCATGTCCAAGTTCCTTTCTCAACTCGGACCCAGGTTATGCCCCTCCGGCTCATGTTGACCCCCGAAAGGTCTCAGAGTATTCAGACAAGCAAGCTTGCTGCCGAAACCTGGAACAAAAAAAATTAATTGAATTTTTTTTTTGTTTTGTTCTCTCAAATCAAGCCTTTATCTCACCATATATTACTCTACAAATAATCAAGTCCATGGAATTAATCCTTAAGGGTTGAGGGTTTAATTAGTGTTCTTGATGCTTGATTTTCCTAGGGTTTAAGAGTTAAATTTTGGGGAAAATCTTGTTGCCACTCTTGAGTGATCAAACCACCTTTGGATCACCAAGATTTTTTCATTGAGGAGCTTGATTTGGTGGAGTTTGAAGAAGTTCAAAGTGCTTGGAAAAAGCTTGGATGCAACCCTTCACAAATTGGCAAGGATTGAAAGCAATTGTTGGTAAATTTAATTTGTAAATTTATTGTTCAATTTGTTGAGAAAATTGTTGTGGATTTCTTGTATTAATTGGAAGCATGTAAGTGAGGAATTAGAAGCATTTAAGTGTTGGAAAATTAGTATATAATTGATATGTTAATTTTTGAATGCTTGGATTAATTTTTCAAGAGTTGGAAAATTATTTTGTATGCTTGAATTAATTTTTCAAGTGTTGGGAAATTAATTTTAGTATGCTTGGATTATTTTTAAAGTGTTGAAAATAATATGGATGCTTAATTTTAATTTGTTAAGAGTTGGTAAATTAATTAAAGTGTGTAGAATTTTTAATTGCTTATGGTAATTATTTCAGTACATAAAAAATTGGTAATGTTTTTAGTGCATTGGATTTTTTAAAATTGTGATTAAAAATTTTATTCACTATTTTTGAAATTACCGGAAAAAAAAATCTATTCGCTCGGGATTTGATCTCGGGTGGATTCCGCTGCGCTCGGTTTGTCCGTTCCTCACACAACAAGTGGTATCAGAGCGATACGTGCTTCTAATTGTTCATGTTCCTTACAATTTTTCTCAATGTTATAAAGTGCCCATGCATACATTTAATTATGAATTACATGTTTTAGGCATTTTTGGACATGCATACATTTTATATATTTGTATGCATTTGACTTTGGAAAAATCTCTACGCTAGATTAATAAGTGTCATTATTTTAGTTGAAAATATGACATGGTCCGGTTTGTCTATACGCTGTTAGTGAAACCATTGTGATTATTCCCAATATTGCTAAAGCGTGAGGGATTGGTTATAATGCTTTGTACTATTCCGGTAAAGCATGAGATGAGTCGAATTTAGGAGAAAGTATTATCCAATATTGCTAAAGCGTGAGGTTAATATTAGTATCTTACTTTCGGCGATAGGCAAGTTGATCTAAAAATTGAACTGTCCAATATTGCTAAAGCGTGAGGATGAGATTTGATTTAGGACCGAATATAGGAGTTGCATGAGATGCAATTGACAATAGTTGTCTACCTTCTCGAATTTACAAAGATCAATATGTAGGAAACGCTTTCCTCGCGCAGCGGAAGCGATTAGGCACACAGATCGACCTTGAAATTTTTTTCTATTTTCCCTTCCTCAAAGCTGAATGGAACCAGCACATATATTGAATTTTTGCTTCTGTTTCGGACAATATCTCAGCCCCGGAATGCGCCCAAAACAGTCCCCGAACATCAGTGAAATAATTGACTGTTTTGGACCCATTACACAACCGAACTGCACACAAATCACCCACTGATTTGCGTGAACTGCAAGGGTGATATAGGTATGATTTTTCCACTAAAAAAAAAATCATAACTCAGCCCCAAAAAGTCCCCAAGGTGTTTCCCAAAACCCGAATTAAAACAAAACAAACTGAGCCCCTAATCAAGCAAGTGATTCACGGCAATGGGTAATGAAATTGTCCCAATGTCGTGAGTTGTAGATGAAGAGAATAATGAGTTTTGTTCAACGCCACAAGATCTTCCGAGCTATATCTCGTTACCAACGGAAAGTAGTGTGGGCTACACACACAAACAAATCCCTAAACGTTTTAGAGATTTAATCACACACTAATAATATTTTTCTTATTCTTGTTCTTCAATATTGTTTCTCAACTTTTGAGAGAATGGAGAAGAAGAAGAAGGTGGCTAGGGTTTGGAATTAGATTTCTAAAAATAAAAAATATTTTTTTTTTTTTTTATACTTAGGGTAATTTGTTTCATAAAATAAATCAACCACTTCCCTCCCACTTATGTCAAATTCGGCCAAGCTAGGGTTTCTTTTAATTTTTTTCAACATCGATATTCAATTACCATTATTGAAAAGATGTTACAAAATTAAATAAGCAATCAATAAATTTGAAAATCACAATTTCCAAATTAATGCCAAGGATTTTATTTGTTTCCAAAACAAACAAATTCATCCCCTAATGGCTTGAGGAATTCGGCCACTACAAGGAATAATAGATAAATTTTGTAGCATTAGGTATTCAATTCCATAATTGAAATATATGTTACAAAATTAAAGAGTTACTACCTTTTAAAAAGATGTAACTTCCAAATTTAATTCAAAGGTTTCCAAAACCCAAATTTGGAATTCCAATATTAGCCTTCATTAAATTATATCATATATAATTTAATTACTAGCAATAAATAATTATCATATAATCATTTATTATATAAATCATATATTAACTTTTAATATATAGTTGTAAGTGTGACAAATAATATTATTAATCATATTAATAATATTTATACATTTGTGAGTATATAATTGGACTATCCAATTATACTAAATCCGTTATAGTCAATCGAGCTAGCACGGGGACCAAATGGACCTACGGTTCCGAGCTCCAATAATCTCGAAATATTAATTAAGCTCTTAATTGGATATTCCGAATTATTAACTCCGGGTTATTCCACTAAAAATCTGAAGTTGCACTCTCGTTGCCGCAGATGATATATTAAGTCGAACTAAGTCGTTGTCCATCGATATAGTCATTACATACAAATTGACCCTTCACGAGTATCTCGTAATTAGAGTCGGGTCATAATGTCCGTTATACCCCTCTAATCATTTTTACCTTAAGTACCATTGATTCTCTAATGAACGATTTATTCATAACTATTATGAATATTAATCTTTCTATTCGTAATAGAAAGATTTGAGCGCTCAAATCGTTCAAGTACCGAATCAACCCTTAAGAAAGATACTCATCTACTTCTCGCAAGAAGGAGTGAACTCCATGTCTATGTAAAATGTTTCCAGCTACAAAACAAATTGTGCCCCTAAAATACGTAGCTATTGGTCGGGACTGCTACACCAACGTCACCTTTGTAAATCAAAGGACACAGCCTGCCATGCAGGAGTTCGTAGTACACTCAGGATTAAGATCAATCCATATATGACCATCAAGTAGATTGAAATGACTTTCTTTACTTAACGGATATTATAAGAATGTCATTTCTATCTGGGTCAAGTCCTATATGATCGCATCATACAAGGTGCCTCCATTCTCATGTCTCTACATGGACGATCCAGATCAAGATCGCCATACAAATATAGAATGGACCGCAATTATAGATAAACCACAAACAAAGGACCCGCTTTGTTTGCTCTCTATGGACTATTTAAGATTACTAACTTCAGACTTAAATCCTCTTGTGTATGACACTCATACACTAAGTCTTAAGGTAAATAAGTAATCTAGGGTATTTAAGATGATATATAATATGCGAAAATTAAACAAACAATATGATAAATGAATAATGCATCGTTTTATTTCAAAACACATAAAACAGTTTACATCACATGTAGCTCTAGGGCATACATTCCAACAATCTCCCACTTGCACTAGAGCAAATGGGACATGTCACGTAATCCTAGACCATCTAGGTGACCTTCAAAAACTTTAGCCGGCAAGGTATTTGTAAACGGATCAGCAAGGTTCTCTGCGAATGCAATCTTTGTGACGGTAATGTCTCATCTCTGCACTATCTCCCTGATGAGATGATATTTCCTCTCTATATGCTTTCCCCTCTTGTGGCTTCTTGGTTCTTTGGAGTTTGCCACCGCACCACTATTATCGCAATAGAGTGTGAGCGGTCTATCCATATCTGGAACAACTTCCAGATCTCCCAAGAATTTACGGAGCCAGACTGCTTCCGTAGCCGCTTCACAAGCCTCTACATATTCAGCCTCCATAGTGGAGTCAGAAATACAAGATTGCTTTATGCTCCGCCATACGATAGCCCCACCACCTAGAGTGAACACTGATCCAGAAGTAGATTTCCTTGAATCGACATCTGTCTGAAAATTTGAAGGATCATATCCTCACTGGAATACACAAGCCTATAATCTCTCGTTCTCTTAAGATACTTGAGAATGTGTTTCACAGCCACCCAGTGATCCAATCCTGGGTTTGACTGAAACCTACTGACTACTCCCACTGCAAAACAGATGTCCGGTCTCGTGCATAACATGACATACATGAGACTACCAACTGCTGAGGCGTATGAGATATGTCTCATTTCCTCAACATCTTGAGGTGTCTTAGGAGACTATTCCTTCGACAAATAAATTCCATGCCGATAAGGCAGATTGCATTTCTTGCAATTCTGCATCCCAAATCGCACAAGGATCTTGTCGATATAGGATGCTTGAGACATAGCTAACAGTCGTTTCTTGCGATCCCGAAGTATCTGGATCCCAAGAACATAACTGGCCTCTCCCAAATCTTTCATTTGGAATTGGTCAGCTAGCCAGGTTTTCACGTCTGATAATATCCTTACATCATTCCCAATGAGTAAAATATCATCAACGTATAAAATATGAAAAACCATCTTCCCGTCAATGACGCGCTTGTATACACAAGGCTCATCAACATTCTGCTCAAAATCATAAGACTTGATTGTTGTATCAAATCTTATATTCTAAGATCGAGATGCCTGCTTGAGTCCATAAATGGACCTTTGCATTTTGCAAACCTTTTGCTCTTGACCTTGGACGATGAACCCTTCTGGTTGTATCATATAGATACTTTCATCAAGATTGCCATTCAAGAATGCAGTCTTGACATCCATTTTCCAAATCTCATAGTCATAATATGCGGTAATGGATAGAAGAGTGCGGATGGATTTAAGCATAGCTACTGGCGAGAAAGTTTCCTCATAGTCAACTCCCTCTTTCTGGGTATAACATTTGGCCACTAGTCTAGCCTTGAAGGTCTGTACCTTCCCATCTGATCCCCTCTTCCTCTTGTAGATCTACTTGCAACCTATGGGTTTCACCCCATCAGGTTGGTCTACAAGTTCCCAGACCGAGTTGGAGTACATGGACTCCATCTCTAGGTTCATGGCTTTGATCCATTCCTCTTTGTCAGAATCATCTATTGCACTATTGTAGGTCAATGGATCATCTATGCCATCACTGGACGCGACAACTTGTGCCTCTCCAACCTTTAGGTAGCGATCAGGTTGTCGTACAACCCTCCCACTGCGTCTAGGTGGTAGATCATTCTGACTAGGTAGCATCTGAGTATCAGATGTTGAATGTGCTATGTATTTGTCAACTTTCGTTGACGATGGCGTGCCGGTCGAACCAGTAAGTAACTCCTCGAGTAATACCTTACTATGAGGCTTGAACTCCCTCATATAGTCCTCCTCTAGAAACGTAGCATTTATCGATATAAACACTTTGTTATCATCAGGACTGTAGAAGAATCCACCCCTAGTCTCCTTAGGATAGCGTACAAATAGACACACCTGAGAACGTGGTTCTAAATTTGTAGTCTTATTCTTCAGCACATGTGCTGGACACCCCATATGCGGAAATGTCGTAAACTAGTTTTACGACCATTCCATAACTCTAAGGGAGTCCTAGGAACAGACTTAGATGGAACTACATTAAGGATATGCATTGCAGTTTGCAGTGCATATCCCCAGAATGAACTAGGTAGTGAGTTATAACTAAACATAGATCTCATCATGTCTAGTAGGGTTCGATTTCTCCTTTCTGTAACACCATTTTGTTGTGGTGTTCCAGGTGCTGTGAGCTGCTAAGAATTCCTCGAAGTCTCTGTCGAGGTATTCCCATCCACGATATGATCGCAGAGTTTTGATTGTCTTACCTAATTGGTTCTCAACCTCAGCACGATACTCCTTGAACTTTTCAGAAGAAATTCATGTAGTTGAATAGGTCTCGTTCGATAAGTTCAATCCTTTCAATATGTTATCTTTGCGCGAAGTAGGTTTGGAACCCTGTCTCCCTCCCTAGCTAATTGAATACCAGCTTCCTCTTCTATTAGTATTATATGTCACTTCCTTGTTCGTAGACAAAGCTGATTCGGAATTGTCTTTCATTCCAAGGCAGGTATCTGATTTGTGATGCATTAGGTAGACATACCCATATCTTGAATAATCGTCAATTAATGTGACGAAGTATTCATAACCACCTCGGGATTTTACATTCATCGGTGCACAAACGTCTGAATGTATTAGTTCAAGTGGTTGATTGACTCTTATACCTTTTCCAGTAAAAGGTCTCTTGGTCATTTTACCTTCTAAACAGGATTCACAAACTGGTAGAGTCCCGAGCTTTAACTGGTTTAAGGCTCCGTTCTTTACCAATCTATTTATCCGGTTAAGGTTGATGTGACCAAGTCTAAGATGCCATATATATGTGTCATCATGAGAAATCTTTGGCCGTTTAGTTTTAGGTTTCTCAACCTTAAATATTTCAGTGTTGAGCAGTGACCTATGTGTTAATGGTCTTAACACATTCAAGTTATTTTCTGAGTTTCCTGTGCATATAGTTAATCCATTTCTACCAATAATAACCAAATTGCTATTAAAAGAAACTGAATAACCATCATCCAAAAGTTTAGAAACAGAAATCAAATTCCTGAGAAAACCAGGAATGAACAACACATTGTTCAAATTTAAATAACTATTATTAATAAAATTTAAACTGGAAACTCCCACTGCTCTTGCTGAAACGGCATCCCCTATCCCGACCCTCATGGTGTAATCACCTTCAGCAAGGTCCCTCCATGGATCAAGTAGCTGCAAAGAAGAACAAACATGGTTAGTGGCTCCAGAATCAACAATCCAAACAGATTTATCATCCTCTACTAATAGAGATTCAATAACGAGTAAATCATATTTACCTGTTTCCTTTGTCTCCTTTAGCTCAGCAAGGTATTTAGGACAGTTCCTTTTCCAATGCCCATTCTTGTTGCAGTGGAAACATTTTCCTTTGGGCTTGGCATCCTTGGAGCCTTTCTTGTTCTTCTTCTTCATGGGTTTTCCCTTAGCCTTTCCAGTGCTTTTCTTCTTCTTCTTTGCAGATTTAGAAGACTCGGCAAAATTTTCCTCTGCACTGGACTTACGAGGATCCACAAGCATGAACTCGTAATGGGTGAGCTCATTAAGCAGTTGGGTCAAAGTAAAAGACAACTTGTTCATAACATAGTTGTTTTTAAACTGCAGGAAACTCTTCGGAAGAGTTTCCATAATCATGGTCACCTAGCTACACTCGTCAATACAAGCTCCATGGGTTTCAGCAGTGTTGAGATTGTAGGGGTTTTTCTAGGGGCAGAATCCGGTAACGCAGCGGAAGCGGGAAAATCAAAATTTTCTGATTTCAAAACTTTTTCTCGGATTAATTAAGTAAACACATTTATTTAATTATCCAATAATCAAATTATGAAACAAAATTCAAATGAATCGTATTCAAGTGAATTTACCGAATTACCCTTACATTTGTATTTTGTCCATTTTAGTCCGAAATTGATCTAATCAATTTTGAATGATTCTAAATCATTTCTAAGATGAACTTAGCATGTTCAAAACATCAAAACACCAAAAGCACCAAAATCCCCAAAATCTAACTCCTTGGCCGAATGCTCCCAATGGTGGGCATTTTGTGCCTTTTGTTATTTCATGTCTCAAAACACATCCAAATGTAATCCAATCAACATGAAACTTTATATGCATCATATACACATCCAAATACACAACATATATGAAAAGCCCAAAATTTGGAGTTGGTCATGAACCCTAATTTTTCAATTTCATCAAATTGGACAAATTAGACCAAATTAGTTAAATCAATTGTTTCAATCATCATTCTTCCATCCAATCCAAGTCTCAACACAATGAAACAACTCAAGATCAAATCTAGGTCATCTAAGAGTGGGTCAACAACTCTAGATTAGCAACATGGTTTCCAAAACCTTAAAAGAAAGTTTACAACTACAATAGTCACAACCTTCTTTCACCATACATGCTCAACACTTCAATCAAAACTTCCATCAGCAAAGAACCCCAAGGAACAAAGAAAGAAATAATCTAAGAATATCATATATTAAAGCCTAGAACCTAAGGAACAATTTCCTTACTAATAGCAAGTTCAAGAAACTTACTAAATTTCCAAGCTTTCTTGATTTTGTCTTTCTTTTCTCAAGCTCCCTTTTGTTTCTTCAATGGAGTTTTCTTTTGTAAAGTGTATTAGGTTAACAAATGAAAAAGAAAGAAAACAATATATACTTGTTCCAACTATGCCTTGGCCGAATTTCATAAACAAGTATATGGAATTTTTAATTTCAATTTCATTTAACTTAAATTTAGTCAACTTGGTTAAATATCTAAAAACAACTTTATTAGATATTTTAATTAAGTCAACAAAGGCAACTAATATCATTTACATCAAATATCCTAATGTAAGATATTTATATTTTAATTAATTTAATCATTTAACAATTAAATAATCAATTAATTAATCAAATACAAATATATTAAATATATGTATAATATTTACATTAAATATTAAAAACATATATTCATTTAGGATATAAGTCAAATAACTCACTTTGACTATTAATTAATGTATATTTAAATTAATCAAGTATTAAACGTAAATACACAATAATTAGGCAAATGATTATCTAGTCCCTTTTTGCACGTATATTACGTTTAACCTTTAAACGACTTTATAAATAATCAATATTATTTATTAATGTTGCTCTAGTGCTCTACGAGTATGTTTCATTATTGAGACTCTCTAGATTCAGGTACATCCGTCACAAAATCAAATTTCGTGTCCATAATCTATCCACCCGTAGATTATGACGATCACGGATAATCTCGCTGAACCATACAGGTCGAGGTCATGGCAAATGTATAATTCCTCCGTCACAGGTATCCGGATAAATCCCAGAGATATAGATGTAAACGTCAAATCTCTACGGGGATTATCCAGTCGACTATTCCATTAGCAATCTCTAAAAGAATATTTAGAACTGGCTTCTAAACTTTACCACGGGCCCATGGTTTTATCTGATTGCTAATCATATGGACTACCTATGCTCTGGTACACAGAACTGGCGGATCCTATCTTGATACACATAGGACACCCTGAGGATCTGTCTACACCCAACGAACTGGCGGAGGTCTGATCTAAATAGATCGGTGACGTGACTGCCATCTAAGTGTAGAAGATGTCTCATGTGCCCACAATGGCATCTCAAGTCTAAGAATCACAAGTGCTACTCAACCCGAGAAGATTCTTATTGACGCTGGTGTACCATCCATTAAGAATCTTCGGTGAGTCGTTCAGTGTTTATCCGCTATAAACACCTACACGTCTATACTAGTCTCCACGACAAATGGTTCATTGAGAAGCCATTGGAATCATATATTCCAGTATACGACATGTACTGGTCTCAACGGGTTTACTTTACTGACCAAGTAATGTAAACCTTGACCAGGAACAATCTGAGAATGACAACGTCATGATACAACTCAATGTCCGTTGCGACGCTTTTGCAACTGTACCATGACTAATCATTCTAAGGTCATTACGTCTTTACCATATCAAAAGATAGATTATATTATAGAAACTGCATATATTATTCATAATAATAATATTTTACAGAAGTATTCAAAAGAAATACAACCGGGAATTGGCGCTCTGAGCACCAACCCCAACAAAATCTCCCACTTGCTCTAGTGCCAATATCGATTGTATCTAATACCTATCGACTCCACGTGTTTATCAAATAACTTCGGAGGTATGGCCTTCGTCAGTGGGTCTGCTACGTTATCTTCACTCGGTACCTTGCACACGACAATATCCCCTCGCGACACAATCTCTCGAATGATGTGGTACTTGCGTTCGACATGCTTCGACTTCTGATTCGCCCTCGGTTCCTTTGCTTGCGCAATGGCTCCAGTATTATCACAGTATAACGGAATCGCATTCTCGATACTTGGGACAACTCCCAATTCTGTGATAAAGTTCTTTATCCACACAGCCTCTTTTGCAGCTTCAGAAGCCGCAATATATTCCGCCTCAGTGGTGGAATCTGCTGTCGATCCCTGTTTGGAACTCTTCCAACAAACTGCACCTCCGTTAAGGGTAAAGACAAATCCAGATGTAGACTTTCTATCATCGGGATCCGATTGGAAATCGGAGTCTCTATACCCATTAACTTGCAGTTCGTTTCCTCCATAAATTATTAACTTATCCTTAGTACCTTTAAGATACTTTAGGATATGTTTAATGGCCATCCAATGGCCATTACCTGGATTGGACTGATATCTGCTAGTTACGCTAACAGCGAAACTGATATCAGGCCTCGTACATAACATGGCATACATTATGCTACCCAAACACGAAGCATAAGGTTGATTAGACATTCTAACCTTCTCATCTTCTGTTTGTGGACACATCTTCTTTGAAAGATGAATCCCATGTCTGAACGGTATGTTTGATGTCTTACAGTTACCAAAGTTATACCGTTCCAAGATCTTATCTATGTACGTTGATTGGGATAACATAATCAGCCTCATTTGCCTATCTCTAAAACATAGGAAGCTTCTCACAGGTCCTTCATGGAGAAATTCTTACAGAGATACGCTTTAACGCTTTGTAACATACCTAAATCATTCCCAATGATTAGGATGTCATCAACATACAGGACTAAAAATACGACCATGCTCCCACTGGCCTTCTGATACACACAGGATTCTTCCGAATTCTTGAGAAAATCAGACGATCTAATAATCTCGTCGAATCGAAGATTCCAACTTCGTGAAGCTTGTTTAAGTCCATAAATGGACTTCTTAAGCTTACACACCATGCCTGAGTTTTCACTGGACGCAAAACCTTCCGGCTGTTCCATATAGATTTCTTCATCAAGAAATCCATTTAGAAAAGCCGTTTTGACATCTATTTGCCAAATCTCGTAATCATGATACGCAGCTATAGAAAAAAAATCCGAATAGACTTAAGCATTGCAACTGGTGAAAAAGTTTCATCGTAGTCGACGCTAGGTCGCTGCGTGTAACCTTTTGCTACCAGTCGGGTCTTGTAAGTTTCAACCTTACCATCAGGCCCGCGCTTTCTCTTGTAAACCCATTTACAACCGATAGGAACAATTCTTTCGGGAAGCGGAGCCAAGTCCCAAACTTGATTCTCATGCATTGAGTCTATCTCGGATTTCATGGCACTTTGCCATTTCACGGAGTCGATGTCCAACATCGATTCTCTATAGGTGAAAGGATCTGTCTCTTCAACTAAGAGAACATCCAGACTCATTTCTTGTATCAAATACAAGCGTTCAGGAGGTCTAGATACCCTTTCCGACCTACAGAGTGTATGTGTTGAAGGTCCTTCATCTACTTGAACTTTAGGTTCCTCCGTTGGTTCGTTGTTTTCAGGTTGGACTTCATCAAGCTCAACCTGTCTATGATTACCATCTTCTGACAAAAATTCTACTTCTAGAAATTTTGCAAAGCGAGCTATGAACACATTTCGATGCTCGGTATCATAGAACAGATATCCCCTCGTATTCGAAGGATATCCGACAAACCTAAACTTTTGCCCTCGAGGCGAAAGCTTATCTTGCTAAGTTATCCTGACATAGGTAGGACAACCCCAAACCTTAATATAATTAAGATTTGGTATCCTACCGAACCATATCTCATACGGTGTCATAGGAACAGCCTTTGAAGGAATATTATTCAAAAGATGTGCGGCTGTTAAGAGAGAGTAGCCCCATAAGTAATAGGGCAAATCTGTGAAACTCAACATTGATCGGACCATATCCAATAAATTCCGATTTCTCCTCTCAGATACTCCATTGTGCTGTGGGGTACCTGGAGGAGTATGTTGAGCGAGAATCCCATTCTCCTTCATATAATCCATGAACTCACCACTCATATATTTGCCGCCTCGATCAGATCGAAGGCATTTAATATATTTACCAGTTTGTTTTTCTACTTCATTTCGGAATTCTTTGAACTTTTCAAAGGTTTCCGATTTATGTCGCATCAAATAGACATAACCGTACCGTGACAGATCATCGGTAAAGGTAAAGGTAACGAAGTACGAATAACCACTGTGAGCAGTTTGACTTAGTGGACCACATACATCAGAATGTACGAGTTCCAGTAAGTTAATGGCACGGTGTCCAACACCATAAAATGGGGCTTTGGTCATTTTACCCTGAATACATGATTCACAAGTTGGATAGGATTCAATGGTGAGATCTGGTATCAAACCATTCCTAACCAATTGGGTAAGGCGTTTAACGCCAATGTGACCAAGCCTCATATGCCAAAGTTCAGTATTATTAATTACAGGTAAACTACGTTTATTAACTCCAGTATTTAATATATCTTTTGAAGTTTGCAATGTATAATGACCATGCTGGTTTGGACAACAAAGGATCTGAATATTATTTCTATCATATAAATATAAAGAACTATTCTTAATATTAATACAAAAGTCTTCTGTATCCAATACAAAAAGTGATATAATATTAGCTACACATCCAGGTACAAAATGGCATTTATTTAACAAAAGTGTCACATTCGGCAATGAGATCTCGCATACTCCCACTGCAACTGCATCCAGAGAGTCTCCACTCCCGAATCGCAACTGCATCTCTCCAGGCTTCAGCCTTCTACTTTCCTTCAGCACCTGCAACGAATTGCAAATGTGAATGGGACAAGCAAAATCTAAAATCCAGCTAGATGTAACGGCTTCACAAGCCAAAGATAAATCAATAACTGGAAAAATAAAAGTACCTGATGTAGATGCTCTATCTCTCCTCAGCTGGGCAATGTAATCAGGACAGTTCCTCTTCCAGTGCCCGACTTTGCCGCAGTGGTGGCATTTGTCTTCAGAAGCCCTTTTGGGCTTAGCAATCTTTGTCTGCTGTTGAGGACCGAAAGCCTTCTTCTTCTTCCCTTTCTTCTTCTTTCCCTTGGACCATCCTTGGGAAGAAGCAGAGAGAGAAGTAGATCTAGGTGGGCGAGTCGGTACTCCCTTCTTAAGATCCTCTTCTTCAGTGAGCAACATCTTATGTAGCTCCTGGTAGGTACAGACAGTCCCGTTCGTGTTGAAGTACATCACGAACTGGCGAAATGAAGTTGGAAGTGAACCAAGAATGACACTCCTACCGAGAACGTCATTCAAGATGAGATTATGTTGCCTCAATTGATCGATCAAATCGATCATCTGAAGAACATGTGGGCTAACATTTTGCCCCTCATCCAGACGCGCATGGAACAGTTCCATGGCGACTTTGTGAACAATCACTTGTTCTTGGTTCTCAAACGATTGTCTCAATCGCGTCATCATACTATAAGAATCTAGCATACCATAGTACTGTTGCTTGAGTTTTGGAGACAGTGAACTGAGGATGTATGATTTAACCCTTAAATCATCATCTTTCCAAGTTTCATAAACTTGGCGTTCCTCCTCCGTAGCATCCGCACCCACAGCAAGGGGCAACAGACCCTCAAGAATATAACCCAGCTTTTCGGAGTCGAGGACAATCCTCAAATCCAATTCCCAGTCAGCAAAGTTCTCAGAGCTTTTCAGTTTGTTCGCATCAAGCATACGCGCAAACTGAATTTTGGATTGTGTCGCCATCGCAAATCTATCATATAGATTACGAAAAACGGTTAGCAGAAATTAAGCAGTTTCATATAATATCAAAAGCATAAACTAGATCATGGATTTTTAATCTAATATGCCACTCCCACTAAATCATGCAATACTGTAATCCCAAAACAGAATACAAAGATTTAATAATTAAATTAAATACAAATAGTGAAAAGTGGACCCCGTGAATATATTTCAGCTCACAGCAGAGGCACGGTCTCGCCTACGTATATTCATCAGGTAGACAACTCATTTGTCAATCATTCTCTAATGACTCCTGGGTTTCCGGTCCTGGTCGTTTCTCGTTGTCGCTGCGAAGGCAGGCCCACAAGGAGACTTACCAAGGTTAAACTCGTCAATGATAAACTCAAGTTATTTACGTAATCCTGACAGCTAGGGCACGTTCAGAATTCCGCTTTTACTTGAATTTACCTAGTATCTGATATACATCCGGCATAAATAAATCTCTATCGGCTACACCCTCACAGCAGAGGCACGGTCTCGGATGTAGTCACAGAGAAGTATTCATAATCCTTATTGACAAGACGGACCACATAACATGCATCAAATACATAGTCACATTAAAACCTTATTAATTAGGGATTTTTCCGCTAAGTGTCATACACCCTAAATCTAACCAATTTAGATTCTAATAAGCATACATAAAGTCAAGAAAACATGATTAAACATTGATTCAATGAAGGCTAATCATTTTAAGTGGCTTAGAATCAGACTCGCTCTGATACCATTTTGTAGGGGTTTTTCTAGGGGCAGAATCCGGTAACGCAGCGGAAGCGGGAAAATCAAAATTTTATGATTTCAAAAATTTTTCTCGGATTAATTAAGTAAACACATTTATTTAATTATCCAATAATCAAATTATGAAACAAAATTCAAATGAATCGTATTCAAGTGAATTTACCGAATTACCCTTACATTGGTATTTTGTCCATTTTAGTCCGAAATTGATCTAATCAATTTTGAATGATTCTAAATCATTTCTAAGATGAACTTAGCATGTTCAAAACATCAAAACACCAAAAGCACCAAAATCCCCAAAATCTATCTCCTTGGCCGAATGCTCCCAATGGTGGGCATTTTGTGCCTTTTGTTATTTCATGTCTCAAAACACATCCAAATGTAATCCAATCAACATGAAACTTTATATGCATCATATACACATCCAAATAAACAACATATATGAAAAGCCCCAAATTTGGAGTTGGTCATGAACCCTAATTTTTCAATTTCATCAAATTGGACAAATTAGACCAAATTAGTTAAATCAATTGTTTCAATCATCATTCTTCCATCCAATCCAAGTCTCAACACAATGAAACAACTCAAGATCAAATCTAGGTCATCTAAGAGTGGGTCAACAACTCTAGATTAGCAACATGGTTTCCAAAACCTTAAAAGAAAGTTTACAACTACAATAGTCACAACCTTCTTTCACCATACATGCTCAACACTTCAATCAAAACTTCCATCAGCAAAAAACCACAAGGAACAAAGAAAGAAATAATCTAAGAATATCATATATTAAAGCCTAGAACCTAAGGAACAATTTCCTTACTAATAGCAAGTTCAAGAAACTTACTAAATTTCCAAGCTTTCTTGATTTTGTCTTTCTTTTCTCAAGCTCCCTTTTGTTTCTTCAATGGAGTTTTCTTTTGTAAAGTGTATTAGGTTAACAAATGAAAAAGAAAGAAAACAATATATACTTGTTCCAATTATGCCTTGGCCGAATTTCATAAACAAGTATATGGAATTTTTAATTTCAATTTCATTTAACTTAAATTTAGAAAACTTGGTTAAATATATAAAAACAACTTTATTAGATATTTTAATTAAGTCAACAACGGCAACTAATATCATTTACATCAAATATCCTAATGTAAGATATTTATATTTTAATTAATTTAATCATTTAACAATTAAATAATCAATTAATTAATCAAATACAAATATATTAAATATATGTATAATATTTACATTAAATATTAAAAACATATATTCATTTAGGATATAAGTCAAATAAATCATTTTGACTATTAATTAATGTGTATTTAAATTAATCAAGTATTAAACGTAAATACACAATAATTAGGCAAATGACTATCTAGTCCATTTTTGCATGTATATTGCGTTTAACCTTTAAACGACTTTATAAATAATCAATATTATTTATTAATGTTGCTCTAGTGCTCTACGAGTATGTTTCATTATTGAGACTCTCTAGATTCAGGTACATCCATCACGAAATCAAATTTCGTGTCCATAATCTATCCACCCGTAGATTATGACGATCACGGATAATCTCGCTGAACCATACAGGTCGAGGTCATGGAAAATGTATAATTCCTCCGTCACAGGTATCCGGATAAATCCCAGAGATATAGATGTAAACGTCAAATCTCTACGGGGATTATCCAGTCGACTATTCCATTAGCAATCTCTAAAAGAATGTTTAGAACTGGCTTCTAAACTTTACCACGAGCCCATGATTTTATCTGATTGCTAATCATATGGACTACCTATGCTCTGGTTCACAGAACTGACAGATCCTATCTTGATACACATAGGACACCCTGAGGATCTGTTTACACCCAACGAACAGGCGGAGGTCTGATCTAAATAGATCGGTGACGTGACTGCCATCTAAGTGTAGAAGATGTCTCATGTGCCCACAATGGCATCTCAAGTCTAAGAATCACAAGTGCTACTCAACCCGAGAAGATTCTTATTGACGCTGGTGTACCATCCATTAAGAATCTTCGGTGAGTCGTTTAGTGTTTATCCGCTATAAACACCTACACGTCTATACTAGTCTCCAAGACTAATGGTTCATTAAGAAACCATTGGAATCATATATTCCAGTATACGACATGTACTGGTCTCAACGGGTTTACTTTACTGACCAAGTAATGTAAACCTTGACCAGGAACAATCTGAGAATGACAACGTCATGATACAACTCAATGTCCATTGCGACGCTTTTGCAACTGTACCATGACTAATAATTCTAAGGTCATTACGTCTTTACCATATCAAAAGATAGATTATATTATAGAAACTGCATATATCATTCATAATAATAATGTTTTACAGAAGTATTCAAAAGAAATACAACCGGGAATTGGCGCTCTGAGCACCAACCCCAACAGAGATAGGTCATCATCCTCAAGAGGTGCTCTCGGACTGATGTCTCATCCTTCATCCTAGCAGTCATCGCTGAGACCATGGCCTCATGGCGTTGACGCTCCAAAGGCTGCCCAAACATGCCCTGCAATGACTCAATCATCTGAGATGCTAAAGCCATAGGTTCATGCTTTGCAGCAAGAACCTCAGACATCCATACTAGCAAGTAGCAGCAGGCTTTCTCATTTGCTGCGACCCACTTCTAGTAGGTATCGCGCACAGCTTGGCCAGCATTTCTGGCCAGTTCGGGAGGACGTTCCTCCGTCAGGACAAACTTTAGGTCTTCACAGACCAGGATAGCGTTCATGTTACTTTTCCATTTGACATAGTTTTCTCCCGTTAATTTATCGTTTGAGAGTATTGAAATAATTGGAGAAACCATGACTGAAAATTAAAATAAACATGCATTTAACATTTATTCATCACATATTAAAAATTCATCAAAGCATTTTGGCATAAAATTAAACATGATGCATGAACCATGAATAATGAATTAGAAACCTAAGAGAATTACTATGCCACGGAAACCTATCATCCCACAAGTAAGTGCCGTCGTAGGGTAGGTCAAGTACTCGCATGATAGATCGAGACAATCTCAGTCAGTTTAATATATGCGGGAATAACTCTTATTCCTATATTAAACAACTACCGTTTTATTTGATTAAGGAATTTTATTAACAGTTAATTATTCCTTTGTGAGTGTAACCCGCCGTTTCGGGATTCTTGGACTTAACGAGTGAAGTGTCGCCGTAGGGTAGGTCAGTTCACAAGATACATCTAGAATCCCCATCCTCTCAGAACCCAAACTTGATATTGACCCAAAATGGACACCATCCGTAGGGGAACGAAAACAAAGCCATCTCGAGGCGCCTTTTGAATCTCACGTTTTTGGACTAACAACAGAGATCGTGGGATATACTGTCGTATATCCCTCTCCCACTCACTATTTAAAATATTAAGGTTTCTATCTAAAATATCTAATATTTTATTTTAACTAGTGTGGATAAACTTATGGCGGCGAAAACATAATTATTATTTACACTAGTTTGTCATAAGTGAGCTAATCAATTTTAAATATTAAAATTGTGTCACTAATTTTTCATTAGTCTCTACTAACAGTTTTACTCCATTAAACTAATTTAATTAGAGTGGTATAAGTGAGCTATCATATTTTAACTCTTAAAATACTAGACACTTATGAGTCTAAAAATCATGGAATTCTAAAAGGTCAAAATTTTAATTAAACATTTTAATAAATCTTGGTGCGTTATAAAATCCAATGGTACGTGGAATTGTATCCCGAGTGCAGACCATACTATCGTCCATTCGGAATCGGCTATGGAATTTATGTCCGGGTTTCCATCCTATATACCAATGGAATTTATTATGCACCAATTAAGCCCAATATATTAGAATTCAAATTTTAAACCATAAATCCAATTAATCTAATTAATTGATTTCCATGCATATCATATTCTAATTTAAACACTTTAAATTACATAAAATCATAATTTTATGTCTATAACGATAATGCATCTATGACATGTTATGGCAAGTAAAATGAATGAGTGGGCACCCTAAGCTATATGACATGTTATTCAAACAATTCGAAACAAACATACATATAACATAAAAAATATTTTGCATTGACCGGGCTCTTATTTTTCCTATACTAATCTAATTAGTACATAAGATTCACCAAGGCATTCCTTGGCCTTCAAATCCCGCTCCAAAGTGGTGTTGGCTCCCTTTGCGTCTTCGGTGCTCCAAATTACAAGAAATTGAAACTTTACATTGAAAATTAAAAATACAACAAATGTAAACAATGGCCTTATGGCCTTACATCCCAAAAATAAAACCAACTACAAAAATAAGAGCCGGAAAAATTTACGACCAATGCAAAATCCATTCATCACATGAAATAACAAAACCATTCATCATATGAATATCACAATGTGCCCACTCATCTAAACATGCATATCATATTTATAACTCATATAAATATATTTAAAACAGAAACTTTAAATGAAAAATGAAGGGTTAATAACACTTTTCAACCTCGCTCTTGATGCCAATTGTAGGAAACGCTTTCCTCGCGCAGCGGAAGCGATTAGGCACACGGATCGACCTTGAAATTTTTTTCTACTTTCCCTTCCTCAAAGCCGAATGGAACCAGCACATATATTGAATTTTTGCTTCTGTTTCGGACAATATCTCAGCCCCGGAATGCGCCCAAAACAGTCCCCGAACAGCAGTGAAATAATGGATTGTTTTGGACCCGTTACACAACCGAACTGCACACAAATCACCCACTGATTTGCGTGAACTGCAAGGGTGATATAGGTATGATTTTTTCACTCAAAAAAAATCATAACTCAACCCCAAAAAGTCCCCAAGGTGTTTCCCAAAACCCGAATTAAAACAAAAAAAACTGAGCCCCTAATCAAGCAAGTGATTCACGACAATGGGTAATGAAATGGTCCCAATGTCGTGAGTTGTAGATGAAGAGAATAATGAGTTTTGTTCAACGCCACAAGATCTTCCGAGCTATATCTCGTTACCAACGGAAAGTAGTGTGGGCTACACACACAAACAAATCCCTAAACGTTTTAGAGATTTAATCACACACTAATAATATTTTTCTTATTCTTGTTCTTCAATATTGTTTCTCAACTTTTGAGAGAATGGAGAAGAAGAAGAAGGTGGCTAGGGTTTGGAATTAGATTTCTAAAAAGAAAAAATATATTTTTTCTTTTTATACTTAGGGTAATTTTTTTCATAAAACAAATCAACCACCTCCCTCCCACCTATATCAAATTCGGCCAAGCTAGGGTTTCTTTTAATTTTTTTCAACATCGATATTCAATTACCATTATTGAAAAGATGTTACAAAATTAAATAAGCAATCAACAAATTTGAAAATCACAATTTCCAAATTAATGCCAATGATTTTATTTGTTTCCAAAACAAACAAATCCATCCCCTAATGGCTTGAGGAATTCGGCCACTACAAGGAATAATAGATAAATTTTGTAGCATTAGGTATTCAATTCCATAATTGAAATATATGTTACAAAATTAAAGAGTTACTACCTTTTAAAAAGATGTAACTTCCAAATTTAATTCAAAGGTTTCCAAAACCCAAATTTGGAATTCCAATATTAGCCTTCATTAAATTATATCATATATAATTTAATTACTAGCAATAAATAATTATCATATAATCATTTATTATATAAATCATATATTAACTTTTAATATACAGTTGTAAGTGTGACAAATAATATTATTAATCATATTAATAATATTTATACCTTTGTGAGTATATAATTGGAATATCCAATTATACTAAATCTGTTATAGTGAAGCGAGCTAGCACGGGGACCAAATGGACCTACGGTTCCGAGCTCCAATAATCTCGAAATATTAATTAAGCTCTTAATTGGATATTCCGAATTATTAACTCCGGGTTATTCCACTAAAAATCTGAAGTTGCACTCTCGTTGCCGCAGATGATATATTAAGTCGAACTAAGTCGTTGTCCATCGATATAGTCATTACATACGAATTGACCCTTCACGAGTATCTCGTAATTAGAGTCGGGTCATAATGTCTGTTATACCCCTCTAATCATTTTTACCTTAAGTACCATTGATTCTCTAATGAATGATTTATTCATAACTATTATGAATATTAATATTTCTATTCGTAATAGAAAGATTTGAGCGCTCAAATCGTTCAAGTACCGAATCAACCCTTAAGAAAGATACTCATCTACTTCTCGCAAGAAGGAGTGAACTCCATGTCTATGTAAAATGTTCCCAGCTACAAAACAAACTGTGCCCCCAAAATACGTAGCTATTGGTCGGGACTGCTACACCAACCTCACCTTTGTAAATCAAAGGACACAGCCTGCCATACAGGAGTTTGTAGTACACTCAGGATTAAGATCAATCCGTATATGACCATCAAGTAGATTGAAATGACTTTCTTTGCTTAACGGATATTATAAGAATGTCATTTCTATCTGGGTCCAGTCCTATATGATCGCATCATACAAGGTGCCTCCATTCTCATGTCTCTACATGGACGATCCGGATCAAGATCGCCATACAAATATAGAATGGACCGCAATTATAGATAAACCACAAACAAAGTACCCGCTTTGTTTGCTCTCCATGGACTATTTAAGATTACTAACTTCAGACTTAAATCCTCTTGTGTATGACACTCATACACTAAGTCTTAAGGTACATAAGTAATCTAGGGTATTTAAGATGATATATAATATGCGAAAATTAAACAAACAATATGATAAATGAATAATGCATCGTTTTATTTCAAAACACATAAAACCGTTTACATCACATATAGCTCTAGGGCATACATTCCAACACAATATTGCTAAAGCATGAGATTTGTGTAAATGTCAAGAAAGATCTACTTTGCTTTGTGAGATTTAAGAGTTAAATTTATGTAATCTTGTTTGTAAAGATTATAAAGAATATGTAAGACAATGCGAGGGCACTTTATAGAAAAATTAAATCCATATTCTATTTAGTATTTTTTATCAGAACTATAAAGAATAGTTCTGCTTTCATGGTCACTGGTGGTTCTTCTTCTGGACCTTCTCAAGCTTCTCAAAAGCCGGCTAGGAAGAAACAGAAAAAGAAGAAGAAAGTTAAAGGTAAAGGTCCAAATGTTGCTTCCGCAGGGGTTTCTAAGGCAAAGGTGAAGACAGATGCTGCAAAAGGAAAATTTTTCCACTGCGACATGCTTGGACACTGGAAACGCAACTGTCCGAAATATTTAGCCTCTTTGAAGAAAGCTCTCTCAGGTATTTGTTTTCCTATTATTGACATTACACTTGCTTTCGATTCTAGTTCAACTTGGGTGTTAGACATTGCTTGTCCCTCTCACATTTGCAATTCGTTGCAGGATCTGAGGGAAACTAGAAGATTGAAGCCGGGAGATTCTCTACAAGTTGAAGCAGTAGGAATTTTGTTTTTGAAACTCTCTCATGAATTCAATATTAAACTTAATAACTGTTATTTTGTGCCGACTATGATACGGCAAATCATCTCACTTCCTGTACTTTACAGCGAAGGATTTCATGTAAATATTAAAGATGGTCTTTTGAATTTATATGATAATGTGAATGTTTTGCTTGTTTCATGTCCCATGGTTGATGGTCATTACATTCTTACAAAAAATCGTGATGTCTTTTATATAGAGAAATCTAAAAGGAAAAGATCGGGTGAAATAAATAACATAGAACTTTGGCATATGAGATTAGGTCATATAGGCATGAAACGCCTAACCAAACTAGTTAAGGATTGTGTGATATATGATCTAACCATAGAACCTTTACTAGTTGTGAATATTATATTCAAGGTAAAATGACCAAATCCTCATTTAGTGGTGTTGGACACCGTGATAATGATTTATTGGAACTTGTACATTCCGATGTATGTGGTCCTTTAAATCATTGGAACTTGTACCTTCGATCAGATCGAGGCGGTGAGTACATGAACAGTGAGTTCGTGAGTTATTTAAAAGAGAATGGGATTCTCGCTCAGTATGCTCCTTCAGGCACTCATATGGTTCGATCGATGATGAGTTTTACTGATCTACCAATATACTTGTGGGGCCATGCTCTAAACACTACTGCTCATCTTCTGAACAAAGTTCCATCGAAATCCGTTCCGACCACTCCGTATGAGTTATGGACTGGAAAGAAATCGAGTCTTAAGTATGTTAAGATTTGGGGTTGTCCTGCCTATGTAAGATTTGCACAACGGGATAAACTTGCACCTAGATGGTACAAGTATCGATTCATTAGATATCCTAAAAATTCCATGGGATATCAGTTCTATGATCCTAAGAACCGAAATGTGTTCGTTGCTCGAAATGCAACTTTCTTAGAAACACAATTTGTGTTAGAAAGTGCAGATCATAGAATGATTGATTTAGATGAAGTCAATCATAGTAACATTGAATCGACGATAGAACCAGAAGTTCATGAAGATGAGATACCTTTGACACAACCACCTCGTAGGTCACAAATGATATCGAGACCCCCTGTCAGGTACAGGACAACATTTGACGATGCCATCGATGTTTTCTTAGTCGCAGAAAAAGATCCTTTAACCTACAGAGAGGCGTTGTTAGACATCGATACGGAAAAATGGCTGGAAGCTATGAAATCCAAGATTGCCTCAATGCATGATAATCAAGTCTGGGACTTGGTTCCGCTTCCCGATGGAATTGTTCCTATCGGTTGTAAATGGGTTTACAAGAGGAAGTGGGGGCCCGATGGAAAGGTTGAAACCGCTAAGGCCCGACTGGTAGCAAAAGGATATACTCAGAAATCGGGTATTGATTATGAGGAAACCTTTTCTCCCGTAGCCATGCTTAAGTCAATCAGGATTTTATTAGCTATTGTCGCACACTTTGATTATGAAATTTGGCAGATGGATGTGAAAACGGCTTTTCTGAATGGAAATCTTGAGGAAGATATCCATATGGAACAACCCGAGGGATTCGCATTCGCCAAAGATCCTAATCTGGTATGTAAGCTTAAAAAGTCTATTTATGGACTTAAACAAGCTTCCCGTAGTTGGAATCTTCATTTTGACGATGTGATCAGATCGTCTGGTTTCATTAAAAATGGAGAGGAATCATGTGTCTATAAAAAGTTTAGTGGGAGCATGGTAGTCTTCTTAGTGCTTTATGTTGATGATATATTTATTATCGGAAACGATATAGGTATGTTACAATCTGTCAAAGCCTATCTCAGTAAGAATTTCTCCATGAAGGATTTGGGAGAGGCCTCTTATAGACTAGATATAAAGTTTTATAGAGATAGAGCGAAGAGGTTGATAGGACTCTCTCAGTCCAAGTACATTGATTTGATCTTAGAAAGGTACAACTTTGTTGATTGTAAGACAGTCAATGTGCCTTTCAAATATGGTATTCATATTTCTAAGAAAATGTTTCCTAAGACATATGATGAAAAGGGCTAAAATGCTTAGCCAGCCTTATGCTTCCGCTGTTGGTAGCATAATGTATGTCATGTTATGTACTAGACCTGATATCAGCATGGCTATAAGTGTTACAAGCCGTTATCAGTGTGATCCGGGTCATTGCCATTGGATGGCTGTGAAACATATTCTGAAATACCTTAAGGGTACAAAGGATAAGTTTCTCATTTATGGAGAAAATGACTTACAATTGAGAGGTTACACTGGCTCAGATTTTCAATCCGATCCAGATGATAGAAATTCTACATCTGGGTTTGTGTTTTCTCTCAATGGCGGTGCCATTAGTTGGAAAAGCACTAAACAGGGTTCGACTGCTGATTCCACCACCGAGGCAGAATACATTGCTGCTTCAGAAGCTGCAAAGGAAGCTGTCTGGATCAAAAAGTTTGTTGCGAAGCTTGGAGTAGTCTCATCTATAGTAGATCCTATTCCGTTATTCTGTGAAAACAATGGTGCAATAGCTCAAGCCAATGAACCTCACGCTCATCTGAAATCTAAGCATGTGGAACGAAAGTATCACATAATTAGAGAAATTTTCGCTATAGGTGATATTGTAGTTTGTAAAGTACGAACTAAAGAAAATGTAGCGGATCCACTGAATAAAGCCTTAACTCCCAAGGTGTTTGAGAAACACGTGGAGTCCATGGGTATTAGATACCATCGTGAATGACACTAGATCAAGTGGGAGTGTTGGAAATGGTGATCGAGCACCATTCACTTTTTGTATGAATATTTGATATTTATGTAATATAATATTAGATTAATCATGGTTATTTATTTATTAATATGGTATAACTCTTACTTTTATTTATATATTGTAAATCTAAAAGTTATATTACTCTAAGAGTTAGAGATTTTGAGTTACACTAGGAACCTTATATGAAATTGGTAAAGACCTGAGAGTTATAATATATGGTGATATAGTTTCAAGAGCTGCAAATGGTGTTGAGAAATATCACGCATTCTCTCGAATATAAATTATTCATAGTCTAGATATATTGACATAGGTCGGTCATTATATTAGTAAGACTAGTGCATTGTCTATATATGTAATGGATATATGGTTTGTCTCAACAGACTGTGAGCTTAGCGGAAGTTTGTATAGAAATGCAGATATTCATTAATTGAATGAGTATTGAACAAACTCATAAAAGATGACTAATAGATATTCCATAAAACTGTCAATAGTTATCTTTTCGAGTTGAGTAGTGATTGTGGTCCTTTGACTTGAGACACCACGGTGGTCTTGTGAGTGATCATCTGTGTCTGATACCATGCATGTAAGAGACCTTTCATGGTATGGCCTCTGGATGACTGTTACGTATAGACCGATGCTCACGAAGATCGGTATGTGTTAAGATAAGGATTCGTCAGTCCATATGGTTGGATTTTATTTCCAGAAAAATTCAGAATATATTCCGGAAATTTTTTGGCCGAAAGTTCGTTGAAGAAATTATTTCTTTAACATTATAAATAATATTCAAAAAGAGTTTTTGCTATATTATTTATTAATGGAATATAATGATGAAAAGTTTCATATATTGAGTAGATAAGGTTTTGACAATATAACTATAACCTTACTCAATTGGAAATGGTAATGACGAAGGGATTATACATTAGCGTTTTAATCTCGACTTGTATGGTTCGACGTGTCGTGTTATTTAGTCATGATTTGTAGGTGGACAGGCTTTCATGAAATATGTATACAAATATATGAGATATATATGTGTATATATATACGTAACAACAGAACGTGAGCCTAGAGAGTTCCACTATATTAAGTTTACTCGTTGAGCACTAGGGCGACCTCTCGTCAAATGTTGACAAAGTATTTTTTGGGTTTTTAAGATTAAATTGTTTAATCCGATAATTCATGAGATGAATTGAATTAATTAATTTTATATCAAGAGTTGATATAATTTTATTGTATAATAAATGTAAATTTGATTTACATTAAATTACTAATTATTTTGTGAATTAATTTAATTGTTAAATTAATATACAATATTAATTACTTAGTTTATACAATTAATTAATTAAAGCAAAATTGAATTATTTGGTTAAAGTAAGTAAATGATTCATAAAGGTAACTTAGTTACTAAAGTTAGTGAGATTAATATTTAACTTTGGTTGAGTTAAATTTTTTGAATATGTGATGTAGGGAAAAAATTCCCTTAAACCATGGTTTAAATGAAAGGCTTGGATTTGTTTTATTAATTTTAATTAATAAAAAGAAAATGAAAAACAATTGCTTTGTTTTTTCTCTTTGGCTTATTGCTTCTGCCGAAAATAAATAATTGGATTTTGGCTTCTTTCTCAACTAACCTACTGTCTGCAGAAAGAAAGAGAATTAGAAAGCCAAAAGCAAATTTTGTCTGTTCTCACCAAAATTTTGTTCTCTCAAATCAAGCCTTTATCTCACCATATATTACTCTACAAATAATCAAGTCCATGGAATTAATCCTTAAGGGTTGAGGGTTTAATTAGTGTTCTTGATGCTTGATTTTCCTAGGGTTTAAGAGTTAAATTTTGGGGAAAATCTTGTTGCCACTCTTGAGTGATCAAACCATCTTTGGATCACCAAGATTTTTTCATTGAGGAGCTTGATTTGGTGGAGTTTGAAGAAGTTCAAAGTGCTTGGAAAAAGCTTGGATGCAACCCTTCACAAATTGGTAAGGATTGAAAGCAATTGTTGGTAAATTTAATTTGTAAATTTATTGTTCAATTTGTTGAGAAAATTGTTGTGGATTTCTTGGATTAATTGGAAGCATGTAAGTGAGGAATTAGAAGCATTTAAGTGTTGGAAAATTAGTATATAATTGATATGTTAATTTTTGAATGCTTGGATTAATTTTTCAAGAGTTGGAAAATTATTTTGTATGCTTGAATTAATTTTTCAAGTGTTGGGAAATTAATTTTAGTATGCTTGGATTATTTTTCAAGTGTTGAAAATAATATGGATGCTTAATTTTAATTTGTTAAGAGTTGGTAAATTAATTAAAGTGTGTAGAATTTTTAATTGAGCTTATGGTAATTATTTCAATGCATAAAAAATTGGTAATGATTTTAGTGAATTGGATTTTTTAAAATTGTCATTAAAAATTTTATTCACTATTTTTGTAATTGTCGGAAAAAAAAAACAAAAATTTTATTCGCTCGGGATTTGATCTCGAGTGGATTCCGCTGCGCTCGGTTTTGTCCGTTCCTCACACAATAGATATGACTTACCATAAAAGTTCACAACAATGTGTAATCTTCAAGTATAGGGCAAACAGAGTAATGCGAGTAAGAATTAGCAAATACGTAGACTCAATTCAAAGAAAACCTAAGACTAGAATGCTTGGAGTAAGCAAATCACAAATTAGAACAATAGGCAAAAAAGCATGAAAACAAACCCGGACGCATGCAAATTGGGATGAAAATTTGGTGCCTCAATAGAAATTTTTTTGAATTACCCTTCAAGGACACCCAAATGATGATATGGAACCAACCAATTTCAACCAAATTTTATAACTTTTTTTATGGAACCAACCAATTTCAACCAAATTTTAGAACTTTTTTACTTTTTTTTTTTTTTACTTGAGCTCTTAAAAAAATTCCAAGTGTTGACCAGTTTGGGTCTGGTATGAGACCGGTATGGTTGCTTCCCGGTTCCAGTAGCTATGTTTTACTCACAGGTTCGCCGGTATATAGACTGGTATGTAAGCCGGTATGAACTAGTCTGGTTCCAGTAGCTATGTTTTTGGAACAAGTTGGCCGGTATTTAGTCCGGTATGGGACCGGTACGAAAACTATCCCGGTTCCAGTAGCTATGTAATACCCAGTTAGACCGGCATGAATTCCGGCATGAATGCCGGTATGAAACTTACTTAGTTCCAGAAGCTATGTAATCCCCAGAAGGACCGGTATGAATGCTGGTATGAAACTTTCTGGTTCCAGAGGCTGTGTCTAGTGTATTTTTTTCACTGGCCGGTATAAGGCCGGTATTCCGATCATAGGCGATTCAAAATAGGCAAAAACACTTAAGAAACAAAAAACCAAGAATCAAGATGAACAAATATCTTGATGACCAACAAACATAATAAAGACTAAATGAAAAACACAAAGTAAAGATAGAAAATCAGACCTTGGAACCCTAAGCTCTTATACCAACTGATAAAAACCCAAGCCCTAACTCTGCCCCAAAAACTAGCTCATTTGGCCGAATTACATATAAGACATAAAATGGACAAATTCTTCAAAATGGTCCTATCTTTAAAATCGGTTATTGCGCGTCTTCTAGAATGACTTGGGCCACGTGAAATAGCTTTAGACCCACTCCATTGAAGCCCCCATGTGACACTAATATGCCCTGGGGTTGTCTGTCACACTCGGCCATGGCACTCTGTGCTAGTCCCGCCATTGCGTCTCTAATCTTAGCTTTCTGGCGTGCGATTGACCCTGTTGGAACTTGTAAAGGCTCTACCATATTACTGGCTGTGACATCTAAGGTTCATTGAATGACTGGATTCGTGTCATAAAACCAATGTTTAAAAAGAAATATTTGTATTGGACGGATGTATGGATGGGGTAGTATGCCCGTCCATTAATGTTTTAACATATATTAAATTTGGAGAAAGATTTGTGTGAGACGGGTATGTGGATGACGTAGTATGTGGCTATGCGCATCCATTAATGATTTGATAAATAAATACTAAATTTGAAATTAATTAATAATAATGGAGAGAGAAAATAATTGATTAATACATGGCATACAGTTATTGAATGGCTTATAAGACTAGTCTCATATAAGTTTTTATCCTAAATTTGATATTAACCAATAACAATGGAGATGAGAAAATTATTAATTAACATATGAAATATTTGTATTGGACGGGTGTATGAATGGTGTATCCCTGTCCATTAATGTTTTAACATATATTAAATTTGGAGAAAGATTTGTGTGAGACGGGTACGTGGATGATGTGGTATGCCCATCCATTAATGATTTGATAAATAAATTTTAAATTTGAAATTAATTAATAATAATGGAGAGAGAATAATTGATTAATATATGACATACATTTATTGTATGGCTTATAAGACTAATCTCGTATAAGTTTTTATCATAAATTTGATATTAACCAATAACAATGGAGATGAGAAAATTATTAATTAACATATGATATATATTTATTGAATTGAATTATTGAGTCCGTCCCATATACGTTTTTATCCTGATTGAATTACATAAATCTTAACACTACAAATTTTCACTCCATCCTTTTATGGATAAATTTATCCATCAGAAAATAATATCAGAGCATGGAATGGACAATGGAGTCTCTTAGGTCCTTGACCTTTCTCCTAAAATGGTGTATGGACAATGGAGTCTCCTAAAACACACAGCTTTTTGATAACTAAGTACTGATTCAAAAGCATATTCTGTTACCAACAATAAAAAATACTTCATATTTGTATTATTTGATATGATTGCTGCATAAGATATATCTGCAATTTTACAACATGGAATGGAGTCTCTCACTCTCAGTTCTCACATGACTCCTGGAAATATGCTTGACAGTAGGACAACCAGCAAGGGCCATGGTGAGCTCAAACTCATCCTTCAGCATTTTAACGACTCGTCTCACTCCGCATTCCCCTTTTGCTGCCAGGCCATACACAACAGGCCTTCCAATCTGCAAATGACATATTACATACGTATGTTTATTTGACGACCGTTGAGTTTAAGCCAGCAAGTAAAGTGGGTTTATTGAATTGAAAACTCAAAAGGGGTGAAGTTGTGGTGAAGCTTACGAGCACAGCTTGTGCACCGAGGGCCATTGCCTTGAAAACATCTGTTCCTCGCCGCACTCCTCCATCCATAAGAACCGGAACTCTTCCTTTAACAGCATGAACCACCTGCAAGCTCAGGGTACACAAGTATAAACTATATTTCCTTGCATAAATCTAGCGTGTAACCCATGCCAGTTGACACATTTCTTATTCCAAAATGCTAGGCCATTTCTACAGCAAGGCTACTTCCAACACACTAAAAAAAAATAAAAGAATTGTTTCAGGATCTTTATCACTAGTACATGGACTCGGCAAGTACCATAAGTACCAGAGGATATGTATAAGCATTAGCATTTGTTACACAGATTTGCATTTTCTGTTTCCTAAATTTTGTTCATATCCACTAAATTAGACTGAGTATGACATTTCTCAAGCCATATTATCAATTTGGAATCCCTTTTACAGTCTTCAAAAGTTTTTACACTTCATTCTACTAACTAATCAACATAAATCTCAAACATAGTAATCTGCAGATTAGATTGCTAATAGCTGTGAAACTTCTAGTTACCTCTTCTAGAGCAGAAATAGTGGCAGGACTATAATCCAACTGTCGAGCTCCGTGATTGGAGACAATAATCCCAGCAACACCAGCTTCCACAGCCTTCATTGCTGAAAATTTTAGAAACCAAGCAATTAAATAAGTATCTTCAATTAAAATAAAAATTAAAAAATTAAAAAAAGTTAAAAATTTATGATAAGTAGACTAGTATCTCCAGTTCTACTAAATTTAATTCTAAATCTCTAATTCCATTGTACCACTCACTGCAGAAATGAACTTCCAGCTTAGAGTCTCACATTGTAAACGTAGAAAAGATCCTCTTTTAGTTTATGTTGCACTTGAATTTAAACAAAAAGATACTCATATCTTCAAATGGAGCTTTGATCTTACCATCTTCACCAGTGAGTACCCCCTTGATCAAAATCGGTAAGTTTGTAATAGATCTTAACCAAACTAGGTCCTGCAAAGGCGTGTCGTATTATCCAGACTCAAATTTTACAAAGAATATTGAGATAACTATACTAGCAATAAAATATCCATGATCTATTTGTTCATATATAGCTGTATGATTTAAACTTCATTTTTCTTTCTTGCTATATTTTCCGAGCAGTTTTTTCACTGATCTCTACCTTCCAACTTAAAGAAGCATCCATGGTCTCATTGACATAAGCTTCTAAATTGGAACCTGTATTCTGCAAAAGTCTAATCCATCAAGTTAGTTTGAAGGTTTTGTAATCTATGAGTTTAAACAAGCAGCAAAAGTCAATGCCGGTTGAGGACTGAAAAAGGAAAAAAAAAAAAATGAAAACACTTGCACTCAAAGACGAGACTTTGGTTGATAAGAGGCCTTCCAAATTCTTCGACTGCGGTGCAATCATTCTGCAGAAGTTTTCAGAGTGAGATTCAGAAGACATTGTTTACTGTGCCCAAATAAAAAGAAAAAGGGCGCTATATTCTTATGATGATACAATAGTAAGATTTGTGTCACATATCCTATAATGCATTTCCCCAAACTTTAAATGCAATCATATTTGTACTATTTTCAAAATAACCAAAAGAAAAGAGATGATAATTCACTTGTTCTTTATGTCTGCCTCCCTTCTACCAATTCTTGGCGTATCAGCAGTTAGGACAAGAGCCTTATAACCATTCCTTTCAGCTCTCTGTACAAGAGTAGCTGCTATTTCTCGTTGCTTATATACCTATTCACAGAAAGGATGCAATCATGTAGTTCAAATCCTATTATTGAGATCACAAAAGAGAAGAAAACTGTTGTTGCTATGAAAAAAGAAGCAGTTTGCTAACTGAAAACAAAAGAGCTCAAGACAATCCAATTACATATAATTGATAGAAGAGAAGAGCATTGCAGCTGGCGGCAACCTCCTCTATGGTGCAGCTAGACGTGAAAGATAAAACCATTATGGTGTTACATGAAGCTGCGGCTCTGGCTGTGGCTACCTCTCCTGAATTACATAAAAACAGTCAAAAATGTTAGAATTTGGACTAATTCTCAAGGAAGAAAACTTGGGAGTAAGACCTTCAGGGTTTGCGAGCTTATGCAAAGCTGTTGGAGCAATGATAATAGGAGCTGTGATATTGTAACCAAGAATAGTAGTAGATAAATCTATTCTGCTGACATCAACAAGAATTCTTGGCCGAAACCTGAGAGATTATATATAGTCATTGCCAAAGTTCTGTTTCTATTTGCAAATCCTTGAAACTAACTTCACATACGTAATTCTACGAAATGCCTCCACATTCTCTTTCAGGGTGTGTTGATCTTCTGCTCCACCAGAGTAGAAATCATAATACATTTTTGGAAGTGCTAGCCTTGCCAATTCTTGAAAATCATTCAGATTAACAGGTTCAGCTGCCATTTGAACCTGGAAACATGGACATTAATCAACTTCTCAAGTAATTGAATCCTATACGCTACTAGCATAATCTGAATAATTAATTTGAATGCCTATGTTTAAAATTATTATAGAAATTTAGTCTTATCTGTGTAATTTTTGGTGTTAACTCTGCCTATGCTTAGTTTCCAATTCCGCCTAGTGCTTATTTTGGAATATATTTTCATAGTCGGTCCCAAACGTGGACGAAGGAGGAGGACTATGCTACACTGTAAAACTTATCGAATTTCTATGACATGGATCATAAATAAAATTGTGCTAGCTCAATGACGTCAAATGATCCTTGTAGCCGACAAGGTTTTTGTTTGATTTGTGTTCATAAACCATAAACATAAAGTACAATTTGATGACTTTCCTATCCGTCAATGATTCAATTCTATACATACAGTCAAAGATATACAGATACATACACATAAACAACATGATAACAGCCAAGTGATGCTTCACGTCTATCAAAACCAGTAAGAGCATGATGATCAAATATAGCACTTCATGTATTTTAATGCTCAAAGTACACACAGTCAAGCAAATTCATCATGATCAAAACATGACATCAGAAAAATATTTCCTGGAAGAAAGAGAAGAATAAATATTATAATTTGAATAACTTTTTAACCAAATTAATACAATAAAATCTTGTAAGTAATTGTACCCGAATGACAAAAGAAATCAAATGAAGCTTGTGAAGCAAATTACAGTGAGGCAGAGGCAGAGCCAAGAAGTAAAGTATCCCTCATCTACAATTTACTTCAATTATACAAATCTTATCAACTTGAACCATTTTTTGACTTTTGTAGTTGTCTTTTTCTTGCAGGAATCAATCATATGATGGGTACATAGAACAAATTATTACTGTTTTTTCTTGTTATTATATTGAAGAAAAAAGTTTATTCAAGTCCCAAGGTGTTTGATTATATTTAAAATAGTCTTTTTGTATTAAAAAAAAATATATTTTATCTTTATTAGCAAAATCTAAAAGTTTGAGTTTTTGGGAGTAGAAATTATAATTTTTTTTTTTTAAGAATTAAATTGTCTAAAATACTATTATTTCAATTCATAATATTATCCATTAAAATAATTTTATAAATTTTAATAAAAACTGTCATTTGACAACCAAACACCTAATTTTTTTTAAATAAAAAATACCGTTTCTAAAAGTTATACTAATAGAAGTTTTATTTGAAAAGTTATACCGATCTTTAGCATCACTTGCTTACTCTGTACTTCCTGATCGAAAATAAAAATAATACGATACTAAAAAGTAATTCTAAAAAATCTATTAAAATTAAAAGTTAATGATAATTCTTTATATTGAAGCAGTTTGTTAATTGTTATATATATCACAAGTAGACTCGCCCCGTGTTTAATAGAACGTCGCTAGAGCGTTAACGTTAGCGTCAACGCTCTGCCAAACATCTACTTTAACGCTAACGTTAACGCTCACAAAATCAAAATCTTACAACATGAGATTATTTTTTGATGCTATCTTATATTCTAGCGTTTGTTCCCTAACTTATAAGCTAGCTTATACTCTCTAACAATACTCCCTACCAAAAGCATCCTATTACTCTCTACCTCATTTTAAGGTTTGGACCTACTAAAGGCAAGGCTGGCCCAAGCAGAGCAAAACGTAATAATAAGCAAAAATTTCAATGCACAGAATTGCATTGACCATTTCTTGATTTAATGTAAACTGAAAATGAATATATTTGTTATTTTGAAAGTAAACAAACAATGTTTTTTTGCATATTCAGTTTGGCCGTCTTTCAAACTGTCTATAACACCCGAGATGCCACCTGTCATCGCGTCTTTGATCACATTTGTATCTCAGTTCATGCAAGAATTTGCAGTTGTCTCCAAAATAGCATCTTCCTTTAGGATAATATGGGCAGAGCTGTTGTTTCACACAGTTTTGTCTCTGTGGTGGACTTGTTGGATGATGCTGGTTAACGCTTTTCAATGGCTGCCTATTGTTAGGAGATGGAGGGCCATTCGGAACTTGACTAGTGCTGCTAAGCTTAACATGATTCTGACGAACTTGTGTTTGACAATTATTATTATTCAGCATTGCTGCCGCCAACTTATGTTCCAGCGATTGTAAAAGCAGCTTTGCAGGATCAGAAAGAAGTTGATGTTGAATTGCTGCTGCTTTCTGGGAATCAGCAGAGAACTGAAGTTGAGCTGCCAGTTTCCTAGAATCGACTGATAAGCTTGGTTGCTGAGGTTGAATTGAAAAAAGTTGATGTTGAATTGCTGCTGTTTGCTGGGAATCAGCAGAGAACTGAGGTTGAGCAACCGGTTTCCTAGAATCAACCGACAAGCTTGGTTGTGGAGGTCGAACTGATGGCTGCTGCTGAGGCCCACTCCTCATTTTATTTGAGTCCATATGTAAGGCTGGCTGCTGTCGAGGCAGAATCTTCACTTTTCCTGCTGCTGTGAATGAATTCATCTGTGACTGGGAATCAGCAGAGAGCTGAGGTTGAGCTGCCAGTTTCCCAGAATCAACTGACAAGCTGTGTTGCAGAGGTTGAACTGATGGCTGCTGAGGCCCACTCTTCATTTTATTCAAGTCAATATGTAAGGGTGGCTGCTGTCGAGGCAGAATCTCCACTTTTCCCGCTGTGATTGAATTCATTTGAGACTGGTACCTTCTTGGACCCTCATTCATGGACATCCTGAAGAATAAACATTTTAAGTATTTAGATCTGAGATGAACTAGATGAGTGAGTTCATTTTTATGTGAAATTATACCTATTTGCTTTGAGCATTTTCCTCTTTTCATTTCCATGGATTCGTGTTTCTCTATTAGTCCTCGCAACCAAACCCCTTGAGTGCTTTTCCATCAAAACCTTAAGTCTCTCCCCTTCGTCTTCCCATCTCTAGTTACACATGATGAGTGGGTAAAAGCTGGCATATGATTAAAGAACCATCAGACAACAGATGATAGAGAAAAGAACCTTCAGCTTGGTACAAACCTGTCTCAAGGTACTCAGTCGGTAAAGGTTTCGACCTTTAATTAAGAGAGGATGAAGCGGAGAGAGTGGCTTCTCCCCTTTGCTCCAGAGGACCTCTATCTGAAAGATAAGCCAAAAACAGCACTTCAACCACAATACATACTTTGACAAATCTAAAATACAACATCTACCTGTATGAAATTTAATTCTAAACTCCTAGAAATATTATCTCAATTGTTGGTGAACCAGTGAAACAGAAGAAATGCGCAAAAACTTTTAGCTGGGACTGCTTGAGAAATTCTGTTGATCAAATTCTCTTGAAAATGTTGTACCCCCAAAATCAAAAAATACCACTATACTAATGCATAATCCCAGATAACTGAATAGTCGAATGATTTTCTGTGATTGATGGCTTTCCAACAAATCCCCATAGTCTAAACTACAAGGTTTTGACTCACTGTAAATGTATGTTGCTGCTTGGCAGCTCCATAGCTTTCTTTCACAATGCGACCAGCAACGATCCTTTTACCACACGGAGGACCACCAGCACTACGAGCTGCTATGTTAAACCTGATTAATAAAAGGGAAATAAGAAAAGGACAAAAACCCTCAACGGTCTGGAGCATAGTGATACTAGCAAATCTGAAGTATATGTTGTCATTGTCGCATTTGTAAATCACATAATCTATGATAAAATAATGGTATTTGGCAGATATGGGAATGCCAGTTTCATCGAACTTTTTGTAAGGGACGAGTAACCAACATTTTCAGCACAGAAACAAAGCCAAGAGCTTACATTTCATAAACATTCTGTTCAAACATAACAACATCGCCTGTGCATGCATCACCTGCATCAAATCCATACTTATTAAGGTCTGAGTACAAACATGAAAGTACATTACGAAAACATGAAGAGTCGAAATACACTATATACCAGTAAGTATAAGGGTAAAAAGCTGAATATGTGTGTGTACTCTTATGCATTTACAAGCAAACCAACCAAAGAGTAATACAATTGAACCGGTACTTCTTCAAGAAGTGTAAATCAAGTAAATCAATGAATCAAATTTGTACCTTTACAACCCAATACAAAGCTAGAGACCGGGTACTTTTTCTCCCCTCCACCATTTGAAATTCTGAAAAGCATTAAAAGTTTTTTTTTAAAAAAAAAAAAAAGAGAAGAATTAAAAATGCTACAAGTCTAAATGAAATCATTAGTTCACAAAGAAGTCGAAATTACTCTAGATGCTCCTTTATACGGTGAATAAGCGTCTGTTTATTGCCAGTCAATCTCAATCCATTCTTCCTCAAATAAACTTTACATTGCTCCACTTTCAATTTCTCTAGCTGCCCAGCTGCCACCACAATTTGAAACCAATTGGAAAAAAAAAAAAAAAAAAAAAAAAAAAAAAAAAAAAAAAACACAATCACATTTAAAGCATAAACAACAAAAAGTTAAATACCCACTTGACTGATCATATTTTTCTTAATTTACTTGCAACAGATAAGATAAATAAATAAATAAATAAAAACTGACCTCCAATGATATCTTCAATTACTTTTTCTTCATTTTCATCAACACCCGCGTCCAAATCTTTCCCAATCTACCAAAAAAAAAAAAAAAAAAAAAAAAAAAAATAGAAGATAATCTAATATTAGAAGAAACCCAAGATTCAAAATCGGAATTTTAAGGGGGAAAAAAACAATAATCTTATAAGCAAACCGTGACTTGGACTTTTTCCGAATAGAGAGTTTAGAAAAGTTGGCAAGAGGGTCCTCAAGAATGCTATAACTCGGGTCTAAATCCGAATCATAATCCGGGTCGGACCCTCCACTTTCGGTGATGTATCCATCATCATCTTCGTTGAATACCTCTTGCTCAAAAGCTGCCATTGGTGCGTTTGTTTTTTTTTTTATTTTCGCTTTTTTGCTTTGTTCTTGGTTTCTTTTATTTATTTATATTTCTTCTGCAGAAACTATAATAACAACTTGCTTTTGCATTTTTGAAATCGAATGCCAAATTGGAAGGACGATTTTGTCCCCCACCCCCCAAAAATGACCGTTAATGGTTTCAATTTTGAAGCTTGTGCTGTGTGTATCAAATTATATTTTAATGGCTTTTTGCGGATTTTTTTTCTCCATTGATTAGTTTTTTTTTTTTTTTTTTTTTTTTGCGGTATTTGTGGTGAAATAATAAAATTATATTAAAATATGATCGTTAATCATGATTTATTTTTATTTTTAAAATTTATAAAAATCAAGATTTTTAATTTTTACTCACCATCTAAATATTTAAAAAACACAATGTAATTATCATCATTATTATCATCACACAACTTTATAAATTGAGAAATAATAAATAGAAATAAGGAGTATTGAGGTGTAATATCTTATTATTATATTTTTATAAAAATTATATTTTACTATAAAGCCTAATATTTTACTATTATAATTTTTACAAAACCTTACATTTTACTAATATATTTTTATAAAAATCACATTCTATTACTAATAGTAAAATATTAAATCTCAATACTTATTATAATAAAATATTATTTCTTGTTGATGGTGTTTTCAGGCACTATGATATTTAAAAAAGTACGACGAGGACAGAAGGGTAATTCCCTGCTTGATTGAGATCATTAAACCCAACCCGACCACTTTGCAGTAAAAGGACAAATACCTTACGGTTTCAGACCGACCACACAGATATATACCGAGCACTTTATGACCGGCTACCGATCACTTGGGGTCAGATAGCCGGGCACTATCAGGTCGACATCATCATTCTCAGCATAAAGGATTATCATGACCGACCTCATGAAGACCGACCAGATGGCGAGATATGCTCAAGATGATGACACCTTATTCTTGCAGATAAGATAAAAAAATTATCCTACTCTCACAAGGAAATAAAGTCAGAATCCAAAAAGGAATAAGAAAAGAGAAAGCAACGTTGGATTAGAAATCCTCACAAAAGGAGAAGACTGAGTTCAACTAGGATTTCTTATGCAAATAGGAGTCTGATTTCTATACTATTATAAATAGGAGGGCAGAGTATGTGTAAGAGGTATCAAAAATTAGTGATCAGAATCATCAAGCTCTAACTTGTAAAAAAAAGAGACCTGAGAAGCGTATTGGAGTAATAAAAAGTATCATCATGTTTCTGTCTGTGGACGTAGGTCGGATCCAAAATCCACCGAACCACGTTAAATCTCTTTGTCGATTAGTGTGTTTATCTGTCTCTCGCTAAATTTGTTTTGGTCCCCCATAACCAAACAAATTCACTATTGAAGGAGGATTCCCTCGGAGGTGATATTCCCGTATTGCCCTGAGACCAAAATCCACCGTCAACAGTTGGCGCCGTCTGTGGGGAATCAACAAAAAGCAACTCGCGTAGTGAGACAATGGCGGAAGGCGGAAACCACCAATCGTCAGGGAACTCGGATGCGGATTGGATGGAGAAGATCGAGGAGAACCTGAGGAAGGAAAGGGAGGAAAACCAAATTCTGCTAAAAACCATAGTAGACCGGTTAGAAAAGGTAGAAGGAGTGCACAACGGAAAATTCGAGGCCGGGACTAGCCGACGAAGGAACGAAACAGCAGAGGGAAAAAGAATTGTCGATACAAGTGAGGACGACAGACCCCGGAGGAGGGGTCCCTACAGGGTAAGATCTGTGGTGGTGCAGAGAGATTCCCAGACCGAGGACATATGGGAGGAAGATGAGGACAAATCGTCACCAGACTCCTCCTATGATGGCCCTCACAACACCCGGAGAAGAGGGAAAGAATATGACGAAAAAGTACGAGAAGATACCGACCCTGAGAAGCACCACTCCCAAGATAACAGAAAGAAAGGAAACCACAGGAGGCGGCATGAAACCAAAGACAGCTGCATGAAATCTTGGTTACGGGAGGAGCTGGCCAAATGGGGAGTATGCCCCAATACAGACAAAGGGGATGTCCAGGACGGAAAAGATGAGTCCCCCCCTCACAGAAGAAATAAAGTCAGAGAAATTCCCAAAAAGATTCAGCATGCCAACCATGACGCCATACAAGGGCCATACCGATCCCAAAACCCACATTGAAGGCTTCATCCTACTAATGGAGGTACAAGGGGTAACAGGGACGCCATTTGCAAAGTGTTCCCCTTAACTCTAGCCGGACCGGCCATTCTATGGTATAGAAGCCTAGCCCCAGAAGCATCAGCAGCTTCGCACAACTCAGAAAGTCATTCATACGACACTTCAAGGAGGCTTGTGTCCCCAGAAGACAATTGGAGAACTAAGGCTTATGAAACAATGAGACGATGAACCATTGAAAATATTTATTGAAGATACCACAATATGGTACTCGAAGTCGGAGGGTACGAATCCCCGAGGCCCTGAAAGCTTGAAGGGAGCCTTGAAAGTCGGGAGGCTATGGACCCACCTAAGGATCCAAGACACCCCGGACTACGCCACGCCCTGAGGTGGCCCGAAATCATTTTATTAGAGAACGATGAGAAAATATCCCGAAAGAAGATACACAATATGGTACTCGAAGTCGGAGGGTACGAACCCCCGAGGCCCTGAAAGCTTGAAGGGAGCCTTGAAAGTCGGGAGGCTATGGACCCACCTAAGGATCCAAGACACCCCGGACTACGCCACCGCCCTGAGGTGGCCGAAAATTCGTTTTATTAGAGAACGAGGAGAAAATATCCCGAAAAGGGAACACCATCAGAGAAAGAACCACAAGGGAAGGGCCCCCCGCCGTGTTAGAAAGAGAATCCAGAAGACCACCCCCGAAGCACAAGGAGTTCAAACCACTTCACCGAGACAACCAAGAGAGAAGGGCGCCGACCCAAGTAAACCATGTGGTCGGGGAAGATGCATACATTCCCCTAAAGAAACCACTGGGACAAATTGTCATGGAGATCCAGGGGAAATGCCTCTTAGTAGAACCCGACCAAAGAAGATTTCCCCCGGACAAAAGGAACCAAAAGGCTTATTGCGTACACCACAACTCCAGAGGACATGCAACAGACGGATGTAAAGATCTGCGAGAACAAATGGAAGATCTAGCACGAAATGGGTATTTGAACAAATACATTGACCACGAGGTCATGACGGCCAGACAAAGAGCACGTGGCCGCCAAATCAATATCATCGCAGGAGGAAGAACACTGGCCGGAAACTCTAACCGGTCAAGGAAAGATTACAGCAGAACTCGAGGACCAGACGTCTTAGAAACAGAGCAGGTCACAGGACTCCAGGGAAGCCGGTCGGTACCGATAATGTTTACTGATGAGGATACCCGAGGAGTAAGTTTCCCTCATGACGATGCGTTGATAATCAAGGAAATAGTCAGCGGGTCGGAGGTAGACAGAATCCTAGTGGACCCCGGAAGCGCAGTTGACATAATTTCCAGAGAAGCACTGGACGACCTAGGGGTGGAATATGCAACCCTGACCAACGATAGCACTCCCTTATACGGTTTCGGAGGATCAGCCGTCATCCCACTAGGAAGGATACAGTTGGCAATGACTGTCGGGACATATCCCCGGATCCGGACAATCATGACGGACTTCACTGTAGTAGACTGCATGAGCAGTTACCAGGCCATCGTCGGGCGACCTTTCATGATGAAAACAAAAGCCGCGATGTCCTGCTACCACCTAAAACTGAAATTCCCCACCTGGGAGGGGATCGGAATCGTATGCGGAAGCCAGAAAACAGCTCGCAGCTGCTTCGCAACTCTCTCACGAGAAACTCTCTGCATCAAAGAAGATACCCGAAAACGACAAAGAAGCCTGGGTGAAGAAGAAGAAAACAGAAGCCCTGGGTCCCGGCCAAACAAAAATGCCTGACTCGCTGCAGCTGAGGAGACAGAAGAAATAGAACTTTACGGGCCAGGAAAAAGTATAAAGATAGAGGGAGGCTTGGGCAAGTCTCTACGACAAGATCTGCTAGAATGCCTGAAAGGATACCCGGACGTCTTTGCCTGGGGATACAATGACATGCCTGGGATCAACCCAAGATTCATCAATCACCGCCTAGCAGTAGATCCATCTCGCAAGACGGTCAGGCAAAAGAGAAGGAACTTCAATAAAAAAAGGAGTAAAGCAATAGCGGCCGAGGTCGAGAAGTTACTAAATGCAGGTCTCATCAGGGAGGCAAGGTACCCGGATTGGGTATCAAACGTGGTGTTGGTCAGAAAAAACAATGGCAAGTGGCGAATGTGTGTCGATTTCACCGACCTAAACAAGGCGTGCCCAAAGGACAGCTTTCCTTTGCCGAACATAGACCAGCTAGTAGACACCACAGCCTACCAAGGATTACTGAGCTTCATGGATGCTTTCTCCGGATACAACCAGGTCAAAATGTGCCCTGCAGACGAAGAGAAGACAACTTTCATCACAGATCAGGGACTTTACTGCTATAAAGTAATGCCCTTCGGGCTAAAAAACGCGGGAACAACCTTTCAAAGGTTGGTAAACAAGGTTTTCAAACCACTCATCGGCATTACAATGCTAGTTTATGTCGATGACATGATAACAATGTCAAAAGAACCAAGCAACCACATGGACGACCTAAAAGGGACCTTCGAGCTTTTAAGAAGACACAACCTGAAACTCAATCCAGAAAAATGTACCTTCGGGGTAGCCTCAGGAAAGTTTTTAGGCTACATGGTGAGTGCCCGAGGTATCGAAGCAAACCCACAGAAGATCCAGGCAATACTGGCCCTAAAGTCTCCCAAGACAGTGAAAGAAGTACAAAGTCTGACTGGTAGAGTGGCTGCGCTCAATCGGTTCATATCACGAGCAACTGACAAATGCCACCATTTCTTCAAAGTGATCCAAAAAGCAAAAAAGGATATCGACTGGACGTCAGAATGCGAAGAAGCCTTCCAGCAGTTAAAGCAGTATCTGATGCAGCCCCCACTCCTTGCAAAACCACTCCCGGGAGAAACATTATACCTATACCTGGCTGTTTCGGACCGAGCAATAAGTTCAGTACTAATACAAGAAACCGACAAGATCTAGAAACATGTTTACTATATCAGCAAAGCCCTTCTAGACGCTGAAACCCGATATCCGGTACACGTAGGGGTGAGCAACGGTTCCGGGTCTACCCGGAACCTAATGGAACCGAACCGATTTTTCGGGTTTGGAACCGGAACCAGTTATAATCGGGTAGGTTCCGGTTCCAAAAATGAAGGAACCGATTTTATCTGGGTAGGTTCCGGTTCCAAAATGATCGGAACTGGAACCGGACCATGGAACCGGTTTTAATAACGTACCGAATAATTTTTGTTGAAATTTAGAACCTAAATTAGGTCGAAAATTGTATTTCTAAGAGTGAATCTAGTCTTAACAATGTGAAATTTATAGATGTTTAAAACATTTTTATTACTTCTTGTTATTACTGGCTATTTCCAATTGGCCAATACTTTTACTGGATTATAACATTTTTTTTTTGCTTGTTCTGATTACATTCAACTGAGTGTTAAACTGGGACTACTGATGGCCTCTGTTTAAACTGGGACTACTGATGGCCTCTGTTTTTAAAAGTCTAAAGCTTCATTTTCTTCGTTCTTGAGCTTCTGCACTCCGATTTGGTCCCCGTTTTTTCCTACGGACTCGTATTGGAATGTAGTTTTTATTAAAATATTTTAAAATAGGGTAATTCGGAACCGGACCGGAACCGGATTGGAACCGAATAATAGGGTACCCTGTTTAATTGGGTAGGTTCCGGTTCCACTTAGTGCGGAATCGAATTTTTCTGGGTAGGTTCCGGTTCCATGCGGAACCGGAACCGAAACCGGTTTTGCTCACCCCTAGGTACACAAACTGGTCGCCCTTTCATTAATTACGGCAGCTCGGAAATTGAGGCCTTACTTCCAGGCCCATCCTATCAAGGTATACACCGATCACCCCCTAAAACAAATTCTGCAGCGGCCGGAAGTTTTCGGCAGACTAGTAAAGTGGTCGGTAGAGCTAAGTGAACATGACATCACCTACCTCCCGAGAGCAGCAGTGAAGGGACAAGCCTTGGCGGATTTTGTCGCCGAATGTACCGACCCCCAGACCCTGGCTATAGAAGAGGACAAATGGGAAATGTCTGTAGACGGTTCGGCCAGCACACAAGGCAATGGCGCGGGAATCATCCTAAAAAGCAACAAAGGAGAAGAAATCCTACTCGCCCTGAAATTCGCTTTCATAGCGACCAACAATGAAGCAGAATATGAAGCAATACTGGGCGGTTTGAGACTATGCACGGTACTGGGGATCCGAAATGTGGTAGTAAGGAGTGACTCACAGTTAGCCATTCAGCAACTAAAGGGAGCATTTCAAGCGAAGGAACCTATCATGATGGCCTATCTGACCGAAGTACGAAAGTTAACAGGGAAGATGGGGGATGTACGCTTCGAACAAATCTCCCGAGAAGACAATTGTGAGGCAGACTCCCTGGCACGGCTCGCCTCCTCAACAAAAGCCGAGCACCCCAGAATAATCCCTTTGATTTACATCCGGGAAAGGAGCTTGGGGGAATCTAAAGTAGAAGTTCTAGATAAAGAAAGCAAAACGTCATGGATGCAACCCATCAGAAAATATCTGGAAACATGAGAAACACCAGAGGACAAAACGAAGGCCAGAAAGTTAAGATACAAGAGCACCAGATTCTCCCTAATCAACAGGGTACTTTATCGAAGGGGTTACTCAGTCCCCCTCTTAAGATGTCTAACAGAAGAAGAGGAAAATTATGTGCTCAGGGAGATACATACGGGCATCTGCAGGAGCCACGCCGGAGGTCGCTCAATTGCTTTCAAAGCCCTAAGACAATGCTTCTACTGGCCGACCATGCACCAGGACGACATAGAAGTGGCCCGCAAGTGCGAAGGATGTCAGAAAAACGCAAATCTCCACCACCAACCAGCTGAACAGTTAACTACGCTGCTGAGTCCCTAGCCGTTCGCCCAGTGGGGACTAGACATCATTGGGCCAATGCCACAAGGGAAAGGGCAGGCAAAATACGCCATCGTGGCCATAGACTATTTCACCAAATGGGTGGAGGCAGAGCCATTATCCACCATAACGGAGAAAAAAGCCACTGAATTCCTGAGGAAAAATATCGTCTATCGATTTGGGATTCCCCGAGCCATCATCACTGACAACGGGAAGCAGTTTGACAACAAAGGTTTCAGAAAACTCTGCGAGGACCTCCAGATTGACCTAAGGTTCGCCACGCCAGCCCATCCCAAATCAAACGGACAAGTCGAGGCGACAAACAAAACCATCAAGGCTAACCTGAAAGCTCGGCTTGGATCCAGCAAAGGCCTATGGGTCGAGGAACTACCAGAAGTACTATGGGCGCACCGGACAACCTATAAGGACTCCACGGGAGAAACCCCGTTCTCCTTAGCATACGGATATGAAGCTGTCATCCCGGCAGAGATAGGGGTGACCTCCCACAGGGTTCAGCACTACGAGAGTAAGCAGAATGAAGGACTTATCAGAAACCACCTCGACCTGATCGAAGAGAAGAGAGAGAGATCGGCCATAAAAACAGCAATCCACCAACAAAGGATGGCCCGCTTCTACAATAAAAGGATTCAGACACTCACCTTCATCCCGGGCGACCTGGTGCTAAGAAAGGTCACCCTAAATACTCGAAAGCCAGAGGAAGGCTCCCTGGGCGCCAAATGGGAATGGCCCTACAAGGTGGTAAAAGTGGTGAAGCCAGGAGTGTACATCCTATAACGGCTGGACGACACAAGATTAAAAAAGCCATGGAACGCCGAGATGTTGAGAAAATACTTCCAGTAAACTTTCCCTTCCTCCTATCTGTTTACGGCAAACAAATAAGGGACATGAATTCAAATACAGAGCCTCTCTCAAAATGACCCGCAGAGAGTTGTAAGAAGGGCAGTATGTCCCCGAGTATGAATAAAAAACTCTCTTTTCTCCAAACGCTCTTCTAAAAAATAAAACTTTACAAAACCATATTCAAAAAACCTCGGGGACATGCTCAAAACGACGATCCAAAGCTAAAAAAAAAAAAAAAAAAAAAAACACAGAACTCGCAACTACCCGACCGCGGCTACCACCATAAAAAAACATAAAGTCACACCAGAATCGTTCGACTCCATACAAACGTCAAAAGGTAAATCGAAGGGCATAGATCTGTGAGAAGCATAACATAAGGAGGAATATGCCCTTAATGTTTCAATCGGCTCGGGACTGGATTACGTTCCGCCGAGGCCTCTTCATTAATCGGCTCGGGGCTGGATTACGTTCCGCTGAGGCCTCTTCATTAATCGGCTCGGGGCTGGATTACATTCCGCCGAGGCCTCTTCATTATTCGGCTCGGGATCGGGTTACGTCCCACCGAGTCACGCTTATTGGCCTGGGGACGGAACATTCCCCCAGCACCAAGTATCTCTCTTGGCTCGAGGTCCTCAAGGGCATGCTCGGTACATAGGATCTGTGAGAAGCATAACACAGGGAGGGATGATACCCTCGTGGCGATTGTTTGCTCCAGTGTTACCGAACATAAGGAGGAACATGCCTTTAATGTGTCGAAACACTCTTTTGATCCTCACTTACCCGATGTAATGGATCCGTGGGAAAGCATAGCACGGGGGTCATGACACCCCATGACGATTGCTAGCTCCAGTTATTCCGGACCTAAGGAGGAATATGCCCTTAGTGTCCCGGACACTCTTAGATCCATTCATCATCTTGGATCCGAGAGAGGTGCAGCACGGGGATGCGTTATGCCCCTGTAGCGTGTGCCTACTCCAGCGTGGTAAGGAGGAGCCCTCATACAATACACAGGCTCCGCAGTGACCCGACGTGTAGAGGATGTGCCCTCACCATTCAAACGCTCTACTGATCCAAATCCTGGTTCGCCGGGACACTGAATTGAAAGATTCAGAATTATGTTTTGGAGGCCTCGGACAGGACGCTGTCTTGAGGCATCCATGTTGTTGTTTATACTTGCAAAACATTTTTGGGATAAGTGCTAAGTCACCCCACCTTTTAATCTTTTTCCAAAGTTTTTTTGATTTTATTTTACGCCGGACTGGCAAGGGGACGCCCGTGCCAGATTTGGTAGGGCTTCAAAGGTTGATTCACTTCCCTTCTATACAAGTCCCAAAGATTACTCGGCTCGGGGCTGGATTTCGTTCCGTCGAGGTCACTTAGTTATTCGGCTCGGGGCTGGATTCTGTTCCGCCGAGGCCACTTGGTTATTCGGCTCGGGGCTGGATTCCGTTCCGCCGAGGCCGCTTGGTCATTCGGCTCGGGGCTGGATTTTGTTCCGCCGAGGCCTTATGATTCATTCAGCTCGGGGTCAGGTTATATCCCACCGAGTCAAGCCCTTCGGACTGGGGACGTAACATTCCCCCAGGTCCAAGTGCCTTTCTCAGCTCGGGGTCGGGTTACGTCCCACCGAGTCGGTCTTCTTTCAGACTGGGGAGGTAACATTCCCCCAGAGCCCGTCTTTCACTCAGCTCGGGGTCGGGTTACGTCCCACCGAGTCAGTCTTCTTTTAGACTGGGGAGGTAACATTCCCCCAGAGCTAAGTGTCTCACTCAGCTCGGGGTCGGGTTATGCCCATCCGGCTCATGTTGCCCCCCGACGGGCCCCAAAGTGTTCGGATAAAAAGAAATTCAAAAAAAAAAAGAGGGAAAAGAAAAGAAAATATATAAATACATGAATAGAGCATCCAAAGTTATTACAAAAAAAAAAGAGTTAAAGTATACATAGGGCCCCGGTCGGGTTACCCTTTCTCAGTCAGCCCGCACAGGGGCGGGAATTTCTTCCTCAGCTAGCTCAGACGGCGGAAGGATCGGCTCGACCTCAAGAGGAGGAACAGCGGCTTCAACCTCGGCAACATGAGAGACCTCTGCTTCAGGGATGGGCGGAGGGATCTCAAGGCTGTCCTCGCTGGGGGCAGGAACTTCAGGTCGTCCTTCTTAGGAAGCCCCGGAAGCCGGAACAACCGAAATCGGGTCGGGATCCATCACCTCCTCGGAAGGAGGAGAGAGCCACTTCCGGAACTCCTCCTCAGAAATTTCCCCTTTGTAAAAACTGATGGCCGCATAAATAGGATCCATGTTCAGATTTGGCAGCACCATCGGTATTAGTTCAGCACAATCACCAACCCCCTCAAGGCGGATGGCATCCTTCTCGGCCTCAAGATTGGCCTCTCTCCCCTCAAGCTCGGCCTCTTTCCTCTCAAGATCATCCCGGGCCCGTGCCATCTGTTCGTCCTTGGCTTTCAGTTTGGCCTTAACACTTGATACCTTCCCTTTCAAAATGCCAATCTCAGATTGGGAAACTTTCAAATCCTCCCTGGCAGTGTCGGCAAGTTTTCGCTCCAACGCGGCGTCAGCCTTAAGAGCCTTGTTTGTTTTAAAGGTCTCAATTGCAGTCGATTCGTGATTCTTTATCACCTCCTCCCGATCGGCCAGTTTAGCTTCCACTTCTGTAAGGCGATTCTGAAGTCTCTAGGCCTGACCACCCTCGAACAATAGACTCAGAAGGAGGTCCTTATTCTTGGCCATGAGGTAAGTAGCCTGCACAAAAATAAAGAAGTCAAGATATAAGATAAAGAAAACCGAGACCCGAAATCAGAAAAGAGATGAGTAAAACTACCTTTGCCATTTGGGAGCTCATCTCGGTCACCAAGGCTTCATGAGAGATATCCTCATATCTCGAAACCTCCCCCGGAGGAATCACCTCAGCCAATTCATTAAAAGCCGGCACTAGATGGGAAGTAGCCTCCCAGATGTCTTCCCCCAAATCATCCACCCCGAGGATCACGGAACCTTTTCGCTTCTTGGAGGAGCCCTTAGACGATTTCTTCCCCCGACGGGCATCTTTCTTCTTGCCCTGCACAGGCTCCTCCTCCTCCAGCTCAGTCTCCTCGGCCCCAAACTGACGCCTCTTTTTCCTAAAAGGCTTCGGCGGACTGACCAACCGAGCAGATCCCGATAACTGCACACCAGATGGAGAGGATGGATCCCGAGTAGCCGGCTGAGCCTTCCTTTGAGGTACCCTCCCAACCGCAACGGATTCAGGCTGTTCCCGGGAATTTCCAGTTTCAGCATGGCCAGCCTTCTTCATGGTACCGGCCAACCGCTCAAGATACTTCGGCCTCTTTGACATACCTACAAAAAAAAAAGGGGAAGACAAAGAAAAAAGGAAATCAGGACCCGAGCATACAGTAAAGAGAGAGGAAAAAAGACATCAAACGTGATAAATAAACAGGGAAGTCAACTAAAAAGTCAGCGAACATCTACCTATCCGACCCGAGACCTCCGAAGGGACAGTCCGAGTAAGGCCCGACTCAACAAAAGCCGCATCATTAACCAACTCCCTCCAGTGGGCGGCATGCCGACGAGCCCAGACTACCCGTTTCCGGACCTGATGGGAAACATTGGGAGCATCCCTCCAACAGGCTAGGAGGAATAGAAAAAAAAGGGGGGTAAGAGTCCAAACAAAAAAAAAAAAAACTAAGGGAAGAAAAGCTAAAAGTTGATCTCCTAACCTCCCGCCCTGAAGATATCTGGTACCAAGAATTCCCCTTCATCCGACCTTAAGGACCGTCCCCAATCCCCAGTGGCCCAGAACCAGAGATCTTTGAAATTCTTATTGGAGTCAGGGAGCTTTTGGATGACGTTTGACGAGCTGTCATATGCGAAAAGGTAATACCATCCGTGGTACGACCTAGGATTGGCCTTAAGCCGGTATAACCTCTTCACCTCTTCAAGAGAAGGCTCGCCGAGTCCTGCCCGATGCCAAGCTACATACAACCCGGCCAAAATCCTCCAACTGTTTAGACTCAACTGACAAGGAGCAATCTCCATCTCGGCCAGCATCCAAGCAAAGTAAGGTTGAACCGGCAGCCGCAGCCCACACTCGAAAAAGGCAGGAAGAAGTGCCACCGAGCCCTCGTCAGGTTGACTAGCGCGATCCATCAGGCCGGGAACTTCAATGGCGATATCTATCGGAATATTATATCGCTGTCGAAGTAGTGCGAGGTCATCTTCAATTATCTTGGAAGGACGGTTCATATCCAGAGCCGACGAGCCAAGATCACCGGACTCTGGATCCTTCCGAGGAACCCTTTGATGGTAAGAATCTTGTTCGATCTCAGAAGGAGTAGGGGTAGTATCAAGGTCTTCTACACTGGGTGCCCCCGAGCCCGAGGAGAGCTCTTCAGCAGGGGGAGTTGAGGGTTTAGCAGGATTTTTAGGGGAAGAACTGTTGTCAGACATCCCTGACATCCGGAAAACAAAGAAGGAATGGGAAGTCAGTCTATAACTAAGAAACTACTCGGGTTTCTTCCGTATTAGCTAAACATGTGGGTTCTAAAAGTGCCCTAAAGCAAAATCCAACAAAGCCTTAAGTCGTTCCCTAGCAACATTAAAAAAAAAGCAAGATTCACAACACAAAAAGGGAAGAGGTCGTTCAGAAGACTTACTTGTTCTTCTCAGAAAAGCCGGAGGTTGTGCAGTACGATTTTCCCGTCCCTTATGTTCGCAGCGGAGAGAAAGAAAGCCCGCGGTTGAACTCCGAGAGCACTGAGTTGAGCGAGTCACAGAGATATTTTCAGGAAAGAAGGAGAAATTGCCAAAAAAGATTGAACAGTGAAAGTCTCGCCTTCTTATAGTCATGGCCAGGACGCTCGTGGCCGTTGGATCAAAAGGAGGAACACGGATGAACGCCAAGTGTCGACTGCAAAAGAGGCCTGCCAAATTTAAACAGACGGTTGAGATCAGCGCATTGTGAAGACGCCTCTACACGGTCGATTAGTTTCCTTTTTGGCGGGAACCTGACGGATGTTCGACAAGTGTCAAAACTAGAAGAAAACCTAAAGATGATTTGATGGGCATTTAAACAGATGTGACTGTTGCGCGTCTCAAGAAAAGACGTTTGAAAAGAGGCGACGCAACATATTGATTCCACACCGGGTCGACCCCCAACAGATTTAAATCAGCACACCATCTTTATATAGTTCCCGGCACCAACTTGCACACTCGTTGGAACCGAGAACTAGGGGACAGATGTTGATGGTGTTTTCAGGCACTATGATATTTAAAAAAGCACGACGAGGACAGAAGGGTAATTCCCTGCTTGGTTGAGATCATTAAACCCAACCCGACCACTTTGCAGTAAAATGACAAACACCTTACGGTTTCAGACCGACCACACAGATATATACCGAGCACTTTATGACCGGCTACCGATCACTTGGGGTCAGATAGCCGGGCACTATCAGGTCGACAGCATCATTCTCAGCATAAAGGATTATCATGACCGACCTCATGAAGACCGACCAGATGGCGAGATATGCTCAAGATTATGACACCCTATTCTTGCAGATAAGATAAAAAAAATTATCATACTCTCACAAGGAAATAAAGTCAGAATCCAAAAAGGAATAAGAAAAGAGAAAGCAATGTTGGATTAGAAATCCTCACAAGAGGAGAAGACTGAGTTCAACTAGGATTTCTTATGCAAATAGGAGTCTGATTTCTATACTATTATAAATAGGAGGGCAGAGTATGTGTAAGAGGTATCAAAAATTAGTGATCAGAATCATCAAGCTCTAACTTGTAAAAAAAAGAGACATGAGAAGCGTATTGGAGTAATAAAAAGTATCATCCTGTTTCTGTCCGTGGACGTAGGTCGGATCCAAAATCCACCGAACCACGTTAAATCTCTTTGTCGATTAGTGTGTTTATCTGTCTCTCGCTAAATTTGCTTTTGGTCCCCATAACCAAACAAATTCACTATTGAAGGAGGATTCCCTCAGAGGTGATATTCCCGTATTGCCCTGAGACCAAAATTCACCGTCAACATTTCTCAATACTTCTTATATATATATATATATATATATATGCATCCAAAGCCCTTGTATGTATATGCTAGAGCTATGAAGTTGACCTTATTTAGTGTATGTTTGTTATGCTAGAGGTAAAGAAGCTACTTTTTATCCCAAATTTTTTTTTTTATGATATTTGCTTGTATTTTAAGTAGAGTTTTTGAGAATTAAAAATAAAAATGTTGACGGCTGATTTTGGTCTCGGGGCAATACGGTAATATCACCTCCGAGGTAATCTTCCTTCAATAGTGAATTTGTTTGGTTATGGGGGACCAAAAGCAAATTTAGCGAGAGACAGATAAACACACCAATCGACAAAGAGATTTAACGTGGTTCTGTGGATTTTGGATCCGACCTACGTCCACAGACAGAAACATGATGATACTTTTTATTACTCCAATACGCTTCTCAGGTCTCTTTTTTGTTTTTACAAGTCATAGCTTGATGATTCTGATCACTGATTTTGATGCCCCTTACACATATTCTGTCATCCTATTTATAATAGTACAGAAATCAGACTCCTATTTGCATAAGAAATCCTAGTTGAATTCAGTCTTCTCCTCTTGTGAGGATTTCTAATCCAACGTTGCTTTCTCTTTTCTTATTCCTTTTTTGGATTCTGACTTCATTTCCTTGTGATGGTAGGATAATTTGTTTATCTTTATCTGCAAGAATAGGGTGTCATCATCTTGAGCATATTTCGCCTGTCTGGTCGGTCTTCATGAGGTCGGTCATGATAGTCTTTTATGCTGAGAATGCTTCTGCCGACCTGATAGTGCCCGGTTATCTGAACCCAAGTGGTCGGTTGCCGGTCATAAAGTGATCGGTCTATATCTGTTGTGGTCGGTTTGAAACCGTAAGGTGCTTGTTCTTTTATTGCAAAGTGGTCGGGTTGGATTTAATAATCTCAACCAAGCAGGGAATTACCCTTCTGTCCTCGTCGTGCTGTTTTAAATATCCTAGTGCCTGAAAACACCATCAACAAAAAAATAAAAATAAAAATAAAAATAAAAATAAAAAATATTCTTACCTCTATTTGCAAAAACTCAAAATTTTGAGATCTTGAGAGTATAGTTTGAAAAAAAAAATTCAAAGTGTTAAATGGTTTATAATGTCCTTATTTAATTTAATAATATTAGTTTATTTCTTTATAACATAACTTAATAAAATTTGACCAATAAAGTAATTTTATATTTTTTAATAAAGGTTCACACTCATAATCAAACACCTAAAAATTTTTTTATCAAAAGATTTACTTCTAAAAGTTATAATAATAAAAATTCTATTTGAAGAAAACTTTATAAATTATGAAATAATAAATAGAAATAAGATGTATTGAGGTGTAATATTTTATTATTATATTTTTATAAAAACTATATTTTACCATAAAATCTTATATTTTACTATTATATTTTTACAAAACCTTAAATTTTACTAATATATTTTTATAAAATAACATTCTACCACTAATAGTAAAATATTAGATCCCAATACTTATTATAAAAATTTTATTTCTCAATACTTCTTATAATATATATATATAAAGGCATCCAAAGCCCTTGTATGTATAGGTTAGAGCTATGAAGTTGACCTAATTTAGTGCATGTTTGTTATCCTTTAGTAGAGATAAAAAAGCTCTTTTTAATCCCATTTTTTTCCGAAAAAAAAATTGATGATGTTTGCTTGCATTATAAGTAGAGCTTTTGAGAATTAAAAAATATATATTTTCCATCTACTAGTAAAAAAATCCAAATTTTGAGCTTTTGAGAGTATAATTTGAAAAGTTTTTTCAAAGTGTTAAGTTGTCTATAATATCCTTATTTAATCTAACAATATTAGTTCATTTCTTTTATAACATAACTTAAAAAAACTTGTTCAATAAAGTAATTTTATATTTTTTAATAAAGTTCACACTCATAATCAAACACCTTAAGTTTTTTTTTTTTATCAAAATCTTTATTTCTAAAATTTATACTAAGAAAACCTCTATTTGAATTTTTTTTTTTTTTTTTTTACACCTTGAGTCAGTTATTTCACACTTGAATTCCTCCTCAATAAACATCTTACTAAATTAAAGCAATAGCCAATAGAACAGAGACATCACAGAAAAATCTGAAAACAATATCAAGTAGCTCCAAGTATTGAATGTATAATATAACAGAAGGCCGCATTAAAGCCATGAGACTGGTTTTATTTTCTTTCTAAAATTTGTGTATAATATACTTTGGTTCATTGAACATTCTAAAACGGGTCCGGTCCCTCTTACACAATTCCACAGGGTAGATTTGTCCCCACTCCTATGAGGTACCAATCAGAGTATGCATCTTAACCAAATTGTGTCATGAACAGAAAAAAGTGTCAACCAAATCTGATGCCTCTGGAGTGTGGACATCAAGCCATGAACACCAGCAACCCACATTAATGCAGAGAAACCCAGGCAAAATGTGCAATTATCATAATTATATCACCACAGCTTTGTTTTGAGCCAAAATAGGACGAAGACGACCCCCAACACAATGGCCACAGGAGCCCACTTCCGAATTAAAGCCTACAGACAAAGTACAACAGCAAAAATTGAATTTCAATTGTATCTTGTGCCTATAATTCATATTTCTAACATATTCTAGTCAAGACAAGCACATAGCACTTTTCTAAAACAATCATATCTACCATTCAATTTTATTCACAATATTTTTGTGCATGCACCTAAACCTGGGCAACTTCAAAAGCATATTTTCATGTCACAACAGCATTGACATCTAGATACAATGGCCTTAAAAACATCATCTTGTGTACGTTTACAAGAGTAATAAAACTAACCTGTCGATTCAAATCTTTTGCCTTATCGGCATATATGCGCGACTCTGAAGTCAACCGACTGGACATTTCACTGACCTCTGCAAAATTGATATTTGAAACAATTACCACCAATAACATTCGAAAGACATACTGTACACGTGTGTTTTTTTTTTTTTTGGGGGGGGGGGGGGGAGGGGGGTGGGATTGCATTATTATGAAATTAACAGGTGGAGCAGAGAACAATATAAGATTAGCTTTGTTAATTTTCATGGAAAAAGGAAATCTAGGAAAACAACATAATATGACCTAGTAACCTACAGACAGAATAACAAAATAACAAAGTGCAAACATTATATATATATATATATATATATATATATATATATATATATATATATATATATCTTGACATTTAATTTATTCATGAAAAAAAACAATTACAAGGTAATCCAACCATAGACCTCAATTCCCAAAAGAAACTGAGATTATAGTGTTCTAGTCCTACGGTGAACACTAGAAAGAAAAGAATCTAAGAATGCGATAGGTTATACGTTTCATACATAAAAATCACGCTGCATAAGTAAGATTCTGGTTTCCACAGTATTTTAATGTCTCTGGAACAACTAGGAAATCAACAAAGGAAGATAGATTCCTTACCAGAATATGCAATGTGAATGTATTCAGACTTGTAAATAAACCCAGAAAATAAGTAGTTATAGTATATTCATAATTATCAGTAGAGAATAAATAAATGAAATACCAAAACGAAAACCATTTATCATCATCAAAGATGCAATTAAATCCTGTTTTCTTTTGCACTATTTAGTGCTTAGCGTCCATTTACATGCAGGTATGCAACTCTTTTAAAGAACTTATGATGTAATCAGAATCAAGTGAAAATTAAGGTAAGTATCTTACGGTCCAACTTTTCACCAACACCAAGAACTTCCTGCACGTTGCGAGTCATTATCTGGTGGACTTCATAAAGTTCATCATTCAACTTTGCAATATTCCGCTGGGTACGGGAGTCCTGGTACAATTTCTTTGTTTTCTGTATGAATGTATCTTCAAAGACAGAGAAAAATTTAGTAAGGCCAGCAGTAGGACCAAAACAAAGTCAAGGAAAGACAAAGAAAAGGGAGACCTACCAAATTTAATGAAAGCATAAGGTCTGGCAGCCGTTTCAATCTGAGCCCCATTAACACGCTCGAATTCATTCTTGAGGTCTTCCAAGTATTGAAAAGCAAGCTTTTTGGGATAAGCACGATCACACATTGTCAAGTAACAAACACGTCCTTCAATGATATAACTAGAACTTGGGTTAAGGAAACATTAAAATTGGGTCACACTTCCAAAAAGACAAGATATCTTACAAGTGAAAGTTCCAGATGTAAAGCATATTGTCTCCTAATAAAGATACCATTAAGATATGGCATGAAATGAATTCGAAAGCATCTTACTTAGCAGAGTACAAGGAAGAAAATGCGAATAGACGGCAGGTATTAAAACAAAATCTAAGAAACTGTGTCTAGATAATTAACATCAAAATTTTACATCAGCTCTACATGCATGACAAAAAACAATTGACAATTCAAAGCAATAACATAGACATATATGATATAAGTATATAACAAACAAAACAAAAGGATACTGGAAAACATAAGGTCCAGTCTCAATCGACATCCTTGAAGCCTCGTTCTGGCCTTTTGAGAGATTCTTAAACAAGGCCTTCACTTGTTGCTTGTACATCTCAGCATCTCTCAAATCACGCCCATCATCCAGTCCCTCCGCCAATGGAAGACCATCAGTAACACGGGCAATCATTGTCATCTTCACCATCTTTACCTCACTTATCCTCTACTACACCAAATCACCACAGTTACAATAGGTCAAGCTATAAGAAACCCAGATACACAAAAAGTTAATAAAACTGAAATTCAACCACAATGTAACAAAGAATCTCAAAAGAAAGTAACATATGCCAAATAATATTCATTGACTACTTGCCACAATTTCACACTACATTTCTATTAGAACACAAACAAAAACATCATTTGGCCCTTTAATTCTTGTAATTGCAACTAAATTAGTCACATGAATGCATTATCACAAAGAAACTCTTTGATAAATCCAAAAAAAGGACCTAGCTTTTTTCTCTCCATCAACAAAATTCAGAAACCTCACATTAACTAGCATAATTGATAATAAAAAACAAACCCATGTCAACATTTTCCATTTAACACTAATTGGTTAAATGAAAAAAGGTACACATCCAACAAGATTATCATGATCTAGCATAAACCCATCAAGAGAAACCCATTACGCCAATCAAATCACGCAATCAAGCGTTTTGTAAAAATACCCATCACGTAAATCATGCACAATCGCTCCGTTATAGCGTTAATTATTAAAAATTAGCACAAAATTCAATTAAAAAACAAATCTTTAACAAAAAAAAAAAAAAATTAAAATACCCTTTTTGCTTTTGGATTTTTCTTCGTGAATTCAACGATCTGAAGACGAGAGTCGAGAGAGAGAGAAAAATAAAGAGCATTGTAATGAGGTGGCATATTAATGTACCGTTTCAGGAATCAGTGCTTAAAGGATTGTACGTTTAGAAAATAAAGGTCAAGTTCAAAACGTACAGCCTTGAGATGCATAGGTTTTATTATTAACTTTTTTTTGGAGGGCGTTGCTAACATAAAAAAAAAAAATAAAAAAAATAGTGAATAACTGGTTGCAATAACCGTTGCAACCCGTTATTCAAAAAAAAAATTTACAAATTATTTTTTATTAAATAAATTATAAAATATTGATAAAAATAAAATAATATAAAAAAAATATTGTATGTTTTTGCTAAAAATTTCAAGTCTAATGGTTGTAGGTTGCATTTTCATTGTTAAAGGTTTCATATTAGAAATATTACATATTTATTGATTAAAGTTGCAAGTGTAATATTCGATGATCATAGTTACATGTGCGATTTTCGAGGCAGTTGCAATTGCATATTATTGCTAAAATTTCAAGTCCAATGGTTTCATGTTGCATGTTTATTGTTAAAGGTTTCATATTTGAAATATTGCATATATATTGGTATAAGTTGCATGTTTAATGGTTGTAGTTCCATATTCGATGGTCATAGTTACATGTGCGATTTTAGAGGCAGTTGCAATTGCATATTATTGCTAAAATTTCAAGTCCAATGGTTTCATGTTGCATGTTTATTGTTAAAGCTTTCATATTTGAAATATTACATATTTATTGGTTTAAGTTGCAAGTTTAATGGTAGAAGTTGCATATTCGATTGTCATAGTTACAGGTACGATTTTCGAGGCAGATGCAATTGCATGTTATTGCTAAAATTTCAAGTCCAATGGTTTCATGTTACATGTTTATTGTTAAAGGTTTTATATTTGAAATATTGCATATATATTGGTATAAGTTGCATGTCTAATAGTTGTAGTTTCATATTCGATGGTCATAGTTACAAGTGTGATTTTCGAGGCAGTTGCAATTACATGTTATTGCTAAAATTTCAAGTCCAATAGTTTTATGTTGCATGTTTATTGCTACAGGTTTCATATTTGAAATATTGCATATTTATTGGTGAAAGTTGCAAGTGTAATGATAGAAGTTGCATATTCGATGGTCATAGTTACAGGTGCGATTTTCGAGGCAGATGTAATTGCATGTTATTGCTAAAATTTCAAGTCCAATGGTTTCATGTTGCATGTTTATTGTTAAATGTTTCATATTTGAAATATTACATATATATTAGTATAAGTTGCATGTCTAATGGTTGTAGTTTCATATTCGATGGTCATAGTTACATGTGCGATTTTCGAGGCAGTTGCAATTGCATGTTATTGCTAAAATTTCAAGTCCAATAGTTTTATGTTGCATGTTTATTACTAAAGGTTTCATATTTGAAATATTGCATATTTATTGGTGAAAGTTGCAAGTGTAATGGTAGAAGTTGCATATTCGATGGTCATAGTTACATGTGCGATTTTCGAGGCAGATGCAATTGCATGTTTTTACTAAAATTTCAATTCCAATGATTTCATGTTGCATGTTTATTGTTAAAGGTTTCATATTTGAAATATTGCATATATATTGGTATAAATTGCATGTCTAATGGTTGTAGTTTCATATTCGATGGTCATAGTTACATGTGCGATTTTCGAGGCAGTTGCAATTGCATGTTATTGCTAAAATTTAAAGTCCAATGGTTTCATGTTGCATGTTTATTGTTAAAGGTTTCATATTTGAAATATTGCATATTTATTGGTATAAGTTGCAAGTCTAATGGTAGAAGTTGCATATTCGATGGTCATAGTTACATGTGCGATTTTCGAGGCAGGTGCAATTGCATGTTATTGCTAAAATTTCAAGTCCAATGGTTTCATGTTGCATGTTCATTGTTAAAGGTTTCATATTAGAAATATTTCATATTTATTGGTATAAGTTGCATGTCTAATGTTGTAGTTTCATATTCGATGGTCATAATTACACGTGCGATTTTCGAGGAAGATGCAATTTCATCTTATTACTAAAATTTCAAGTCCAATAATGTAATGGTAAAAGTTTGTTATTGGTTGCATATTGAATGGTGTTTGTTGCATGTTTCATGGTCATTATTTAATTTTAATATTTCAAGCAAAAAAAATTTGCGGCATGTTTTATGGTTGAAAGTTGCATCTTAATGGTGAAATTGCATATCAATGGTGTCAAGTTGCATGTATTGCTTATATCTAACTATTAATTTTTATTCAATAACATGTTTAATGCTTCGATTTCGATCTCGATTTCGTGTTTAATGGTTATAAGTGAATACAAAAAGATGAAACATAACAATTGAATGACCACAAGTTTATAATGTTGATATCTACTTATAATTTTCGTTAATTACATATGTGTAGGCACTGCATTTTTACATATAAGTCTCGATGATGAGTCTCATATGGAGACACTACCTCTTTGATTGTGAAAGCCGCGGGAAACGGACGTCGGAAGGGTAAAGTTGGAAATTGATATTTTGGTCGGATTTAACTCGCTTGTTTCGTTTCGGGTTCGCTTGTTGGACCTCTATTTTAAAACACACCAAACCCATTAATATATCTCACAAATTAAATAATTAAAACATTTAAAATATATGTCACAAATTAAAGCTAATTAAATTAAATCAAAACCAATTAAATAACTAAATTGAAATTTAATTAAAACTAAATCTAATAATTAAACCAAATTTAATTAAAACAAATTAAAGTGAAATTAAATTAAAGCTAATTAAAATTAATCTAAAATACAATTTAATTAAATCACTCCCCTAATTTAAGAAATTCCCACCCAAATTACATATTTCTTACCTAAAATAATACACCCAATTAATTGATATTATTTCCTAATTAAACCATGCAAACCCTAATTCCCTCATATATAAACATAACATAAAAAAACCCTAAGTCTCTCCTCTACACACTCTAATCTCCACGGCAATAAACCCTAGTCAACCTCTCTCCACTCTCCTTACATCACACGAAAAGAAGAAGAAAAGCACAACCGAAGTCATGCCCAAAACCCTAGAAAAGACACCAACACATCTCTCGGCCATGGCTCCCTAAAAACACTTCACCACCTTCAACATCAACCATACACTGACCATACAGAACCCTAAAAGAACCATCACTGCATTCGGCCACATAGCTTCATCCAGCCCTCTTCCCTCATGAATTGAACAACGCCACTAGCAAGTCCACCTCTCCTCACACACTCACAACTCTCACAAAAAACTGCGTTCAACTACCCCCTCAAAGACATAAAACAAGCGCCACCAGCATGCCCTTGAAGCCACGAACCAGCGCCTAACAGCCTAACCGACCAAAAAACCAAACCCTTCAGCCTCACAGCCTGCACCCAACCGACACCATTAGCAACCACCCTCATCAGCTGCCCCTTTGACCATCAACATATTATCTGCTCCTCACAGGCCACGACCACCGAGCAAACTCACACACACACGCCCAGCCTGCCCCTCCATAGCCTGACAAAAGACCCTTCACAGCCATGAAACCCTAGACTCATCAGCCCTCCTTCACGGCCCCATCTGATCCTCACGTGAAAACAAAATACACAAACAGCCGAGAAACACACGCCCTAGACCTTCACCGACTGCAACCATCATGCCAGCCCTGCCCTTGCCACTCGCCAAAGCCTTTCACAATTAGCCATCGCACCAACCCTCACTGCCTGCGCACAAAAGCAAAACACAGCAGCCACGACTTACACTCCAAAAACACGTACTTGCCTCTCTCATTCACGTCAACCAAATACCCTAAAAAGCCCTCACGACCTGCCCAGCTTCACGCCACCAACAAGAAGCCACACTGCCAGCGCACATACCCCTCATCAGCCCTTGCCCCTTATCGCCATTAGCCACATTGACCAGCCCTTTCAAACCCGTAGGCCACCAGCCTTCAGCTCTCGCCACCTACAAAACCAGCCAGCCATGAACCTTCATACATAGCCAAATAATAAACCCTAAAACTCCCTCTGCCTGATCATGAAACCCTCACCAGCCTCAACGTCAATTCACGCACACACTCAGCGCACGTCCCACTTAATCAAACCATAACTTACATGCACAAACTGAACACACACTCACAAGCGCCACAGCCCTTCACGCATCTAGACCCCACGAACTGCCGTAAAACCCACTGAAAACAGTCCCCAAAAATAGCCTAAAACTGTCCCAAACACTGCCTGAAACTGCACCCAAAACTGTGCCGAAACAGTCCCCAAAACCAGTCCAAATAACCCACAAAATAGTCCTTTAAATCACCTAAAATAGTGGCCTGAAACGCAGCAGCGAAATGGAGTGAAAACAACAACCCGAACAGCGAAACAGGGAGGAAAGATGCTGGGTTAGCTAACCAGAAAAGTAGCGGATCATTCACCATTCCAACGGACGTGTAACGCCCTTTTTCGTGAGACGACAAAAGAGGTTAGACCTGAGGGCACCCTTTTTTATTTATCTTCTTTCGTTTTATTTCATTTATATTAAAATATTATTGCATGAGAGTCGTTTGAAGCATGATGTAATTGTTGGATGAGCGGGACATGTGTTCCCTTTTTTGGTATATCGGATGGAAACCCGGACGTAAATTCCGTAGCTGATTCCGAATGGACGGTAGTGCGGTCTGCACTCGGGATACAATGCCACGTACCACTTAAGATATACATATCTCGTCTCATCCAAATTTGTATTTGAGCATGTCATAGTTCTAGGTCGTTTATTTATTATTTTAAGCATGATTTAATTTAGTCTTGTTATTTAATTTCCAAAGCATGATTGTGTTATTTAGGCATGTTGTTTCTTCATTCTTTAAGCATGATTATTGAGTAGACTCGGTTGATTAATTGCACAAATTATATCATCACAAGTGACATAAGTAAGGGACCATTCCGAACCCAACGGTTTGAGGTCTTCCCTTGCGAGGGGTGAGTGAGGCCTTAAACCTTTGTCCCGGTTAACACCGGGTGGCGACTCCATGTTATTTCGTACTTCCCAACTAGGCCGCGAGCCTAGAACAGCGTCGCCCAGGTCCTGTTGTCTACAGTCTGGCGACTCCACTGGGGATAGAGAATCGGCCCCGAAATCATGTCTTGTGATGTGTATAATTTGTGCATTAGTTGACCGTTTCTATAATGGGTTGAAGGGGTTTAGTTAAAGGCATTGTCATAAACCCGCATGAGAACCATAGTTTTATATCCTATAGAAGTTGCCCCTTTTATGCTTTTGATAACCACATGCATATTATATCTCATATGTCGCATGCATCTCATGCATACATGCATCATGTTAACCCTCTGTGTCTTAAAAGCCATCATAGATATCCGTTGGGTTAGAGATAAAAGAAGAATTATCACAGAAGAGTTTAGCAAACATGGATATTGGGGAAAAGGAAATCGAGAAACAGAGAAATTTACGGCAGAGATAGAAAGACCATGGTGGGCCCAAAAAAAAAAGAAAAAGAGAAAAAAAAAATTTGCTTGTTTTTAGTCTTTGATAATTAGACATAAGTCCAATGATGAAATCGTTTGCTTTAGGATGAAATCTTAGAAACGATAAACTCTTGATGTGCTTTTATCTGATGCTTTGATTAATTGATCTATGTTAGACTCGTAAGCACTTGATTATGGTTCTTAGCAATGAAAACCTGAGTAGTTAGCAAAGTGACTAGTTGAAGAAATTATAGGTCGGTGAATGACCGTTTGCTTAGATGTCTATCTTGATTTGCTTATGTTATGATGTGTGGTATGGTTGAAAATGAAAGAAAAGTCTCTAAAGAAAAGAATTGAACCACCTATAACCAATAAGCGTGAAGCTACCCATGGGCGAGTATTAGGACCACCATGAGGAGAAATGCTACCTTAAAGGGTAGGTGTGTTGAAAAAAAGAGAAAGAATAAAAAAAAAAAAAAAGAAGAAGTTCAAAATGAAAAGAAAAAAAAGAGACAAAAGAGAAATAAAACCATATCACATTGAGCATGAAAAAGCAATTGCAGAGCCTAACTGAGACATCTAGGTTGGTTTGACCCATCGATCCCAATTTTTGAAACGAAATCATCGAGTTAGCTTACCTAAGGATTAAGCTGTGAAAGAACATTTGCACACACACACTTTGAGTCTGACATAGATCATTTGTTCAAAGACTTGGATTTGAGTTGCATCGAATGTTTTGAAGGTTCTCTGGTTTCATTATTGAGCATTCTTTGAGGACAATAATATGTGTAACTATTGGGACTATTTCGTAGCATGTGATATAGTATGATATGGAAGGCCCCAACATGTGGTTCATCTTGACCAAGTACAAACAGCGGAGAGCAGAAAGGTAAACCAAGACTGGGGGCGACCAGTCTCCCACCTCGTGAATCCGGGACATAACAAGAAATTGAGCCATGAGACCAGAGAGAATATTGTGCAATCACCTGGAGAACTGGCAGAAGACCTAACCCAACATAATAGGAAATTCATTCATGCATGCATGCATACACGTAACATATTTTGCATTCTTTTTGTGTTTGTTTTGCTTTGTATTCACAGGTTTTGAAGAAGAAAAAGAAAAGCGGCAAAAACAAGCCAATCAAAATCATCGATAGTACAGTCCGTTTCAGAAATGAATCAGTTTTAGGGATGAGTCCAAGGGTTGAGGCCCATATCGGTCAGTTTCGGGGATGAGTCCCAGGGTTGAGGCCCATATCACTTTCAGTCTTGGGGATGAGTCCCAGGGGCGAGGCCCATATCAGTATCAGCTTGGGGCGAGGCCCACTTTAGTTCAGTATCAGTTTTTCCGGGTATGGCACTCCGGGTATGGAGACACTTCAGTATTAGTATCAGTTTGGGGCCGAGGCCCAAATCAGTATCAGTATCAACTTGGGGCGAAGCCCATATCAGTTTGGGGCGAGTCCCACATCAGTATCGGTTCAGGGGCGAGGCCCACATCAGTATCGGTTCAGGGGCGAGGCCCACATTAGCATCAGTATCTGTTTTGTCGGGTGTGGCACTCTGGGGGCGAGGCCCACATTAGCATCAGTATCAGCTTTGCCGGGTATGACACTCTGGGTACGGAGACACATCCACATCAGTATCAGCTTTGCCGGGTATGGCACTCAGGGTTGAGGCCCACATCATTATCAGCAGTTTGGGGATGCTTCCCAAGGTTGAGGCCCATATCAGTATTAGTTTCAGAAATAATCCCAGGTGGCGAAGCCCACACCAGTATCAGTTTTAGGGATGAGTCCCGGGGGCGAGGCCCACATCAACATATATCAGTTTTGGAATGAATCGGAGAATGAATCTCAGTTTTTGGAATGAATCCGTGAATGAATCTCAGTTTTTGGAATGAATCCGAGAAAGAATCTCAGTTTTGGAATGATTCCGAGAAAGAATCTCAGTTTTGGAATGAATCCGAGAAGAAATCTCAGCTTTGGAATGAATCCGAGAAGGAATCTCAGCTTTGGAATGAATCCGGGAATGAATCTCAGCTTTGGAATGAATCCGAGAATGAATCTCAGTTTTGGAATGAATCCGAGAAAGAATCTCAGTTTTGGAATGAATCCGAGAAATCATCTCAGTTTTGGAATGAATCCGAGAAGGAATCTCAGCTTTGGAATGAATCCGAGAAGGAATCTCAGTTTTGAATGAATCCGAGAAGAAATCTCAGCTTTGGAATGAATCCGAGAAGGAATCTCAGCTTTGGAATGAATCCGAGAAGGAATCTCAGCTTTGGAATGAATCCGAGAAGGAATCTCAATTTAGGAATGGTAATGCGAGAATGGATCAAAGTTCGAGAATGAACAAGCCGAGAATGGCACTCCGAGAATAGAGCACAGTTCGAGAATGAACAAGCCGGGAATGGCACTCCGAGAATGGAGCAAGGTTTGGGAATGAACAAGCCGAGAATGGCACTCCAAGAATGGAGCACGGTTCGGGAATGAACAAGCCGGGAATGACACTCCAAGGATGAAGCATGGTTCGGGAATAAACCACCTCACAGTAATGGTTCGGGAATGAACCACCTCACACCAACACCAGTTCTGGGGATGAGTCCCAAGGGGCGAGGCCCACATCAGTATCAGTTTGGGGCGAGGCCCACGTCAGTATCAGTCTGGGGCGAGGCCCACATTAGTATTAGCTTATGGGCGAGGCCCACTTTTGTCAACGGTATTGGGTCGAGGTACCCAGGGTCGAGGTGCCATTGTTGTCGGTTTCAGTTTCGGGATACATCCCAGGGTCGAGGGCCCACTGCATCATCAATTGTAGTTCCGGGATGCGTACGAGGGTCGAGGTGCCCACTACATCATCATACTAAGGGCGAGGTCCCTATTGTCAGCGATGTTGGGTCGAGGTGCCCAGGGTCGAGGTGCCCTCGTTGTCGGTTGTAGTTCCGGGATGCGTCTCAGGGTCGAGGTGCCCACTACATCATCATATCGAGGGCGAGGTCCCTATTGTCAGCGGTATTGGGTCGAGGTGCCCAGGGTCGAGGTGCCCCCGTTGTCGGTTGTAGTTTCGGGATGCGTCTCAGGGTCGAGGGCCCACTACATCATCAGTTTGAGGGCGAGGTCCCTATTGTCAGCGGTATTGGGTCGAGGTGCCCCCGTTGTCGGTTGTAGTTCCGGGATGCGTCCCAGGGTCGAGGGCCCACTACATCATCATTTTGGAGGGCGAGGTCCCTATTGTCAGCGGTATTGGGTCGAGGTGCCAGGGTCGAGGTGCCCCCGTTGTCGGTTGTAGTTCCGGGTCGAGGTGCCCAGGGTCGAGGTGCCCACTACATCATCAGTTCGAGGGCGAGGTCCATATTGTCAGCGGTGTTGGGTGGAGGTGCCCAGGGTCGAGGTGCCCCCGTTGTCGGTTGTAGTTCCGGGTCGAGGTGCCCACTACATCATCAGTTCGAGGGCGAGGTCCCTATTGTCAGCGGTGTTGGGTCGAGGTGCCCCCGTTGTCGATTGTAGTTCTGGGTCGAGGTGCCCAGGGTCGAGGTGCCCACTACATCATCAGTTCGAGGGCGAGGTCCCTATTGACAGCGGTGTTGGGTCGAGGTGCCCAGGGTCGAGGTGCCCCAGTTGTCGGTTGCAGTTCCGGGATGCGTCCCAGGGTCGAGGGCCCACTGCATCATCATCACAGTTCACATTCGGTGGTTCGGGAACAAAGCCCAGAGGTCGAGGCGCCTCGCCACCATATCTACTACATCAGCAAATCAGTTCGAAGATGCGGGCAACCCAGTGGCAGCTGGCGAGCCAGGTAAGTGAAAATGCATTGCACGTACTTTGATAGGATGTCACTGTTACACATTACACAAGTCCCATCAAAGTGGGGGCGACTGTAGGCACTGCACTTTTTACATATAAGTCCCGATGATGAGTCTCGTATAGAGACACTACCTCTTTGATTGTGAAAGCCGCGGGAACGGACGTCGGAAGGGTAAAGTTGGAAATTGATATTTTGGTCGGATTTAACTCGCTTGTTTTGCTTCTGGTTCGCTTGTTGGACCTCTATTTTAAAACACACCAAACCCATAATATATCTCACAAATTAAATAATTAAAACATTTAAAATATATGTCACAAATTAAAGCTAATTAAATTAAATCAAAACCAATTAAATAACTAAAATTGAAATTTAATTAAAACTAAATCTAATAATTAAACCAAATTTAATTAAAACAAATTAAAGTGAAATTAAATTAAGCTAATTAAAATTAATCTAAAATACAATTTAATTAAATCACTCCCCTAATTTAAGAAATTCCACCCAAATTACATATTTCTTACCTAAAATAATACACCCAATTAATTGATATTATTTCCTAATTAAACCATGCAAACCCTAATTCCCTCAATATATAAACATAACATAAAAAAACCCTAAGTCTCTCCTCTACACACTCTAATCTCCACGGCAATAAACCCTAGTCAACCTCTCTCCACTCTCCTTACATCACACGAAAAGAAGAAGAAAAGCACAACCGAAGTCATGCCCAAAACCCTAGAAAAGACACCAACACATCTCCGGCCATGGCTCCCTAAAAACACTTCACCACCTTCAACATCAACCATACACTGACCATACAGAACCCTAAAAGAACCATCACTGCATTCGGCCACATAGCTTCATCCAGCCCTCTTCCCTCATGAATTGAACAACGCCACTAGCAAGTCCACCTCTCCTCACACACTCACAACTCTCACAAAAAACTACTGCGTTCAACTGCCCCCTCAAAGACATAAAACCAACCAGCGCCACCAGCATGCCCTTGAAGCCACGAACCAGCGCCTAACAGCCTAACCGACCAAAAAAAACCAAACCCTTCAGCCTCCAGCCTGCACCCAACCGACACCATTAGCAACCACCCTCATCAGCTGCCCCTTTGCCATCAACATGTTATCTGCTCCTCACAGGCCACGACCACCGAGCAAACTCACACACACACGCCCAGCCTGCCCCTCCATAGCCTGACAAAAGACCCTTCACAGCCATGAAACCCTAGACTCATCAGCCCTCCTTCACGGCCCTATCTGATCCTCACGTGAAAACAAAATACACAAACAGCCGAGAAACACACGCACTAGACCTTCACCGACTGCAACCATCATGCCAGCCCTGCCCTTGCCACTCGCCAAAGCCTTTCACAAATAGCCATCGCACCAACCCTTACTGCCTGCGCACAAAAGCAAAACACAGCAGCCACGACTTACACTCCAAAAACACGTACTTGCCTCTCTCATTCACGTCAACCAAATACCCTAAAAAGCCCTCAGGACCTGTCCAGCTTCACGCCACCAACAAGAAGCCACACTGCCAGCGCACATACCCCTCATCAGCCCTTGCCCCTTATCGCCATTAGCCACATTGACCAGCCCTTTCAAACCCGTAAGCCACCAGCCTTCAGCTCTCGCCACCTACAAAACCAGCCAGCCATGAACCTTCATACATAGCCAAATAATAAACCTAAAACTCTAAAAACTCCCCCTGCCTGATCACGAAACCCTCACCAGCCTCAACGTCAATTCACGCACACACTCAGCGCACGTCCCACTTAATCAAACCATAACTTACATGCACAAACTGAACAAACACTCACAAGCGCCCTAGCCCTTCACGCGATCTGGACCCCACGAACTGCCGTAAAACCACCCACTGAAAACAGTCCCCAAAATAGCCTAAAACTGTCCCAAACACTGCCTGAAACTGCACCCCAAAACTGTGCCGAAACAGTCCCCAAAACCAGTCCAAATAACCCACAAAACAGTCCTTTAAATCACCTAAAATAGTGGCCTGAAACGCAGCAGCGAAATGGAGTGAAAACACAACAACCCGAACAGCGAAACAGGGAGGAAAGATGCTGGGTTAGCTAACCAGAAAAGTAGCGGATCATTCACCATTCCAACGGACGTGTAACGCCCTTTTTCGTGAGACGACAAAAGAAGTTAGACCTGAGGGCACCCTTTTTTATTTATCTTCTTTCGTTTTATTTCATTTATATTAAAATATTATTGCATGAGAGTCGTTTGAAGCATGATGTGATTGTTGGATGAGCGGGACATGTGTTCCCTTTTTTGGTATATCGGATGGAAACCCGGACGTAAATTCCGTAGCTGATTCCGAATGGACGGTAGTGCGGTCTGCACTCGGGATACAATGCCACGTACCACTTAAGATATACATATCTCGTCTCATCCAAATTTGTATTTGAGCATGTCATAGTTCTAGGTCGTTTATTTATTATTTTAAGCATGGTTTAATTTAGTCTTGTTTTTTAATTTCCAAAGCATGATTGTGTTTATTTAGGCATGTTGTTTCTTCATTCTTTAAGCATGATTATTGAGTAGACTCGGTTGATTAATTGCACAAATTATATCATCACAAGTGACATAAGTAAGGGACCATTCCGAACCCAACGGTTTGAGGTCTTCCCTTGCGAGGGGTGAGTGAGGCCTTAAACCTTTGTCCCGGTTAACACCGGGTGGCGACTCAATGTTATTTCGTACTTCCCAACTAGGCCGCGAGCCTAGAACAGCGTCGCCCAGGTCCTGTTGTCTACAATATGTCAATGAGCATTTACATGAGTTTTACACTTATTGTTTCCGCTTATATTTGTTATTCACTACGACAGTTAATGAACATGAGGAGAGATTTCTTAATGTTGATATTTACTTAGAATTATGTACGTCAATGGTTGGATATTCGATCATTGTGGTTGAAATCGAAATCAAATACAATATCTCAAACCGAAAAATTTAATAGATGGTTTTCATATCCGAAACCGATTGAAAAATTTGGATATCCGCAACCGACCGAAATAATCAACTAATGTTAATGAGCATGAAGTACAATTTTTAAATTTTGTTCATAATTTTTTTTTATTTAATATGAAAGCTAATGAGCATGAAAATGACTTTTTATTAATTGCATAAGATGAGCATTTTTTTCCAATGAGCACAAGTTAATAATCTTGATATCTACTTATAATTTTCGTTGATTACATATGTTAATGAGCATATAAATGGGTTTTATACTTTTTGTTTTCGCTTACAATTTTTATTCATTACGGTAATTAATGAGCATGAAGATGATTTTTTTAAAGTTAATATTTATTAAAATGTTGAGAATTACTAAATTTATACATTTGCATAGCATCGAAATTTATTTTTGCACCCCTTACGTTATGTTAGGGCACATACGTTATGCTGGGGCGCACAAATATTGAGTGGCTTTTTTCTATATTTTGCTGGGTTATTAATTTATTTAAAAACACCTCTTATGTTATGTTAGGGCGCATACATTTTTCATTATTTTTGTTTCACTGATTTTGTTATGTGTTAGTGTTTTTGACAGTTTTATTCCACGTTTTTGTAGTTTGTAATTAGTACAATAAAAGTTCAATGAATAAAACTACAAAATACTAATACATTTCTCAAATTCAATCATTCAAATTCAGTCATTCCGTGAATAAAAGTTCAAACTACAAACTACAAAGTCTAAATAATATTACTTCAACTTACAAAGCAAACAGCCAAACTTACAAATTTCCAACTTCCAAACTTCCAACTAACAAAATCAGAGAAGAAATTGGGATGCATTTATTAAGGTATGCATTTTCTGTAATGTATCAATATTTTGGATGTAATCAATATGAAACAATCACGAATATTTTATACTGCATAGGGCATAAAGAGAATGCATTCATAATTTTCAGTAAATGCATTCAAAATTTTCAGCTACATTATAGAGTTTTTTTGTGTACAGAAAATGCAACATACAACTAACGCAAATACAACATAAAGAGAATACATTGTTGAGAGCATTTTCATGAGCTGCTTCTTGCATTCTTATGAGCTTGGCATAGACACCATTTTCTCCCTTGGTAATGTGTTCATTACGAGTCCCAATTCCAGAGACACTTCCCTGTTGTAACACAGCTACAAGATCAGCCTTGCGAATAGTGGAAAGGCGATGGGTAATAACAAGAGTTGTCCTCCCAATCTTAAAACGGTCAAGAGCTTCCTGCACCAACTTTTCTGATTCCGAGTCCAATGCACTAGTTGCCTCATCTAAACGCAGAATTGCCGGGTTTTTCAGCATTGCCTTGGCTATATCAATCTTCTACTTCTGCCCTCCCGATAGCTGTACTCCTCTCTCCCTACCTGCCATTTTCAAATTTACTTATTTTTCTTAATGCTTTTTGGTTTCCAAAAGGACAATAACCCAATTGATGCTACTTGATGGTATATTTTTTTTTTAAATGGTAAATGAGGTAAGAAGTTTTAGTGTGAATTTGTTATTATGATCTCAAGCTAAAATGTGATATCATTAACTAACATGAGTGTCGAAGTCATCCAGAATCTTGATAATGAATGAATGAAATGAGCGTTGGCAACTCTGGCAGCTTCTTCAATCTCAGATTGATTAGCATCTGGCCTACCCAACAGTATGTTCTCATTAATGGTGGTAGCAAAAAGTGCAGGCTCTTGACTCACAAGTCATATTTGCTGCCTCAACCATCTCAGCTTCAGTGACTTTATGTCATTCCCATCCAGTAGTACTTATCCTATACAAATTTCATAAATTTGCATCCCATAACTAAATTAACTGCAATAACACATTCTAATTGAAGAACTTAGCAGTGGTAACAACTTGATTTAGCTAATTTATTTTACCCGAGGTAGGATCATGAAATCTCTCAATGAGGGAAACCACTGTGCTTTTACTGAAACCACTGTGCTTTTACCGGAGCCACTGCTGCCAACCAGAGCAATGGTCTTTCCGACAGGTACATTAAGGGAAAAGTTGTTAAAGATATGAACTTCTGGCCTTGAAGGATATGAGAAATCAATATTTTTCAGTTCTAAGAGTCCAGAAACTAAGTCCAACTCTAAACCAGTTTCGCTATTTCTATCAATACTAGGCTTATGGTCAACTATGCGGTAAATTTTTTCCGCTGCAACTTTTGCCTTTGCAAATGAGGACATGCTTGGAGCTGCTTGTGCCAAAGCCCTGCAAATAAAAGAGAGTTTAAGCAAACAAAACTAATATGGAGAAATGTAAATGTAAAACATGTTTGAACGAGAGATTAAAAGTACGACTCACAATCCACCGATCATGACTGCGAACACGGTGGCTATGGCTAGCCCTCCATTGGTAAAGTGATGCCTAACAAGATAACCACCATACCATAGAAGAAGAGCATAACAACATAACACAACAAAGTAAGTTGTGCCCAAACCCATCCCTTTTGCAAATCCACTCTTGTAACCAAGCCTTTGAGCAACCTTCAATGCTGATGAATAGACTTGTAATGCTCTAAATTCACCAACAAATGAAAATACGACCCTAATTTGAACCACTGTCTGTAATTTTTTTGGGGGGAAAGTTAAAATCAGCAATACCCAGATGGGGAAAACATATAATTTTACCAAAAAATAAAAAATTGAAATTTAGAGAAGGAAAAATCATTGAAACTTGCATTTTTTTTCTTGTTCTACAATGTTTCCAGCTTGTGATATAACTTCTTGACTCTTGCTAGTGAGCTTGGCCAAAGTGGTAGCATGAATAGCTATCAACCGTAACAACAATGGAGATTTCTTTGAAGGCTTTATAATTAGAGAATCTTGTGAAACATAAAATAATCAAATATGTCAAATTTCATGAGGATAAAATTAACAGAAATTTCCAATCAAATTTCATCCAAGTTATTACAAATAAAGAGAACAAGTGAAAAGAGAGAGATGTTTATGTGTTAAGGATAATAATATGACTAAATCAACAGAAACCCAAAAAAAAATGAAACTTGCGAACAACCCAAATAAGATTAAAGCAAAAGAACCTATAAAAAAAAGGCAAAGTCGGTTTGAGAGAGAGAGAGGGTCACACAAAGAACTCAGAAAATGCAATTATCTATTGATATCTAAATGAGCAAAAACCAAACTTTATTGTCAAAACCCAGATCGGAGCATGCACAAAGGAACACAAATGCCACAAAAGTTGAACAAGAAATTTCTAAAATAGAAATGAAAAAAATGCTATTTTTCTTATGAACATATAATAAAACTATGAAAAGTTACCATCTTCCACAAAAATAAGAAACAAACAAGCGTACCTTGTTGGATAATATAAAGTACTTTGCCATGGCTATTTCCAGGAACTAGTTAAGAGAATCACAATTCACAAGCCCACCCAGCAAACTTCAACCAAAAGTAAACCCTCTTTTTCTTGTATCGCAATTTTAGGGCACAAATTTGGGGAAAAATTTATTGTTTGAGAGAGAGACAGATCTTGAGTGAGAGATGGATTTGTGGAGTGAGAGGAGTTTTTATTTTTCAAGCATATTACCGGCTTGTCCGATTTTTCCTTTTTTTTTTTTTTTTTTTTGCTGACCGTGATCCAACGGTGAAGAACCCTGGGGTATGTCATACCCCAGGGTACCTTAGACGTGCCTTTTTTTGGAATATCAAGAAACGTAATCATTTAACCATACAAAATACGTAATTTTGATTATTAAGAAAAAAATTATAAAAAATTAATTAAAATTATGTTGTTTTGTATATTTTTTTCATTGTTTTATCACTAGTGTATATAAATATCATTGCTCTTTTTTTTTTTTTTTTTTTACTTTATAACATATTAATATCATGAGAATGATGTATAATTGAACAAAATATGGACAAAACCGGTCTTTTGTTCATTTAAAAATTATTATTTAATGATGAGTAATGATATTTGTACAAAATATCGACAATACGGTGACAAAATAAATATAAAATTATATAGTTTTAGTTTTTTTTTTCTTAATAACAAAAACTACGTAATTTTAGCTGCTATTTTATCATAATTTTGTTAACAATTTGTACCAATATCATTTTTCTTTAATGATTTTACTTTTTGGAAAAAAAAAATATGATCTTTAAATTTACAAAGAAACAAAAAAAAAAAAAACGTTTTGCCGTCCTTTATCATTGTTTTGTTCAACTATCATTTCTCTAATATCATTAATATGGATAATTAAATTTGAAAAAAATATATAGAAAAATAATTTTTGTATAAAATAATGACAAATGTGTTTTAAAAGTCACAACAAAAATATATAAAACAGAAATTAGTGCTAAATTAAGAAGATTAATGAAACATAAGTGTAAAATAATTAATTTTCCTTTTAATAAATACAGATTTTTTAGTGTTCATCACCGGTATAGATGCGTGGGTAACCGATGCTGTCTCAGGTTCTTACAAGAATGCTACTCGAGACTTGAACCTGAGACCTTGAAAATAAGATTTCAAGTTCAAACTGTTGGACTGCGCTTATTGGGAACAAGGCTTCTCTTATTGGTGGAAACTTTTGGCAAAGTTTCATTTGTGAAATAAGGTGGCTTCCACCGAATTCAAGCTCTATAATTTTATTTTATTTATTTTTTTAATTAGAAGATGTTGAATAGAAGCCTCACTTGAAGCGGAAATCATATTATGTGCTTGCAGGATTTTAATAGTCTTAGAAATTAATTATTAATAAAATACATATATCTGTAAAATGTGCAATATCTCTATCTTTAACAAAAATGAATAAGTATTCTGTTATATGCTATGAAATTTCTGCTGGAATATTTTCTGACACTTGTTACTTGGCTTTTGATGGGTACAATGCATAAGTTTTTATTTTTATTTATTTTTATTTTTTTGAAAATGTTGAAAATCCCACCATCAAATCCTCCACGGTTGTCACATACTCTTACAAGAAATGCATCGCATACAGGGCCGGCCCTGACACAGTGCCACAAGTGCTACTGTCCAGGGCCCAAAAATTAAGGGGGCACCACACCAAAATAATAAATGGTAAGAATAGTACATGATTACTTAAATATCTCTCTTGCTGGCATTGTGCAATTTGTGAATATTCCATGATTTTGGCACATGTTTAAAGGTTGAAATTTCAAGGAGCTTTGCTAGGAATGATTTTATATGATTGTATTTTTTATTGTCGGGGTTTAGGTACTATGTTCCCCCTTTGTATATATTTTTTATTGTATTTTTTTCAAGTAAAATAATTTGGGCGTGACGGCCTAGCCCCCCAGCTTCGACTGGGTTCCAGCCTTCGTTAAATATTATTTTTTTAAACATATGTTTCTGTAATAAAAAATGGCACATTTTGAGCTTTCGCACCGGGCACCCAAAAACTCAGAACCGGCCCTGATCGCATAGACTCGAATTTATGATCTGACAACCAAATCTTAAATTCTTTACCACTAAGTCACACATCTAGGGGCTAATGCATGAGTGTTTACTAACCAATACCAAAAAAAAATGTGGTATGTTTTTCAAGGCTCACTTGGTATATTAAGAAAAGATGACCTTGTCACCTTGTAATATAAAGTGAACAACATTAAATATTTATGCTCCAAACATGGTAGAAATTTAGGAAAATGTCATGTCCTTATGGAGACGACATTACAAGGACATGAAATTTGGGAAAATGTCATGACGTACGATATTTTGCAGGATAACTTTTGAAAATTTCGATTTTGTCTTAAGGTTATGATCTTATGCAGAATACTACTATATCTAAGACAAGTTAAAGATAGAGTAACTATAGTTTGAATTAACAAACATCTTTAATTCTAAGCAGATGTAAAATAAAGTAAATATCAAGATAATAAAGTGAATCAAACAGGAAATTTATTGACGAAGTGGAAAACTCTCACGAGTAAAAAATCACTTAGGGTATATAGGCTACCGGGAAAATCCACTATAAGAGAAAATATTACAGCGATGGTATATGACCTATGAAAGCAACTCTACTGACTCAAATAGATTGTAATAACTCGAAGAACTCCCCGAGCCCGCACCATCGGTCTTCTTCAGAACCTCTGAAGTCTCTACGTGGATCAACCTTGCGAACTTGCAATGCCGAAACTCCGACTACCAACCTTCCTCCTAAAGAACTCTGAAGGCTTAGGAAATTGGGTTAGGGTTATGTTTATGTGTTGATGGTCAATCAAAGATCAATATCACCAAGACAAAGAAGACAAGGTAAGCAACAAAGTCTTCATGGTGAAAATCAAGAAAGAAGAAACAAAGTGTGTGAAGGCTCTTTAAATTGTGTTTCTTCATATAGGTAAAGTGGTTCAGTGTTTGTTTATATAGATAGGACAAATATAGGTTTTTCCTTGTGCAAAATTGGCTCAAAAAAGGTCCAAAATAACCAACTTACGCACGGCTGTTTGAACGTCTCAAGAAAGCGTGACGAAAGTGAGCAGTTCCGCAAAATCGTTCGAACATCCTGACAAATGCACAGCGAACGCGAAGACTCTGGACAATTTCGTTCGAACATACCTCAAACATGAAGCCAAACGAACCACGAACGCAGAGCATTCAATCCCAAATAAGAACGCACCACGAACGCTAACTCTGACAACTACATCGAGTGTCGTCCAATTACTTGTCCAATTGTATCGAGATCTTCAAGACTCATTACAACTTAATTAAACTTGTTTTGCTATGGACATTGCCAATAAACATGGAACTAATAACTTTCATTTGCATTGATGTGCCAAATCTAGAGGTTTTTTTCATGGTGCCACATATAGATGCGTAACGATAAAAATTGTTTCATTGACGTCAAACCTATCAAATCTTCGAAACAGTTTATATAATTGTAGTGCAAGACTACATACATCTACCTTTCCTAAACCCTGCAATCAGAGTTTTCGTGTATTAGAATTCCATTTAACTGCTATTATCCCTGACACAGACCCGAAATCCCTCATGGAAGAAACAAATATCGTCGTGGTCGCGTGAATCTTAATTTTAGGCATTATAAAGGATTTTGTTTATATGCTGTTGACGAATGATTTTTCGTGCCAGGTGTTGGTTTAAATCTAGGTCCCAAGATCATACAAGACATGAAAACATGCGTGAATACACCAACGGAGGTAGCGGAATACTCACATCGATCGGTTGAGTCGATTTGGAGACGATTGAAGGCCAAAAACGCACTGCCTTGGCGCATGAACTGCAGCAGTCCACTGTCTCCAAAAACAGAAATTTGAGATGCGAAACGGAGCTCCTAGCTTCGTTGGACGAATCCCGGCTCATGGTCGAACCTCCCTACCACCTTCGCAAGACTCGTAGTGTGCTAGCACTTGGATTTCTCACCATGAAAACCCAACTCTTGCTTCCCTAAAGCTCACGTTTTTCTGGTTCAAAACCAGTGAGCTTTCTTCCATTTTTGCGTGAAGAGAAGAAAGAAAAATGGTGAGAGAGAGAGATGTGAAAAATGTGTAAAGACTTGGTAAACATTTACTTAAAAATGTCTTATATATTTTCCTAGAAAATATGCTAAAAACAATTACCAAAACATTTATCAAATAAATAAAATGGTAAAAGTTATTAGCTAGTCACTATTACACCAATACCCATCAACTATTACTATTCCAACAACTTACATCACTCAAAGTGTCATAAGTTGTCTTTTCAATCAATCAATCAATCACATCAATCAATCACATCACTCAAAGTGACATTTGATTTGACGCTTGATGTGACGAATGATTTGACGCTTGATGCGACTTGCGACGCCGCACTCGAATTCGAAATACGAATGCACTCGCAATCACACTCGGGCTCGGGTTCGCTAATTCCAAATTAACGATTTTTCCGTCGCGTCGTAATTAGATGATTACGCCTAGCGAATTCACTATTCACGTCGCTAACGAATTAATTCTAAATTAATTCGTTCGCCCGAATTAAAATCTAATTTTAATTCCGCGTCGAAATCTAATTTCGTTTAATATACCGAATATATTAATTTAATCGATTAATTCCAAATTAATCGTTATCTCTCTCTAGACGATATTTTATCCTAGATAAAATATCTCTGTAATTAATCCTAGATTAATTCTCTCTCTCTTCTATATAATCCCAGATTATTCAAGAGTGCGAGTTGTGCGTCATCGGTGGATTATCGGGAAGCGACCCATGAGATCTCCGGATAAGTTGGCAATAAATACGGTCGTCGGAGTATCCGAATCACGTACGTACCAAGTACTATGTTCTACCGATTTACGAGACAAGGTCGACTCCTAGCAAAGCACCAAGTCTACCCAATTCTCCGGACATATCCATCTAAGAATATTAAGATCTGTATCAAGCGTAGTATACGATTGTATTGTGTATATCGGTCCAGTATCGGATAGTCACGTGCTAGGCCTGGGGCTGGATAAGTGTCTGCCCTGTACGAAGCACATGTCGGATGTCTGGTAACTAGTCTCTATAATCGGATATACATGACCTTGTCATAATATCCCGATGGCCGCGCAGCACTTAAGAGAACTAATACCGTATCCTGCGTGACATCATCTCCATTATGACTGGAGTGATACTTCCGTCTTGACATCACATCCAATACACTACGATTCTCAATATACCCGGCATTGGCGTACACAGAACCGGTTAGAGTCCTAGACGACCTCAATAAAGTATATCGATTGTCGTAAGCATTAGCGATGTAAGTCTCAGGTTAAGACTATACACACCTACCTTGATTTCGGCCTCCCATAGACACATATTCATAATACCAATGGGATTCCGAGGGGTCTATCCAGAGCGAAGCTGTTTCCCGTACCATCGGTGAAACACGACCTCCTATCGCACTTGTATAAGTATCCAATACATATATATATGAGAACTATGCCGTTGTGCCCTCACAATGCACACAAGTGCAATACTAGCCTATTCCGCATTATCGATGTCCAGTCTCGATAATACTCCGGCTAGGGATATTTAATGATTAATCCTTCGGGGACTGATACTGTCTCATATCATTCTCAGTCCAGGAACTAATCATAGGGACCTCTCTTCATTTATATATCTAAGGTGATCTAATCACAAATGATGAGAGTGCAATTTCCTTGTCACATAGTTAATTTGCTACAACAACACAATGATCTGTGCAAATAGTGACGCTATGGGTCATTTTGTCCAACAATCTCCCACTTGGCACATAGCCAGTCACTCGAGTGTCTAACACCCGAACTATGTACGGCTCGCTCAAATTGTTGAGGAAAGGTTTTCGTCAGCGGATTTGTATGATTATCGTCTGACGCGATTTACACGATCATCACATCGCCACGATGTATGATCCGAACGAATCAGATGATATAGAAGTATATATGTGGATCGTCGATGAGACCTTTAATTCCTTAGCCTGTGCTGACGCCTAGCTCATCTGCTAACAGAACTATATCTAATCTAATTAGATTTATGTTCGATCCAAATGGCTTCTTTTGCTGCCTCAGCTGCAGCAATAATCCGCATTTGTTGTTTATTCGGCAACAGTATCTTGCTCGGAAGATTTCCAGCTCACTGTCCCGTTATTCAAACTTTATAGTACCGCAGTATTTTACTGTTTGGAAACTTGCAGCAGTGATCCCAGTCACTTCAAGTTCTCCTTCTCCATAGTTTTAGACAGCATCTTTAGTTCTCTAAGATACTAACAGATGTTCTTAACTTCAATCCAATGACTATCACTTGGATTGTCCTGATTGTGACTCCATATGCTCGAAGCGTATGAGACACCAATACAAGTACATTTTAAATGTACAATTTCCCAGAGAGTGTTAACAAACTCCAAATCTATCCCAGTAGATCTTTATTCCTTGAATAAAGGTTGTTACTCCCCAGAATTCTACGGAGAATTTCTATTGAAAGAATATCTATGAAAGCCAAGCTTTCACCAATTGCTTTATGGGAATTTCATTGTCAGTGCGCTCTCCCACTAACCTCCTTATATACACAAGAATTATTTCGTTTTGAGTCAAATCATAAACCATTATGATTATTTCAAAACGACAGTTCCAAGAACCTTATGCTTGCTTCAATCCAAACATGGATCGAATAACCCGCAAACCTCGTTTGTTGGTTATAAAAAATCGTCAGAATGTTATAAACATTCTCCAAAAGGTTTCCTTTTCAGGAAAGCGATTTTGATCTGCATCTTCAAAATGGATTTACCATGGCAACAGGTAAAAGGTTGAACCGTTATTAACACAATGTTGATAACGATACCTTTCCGTCAAAAGCCCAGCTTTGTACGTTGGTATGTTGCCTTCCATGTATGTCTTCCTTGAAGACGTTTAAAGTACCAATAGGCACAATGCCTTGTGGTACAACAACTAGTATCCAAAATAGTTGTTATACATGGAATCCATTTCGGACTCATGGCACTTTGCCATAATAGGGAGTCGATACCTCGTATCACTTCCTCAAAACGTAGTCGGTGGATATACCTTCATAAGATTGACATCTTTATGAGGTTAGATCAGAAACACATACCCTAGGTTGTTTTCTGACTCTATCCGATCTACGAAGTTCTTGTGTATTTGAAGATTAATGGTATAGATTCATCATTGATGAATTGTTCGTGTTCCATTAAGGACTTCGTGCCTTGAGCAGTATTACTCCGATTTTCATCGAGTATCACTATCCTCCCACTTACCACTGCATATCGGTATTCCTCTCAGGAAAAATGCATGGTGAGCAACAATCACATTGTTCTCATGTGAGATTTATAAGTACTATACTTATGGTTTCCCTTAGGATAACCTATATTGGCACTTATCCAATTTGGGTTCTTAGTTTGGTATCATCCAAACGTTATGCCTGGCATACCCAAATTATTAGGAGTGAGAAACTCTGTTTCATTCCTGTTCATATCCTATATGATATCTGTCAAACAGATTTATATGGAACCTTATTCTAAATAAGTTTTGCACTGTAGATACATATCCGTTGAAGGAAATGGTAGCTCAGAGCGACTCGTGATAAACCTTATCATGTCCAACAAAATTCGGTTTTTAGTTCGGACACACCGTCTAACTGACGTGTCTCGGGAGGAGTCCTCATCTGAAAGAATACTATACTCTTTCATGTATGTTTGAAACTTACTGCTTAAGTATTTTCCATTACGGTCTTACCGTGACGGCATAATACTACAGTCGATCTGTTAATCTACTTCGTGTCGAAACCCTAATAGTTTCCGATCTGTGTTCTTCAAAAGAAACACATAACCATAACGTGATGTTACATCCGTTAAGGTCACGAAATATTCATGTTCACATCTAGCCTAGCTAGATATGGGCCCACTAACTTCACCATGAATAGGGCTAACAGATTGGTGGCCCTTATACTATTACCAAGTAAATAGTATTTTAGGTACTTTACCTAATAAACTAGATCCGCAGACTTTATTTGAATAGTCAAATTAGTCCTAGTACCCACTCTTCAAAAGTGTGGATATACGAGTCTCGTTTAATTGTGTCCCAGACAACAATGCCACAAATAAGTCTCTATTGATCAAATCAATTTGAGCTATTTATTTGTCATTTTATATGTTTGAGATTTTATTTATATTCAAAATATAAATTCTGTTATTCACATCTAATGTGTTTATCTCAGTATCATCTTTATATAATGTAACACTTAGTGTTCTAGAATATAAAGGTTTATCCACAATGGATTAAACACTGATATAGAGATAATGTCTCTAGTCAAACTAGTTACATTATAACAGTTCCTAATTTAAGTACATACCCGAAGGGTAGTTCCTAAACTTAGGTATCTACGGTCGAAACAGCAACTTTCGTCCCGTTTCCGATTTGCAGAGTAATCTCAGCTTGAAGTCAGTATCCTGCTCAAAGCAGATTCTGAACATCAATACATAAATTTTATGTACCACACTAAGTATTTAAAATCTAATTTCAATACTAGTAGTGAACATAACTTTGACAAATATTTTAAAGTTAGAGCCTCGCCCTTTCTTTAATTCCTTCGTGTCTTCCATATCCACATGGTAGTCACTTTGGGATATGTCAATTATCTTTTCAATATTTCACAAACCTTTGGCCAAGCCTTGGGTTTCGGAATATTGAAACGATGTGCACCTTGTGCAACACGCCCAATTGCAAACTTTTGACTTTCACCCCTAGAATAGTCAAATCAATTCTCTAAGAATTATTAATTGCAATTTAATACTTTTAAATCTAAAGATAGATTTATTGTCAAGTATATTAAATTAAGCACTAAAGTCATCATCATATAAATCTTCCAAAGATTTTATGCTCTACTTATTTGCTTAATTATGGGCCTAGTCATAATAAGTTATTTTATCAAATAAATTAACCTATTATTTATTCCCATATGAAAATTAAATCATTTAAAACATTTAATCCAAGGATTATATATTTTAAATATTCAACTTTTCAATTCTTTCTTGATTTCAATAGTCCAACTATTTAATCAATATAATAAGGTACTATTTATTATAATGATTACAATAATCCAATTATTTAATCAACTATAATTTTAATATTGATTACTATAATCTAATTATAAAATCAACTATCATTTTAATTCAATTATATTGATTACTATAATCCAATTATAAAATCAACTATATATTGAATGAGTTTGTATATAGTCCAACTATACATATATTTTAAAACAACATAAAATATTAGTCCAACTAATACTTTTGATTAATATATGACGAGTGATATTTGTTTGAGCGCGTATGGCGAGTAATTGAACGAATATTGCAAATTCAATTCTTGCCTCCCACTATTTTTCGTCGAGCCTCTAACCCTCTGTCGAGTACTCGGGAAACCGTGTTTCCTAGTGGGCTAGGATCCCGTTAAATATCACACAATCTTGACTTTGGCCAACAAATTGTATGATAATTAACTAGGTAGATCTCGAAGATCAATTGGATCTCATCCAACTCCTAGATCCAGTAGGTGGACATCCAAGTCCCAAACATATATCTTATATATGCCTATACATCGAATGTATACCCTAACCTTTTTCCTCTGAATCAACTAGGCCTTGGCTTTGGCACAACAAACCTAATGATCCCAGTCAAGCGCGGACCCATTGACCATGGAAGCTTCGTAATCAATGTCGTTGGACAAGAAGTGGTCTTGACTTTGGCCAACAAACCACAACTTGGACAAGACACCAATATGGAACAAAGCTTCGTGATTCAAACACATCTTCGACGGACAAGGGCTTGACTTTGGCCAACAACCCATGCCAATCTAGGATCTTGAGTAAGAATCACTCAATGGAAGGAAAAGACGCATGATATTTGATGAGGGCTTTTTCGCGTGCAAATTGGCTACCAATTTAATTATCTTTGTTAAGGTCTCATCATCATACACCCTTAAACATGCATTCTAAACACATAATAAAGCGCATATGAAAATAAATAATAATGATATGCGGATGGATACTTAACACATTGATCCTAGATCAAATCTCTCCCTTTCTCACTCAAGCTAGCACTTGTACTTCTTCTACCCCTTACACTACACTTCTAAAGAAACCTCATATACATTGAGGGGAATAGGTGAGAAGAGAATACAAAGAGAATAGAGGTGATAAGGCTGGACACGCAGGTCCAATTTAATAAATCGAATTTATTACAACAACTTCTAAAATTGCCCACCCATCTAATATCCATCCGATATACATTATTCATACAACACAACCACGTATTCACACACATAAGCATGCTATCAATCAATCTAATCAAATTAATTAATCTGATAATTAAGTGATCATCCAATGTTCAAACAACGATTTGATTTTGTTCGAGTCAAACTCGTTTTGCGAATAAGTACTTAAAGTACGAATTATTGAATTAAATTAAACTACATCATTAAATCCAATTTAACATGTATTTAATACTAATTCACTATTCAATTCTAAATTAAATATTACACTTTTATTTAATGAACCTTTTACGACTTAAATTCCAAATTTAATCGCTACGGGTCTCAAAGCCCGATTAACGTCCAACGTCAATTCAATTCAAGTCCAATGGGCTTTTAATTGATTTCTTAAGGCGTGGACTTTTGGTCAACTCGGGTCAAACCGATAACCAAAGTCCAATCCGGGATTTACCCCATAAGCCCATAAATCAATCTTGGCCCATTAGACCCAATTGAACTTTAAAGGTTCATTAGTTGCATTTGGGCTTTATGGTTAAGGTTTTGGGCCCAATTGGATCCAATCCATTTGGCCTAAACCCAACTTGATAAAATCAAGCCCAATAGGCCCAATTACAACATTAAAGTCCAATTTCCAAAATTATGCCAAATTAATTAAATATACAAAATCCAATTTCATATTCAATTAACCTAAAGTGTATTACATGATTAATCAACTAAATCAATATTTCTAAAACACCATATTAGTCTAATTAATCATGCTCAATTCATTATCACATGTCCAACACATTTAATGAAAAATCAAACCCATATACATGCTCATAGCTCTCGGCCAAGGAAGGTTATTTTGTCCGATTTGAATTCAATCCGATTAATTCCACAATCGACATCTAATTAACTTCCCAAATGATTTCCAACACATCCAATGTCTTAAAATCAAAATACCAAGACAATATTAGGGCATATCCAATTCGGCCAAGGTAAGAATTTGGGGATTTTTGTTCAATTCAAAATTCAATCCAATTAATTTTAAATTAACATTATCCAACATGATTCTAACTTCATCCAATGAATCAAAATCAAAAATTCCAAGAATTCCAAATTTCCATCACATTCGGCCAAGTGATAATTTTTGGGGAAAATTATTCCAAATCAATTTTCAACAAATTGGTCCAACCAAAATGCAATTATACATGTTACAAGCATACTCAAACAATCAATTTATTCAAATCATGCTCAACAAACATTTACCCAAAATTTAACCCTAAAAGTTTCATGCTTGAACCTAAGGCTCTTGATGCCATTGTTGGTTTAAATCTAGGTCCCAAGATCATACAAGACATGAAAACATGCGTGAATACACCAACGGAGGTAGCGGAATACTCACATCGATCGGTTGAGTCGATTTGGAGACGATTGAAGGCCAAAAACGCACTGCCTTGGCGCATGAACTGCAGCAGTCCACTGTCTCCAAAAACAGAAATTTGAGATGCGAAACGGAGCTCCTAGCTTCGTCAGACGAATCCCGGCTCATGGTCGAACCTCCCTACCACCTTCGCAAGACTCGTAGTGTGCTAGCACTTGGATTTCTCACCATGAAAACCCAACTCTTGCTTCCCTAAAGCTCACGTTTTTCTGGTTCAAAACCAGTGAGCTTTCTTCCATTTTTGCGTGAAGAGAAGAAAGAAAAATGGTGAGAGAGAGAGATGTGAAAAATGTGTAAAGACTTGGTAAACATTTACTTAAAAATGTCTTATATATTTTCCTAGAAAATATGCTAAAAACAATTACCAAAAACATTTATCAAATAAATAAAATGGTAAAAGTTATTAGCTAGTCACTATTACACCAATACCCATCAACTATTACTATTCCAACAACTTACATCACTCAAAGTGTCATAAGTTGTCTTTTCAATCAATCAATCAATCACATCAATCAATCAATCAATCACATCAATCAATCACATCACTCAAAGTGACATTTGATTTGACGCTTGATGTGACGAATGATTTGACGCTTGATGCGACTTGCGACGCCGCACTCGAATTCGAAATACGAATGCACTCGCAATCACACTCGGGCTCGGGTTCGCTAATTCCAAATTAACGATTTTTCCGTCGCGTCGTAATTAGATGATTACGCCTAGCGAATTCACTATTCACGTCGCTAACGAATTAATTCTAAATTAATTCGTTCGCCCGAATTAAAATCTAATTTTAATTCCGCGTCGAAATCTAATTTCGTTTAATATACCGAATATATTAATTTAATCGATTAATTCCAAATTAATCGTTATCTCTCTCTAGACGATATTTTATCCTAGATAAAATATCTCTGTAATTAATCCTAGATTAATTCTCTCTCTCTTCTATATAATCCCAGATTATTCAAGAGTGCGAGTTGTGCGTCATCGGTGGATTATCGGGAAGCGACCCATGAGATCTCCGGATAAGTTGGCAATAAATACGGTCGTCGGAGTATCCGAATCACGTACGTACCAAGTACTACGTTCTACCGATTTACGAGACAAGGTCGACTCCTAGCAAAGCACCAAGTCTACCCAATTCTCCGGACATATCCATCTAAGAATATTAAGATCTGTATCAAGCGTAGTATACGATTGTATTGTGTATATCGGTCCAGTATCGGATAGTCACGTGCTAGGCTTGGGGCTGGATAAGTGTCTGCCCTGTACGAAGCACATGTCGGATGTCTGGTAACTAGTCTCTATAATCGGATATACATGACCTTGTCATAATATCCCGATGGCCGCGCAGCACTTAAGAGAACTAATACCGTATCCTGCGTGACATCATCTCCATTATGACTGGAGTGATACTTCCGTCTTGACATCACATCCAATACACTACAATTCTCAATATACCCGGCATTGGCGTACACAGAACCGGTTAGAGTCCTAGACGACCTCAAATAAAGTATATCGATTGTCGTAAGCATTAGCGATGTAAGTCTCAGGTTAAGACTATACACACCTACCTTGATTTCAGCCTCCCATAGACACATATTCATAATACCAATGGGATTCCGAGGGGTCTATCCAGAGCGAAGCTGTTTCCCGTACCATCGGTGAAACACGACCTCCTATCGCACTTGTATAAGTATCCAATACATATATATATGAGAACTATGCCGTTGTGCCCTCACAACGCACACAAGTGCAATACTAGCCTATTCCGCATTATCGATGTCCAGTCTCGATAATACTCCGGCTAGGGATATTTAATGATTAATCCTTCGGGGACTGATACTGTCTCATATCATTCTCAGTCCAGGAACTAATCATAGGGACCTCTCTTCATTTATATATCTAAGGTGATCTAATCACAAATGATGAGAGTGCAATTTCATTGTCACATAGTTAATTTGCTACAACAACACAATGATCTGTGCAAATAGTGACGCTATGGGTCATTTTGTCCAACAATCTCCCACTTGGCACATAGCCAGTCACTCGAGTGTCTAACACCCGAACTATGTACGGCTCGCTCAAATTGTTGAGGAAAGGTTTTCGTCAGCGGATTTGTATGATTATCGTCTGACGCGATTTACACGATCATCACATCGCTACGATGTATGATCCGAACGAATCAGATGATATAGAAGTATATATCTGGATCGTCGATGAGACCTTTAATTCCTTAGCCTGTGCTGACGCCTAGCTCATCTGCTAACAGAACTAAATCTAATCTAATTAGATTTATGTTCGATCCAAATGGCTTCTTTTGCTGCCTCAGCTGCAGCAATAATCCGCATTTGTTGTTTATTCGGCAACAGTATCTTGCTCGGAAGATTTCCAGCTCACTGTCCCGTTATTCAAACTTTATAGTACCGCAGTATTTTACTGTTTGGAAACTTGCAGCAGTGATCCCAGTCACTTCAAATTCTCCTTCTCCATAGTTTTAGACAGCATCTTTAGTTCTCTAAGATACTAACAGATGTTCTTAACTTCAATCCAATGACTATCACTTGGATTGTCCTGATTGTGACTCCATATGCTCGAAGCGTATGAGACACCAATACAAGTACATTTTAAATGTACAATACACTACGATTCTCAATATACACTACGATTATCAAATAGTGACGCTATGGGTCATTTTGTCCAACACCAGGGACAAATCCGAAAACTCGCTCATCGAACAATCTTCCCCCAACTGTGAATTTGTTTGGAACCAAAAGCAAACTTAGCAGAAAAATGGAAAGTACACAGATAAGAACATAAGATTTAATGTGGTTCAGGAGAATGGATCTTACCTATATCCACAGACACAAAGAAATAGAGTTTTTATAATGTGGTCGGGTTTGACCGAATAAGGCAGAATGACTATTACAAGTGTGACTGACCTCTCTCACGTTCTCTCTAAAAAAGACTTTTTATCTCTCTTACAAGCTTTCATGAATGAAAATTGCAAACCTTTACAAAAGTGCACTTAGCCTCTTTAAATACTAAGGAAAATAATATTGTTCCACTGTCCTCGTGACGTCAGCCACGTGAGCCTCCCACTGCCAGATAGGCTCTCTCCCCCAACCATTCCGCCGAAAGCAAGTCTGCCAACTGACATATCATTGAACCATTCCCTCATTGGATACTGCCGTATGCTACCTTTATGATGCCAGCATGTATCCACATGTTCACGCGGTGGCGTGTGTAAGAGGATAACCCTGTAAGTTGCTCCAATTATGTCAAGTCTTTATTGGTAGCATACGTCCCCAGGTCGTGATTGTACCATTATACCTCATCCTCATCAGTACTATCCAGACCTGTCCTATCAGGTTGGACGGATGAAATAATGATCATCTTGTCATACCGAGCTACTTGATCGGGTCAGACCCGAGGACCTCGATCGCCCTGGTTCCCCGAGTATCTATCATTTTCGGGTCGGTCAGAAAATGAGTATCGAGCCCGACCTCTCTGCTGGGCCGGATTCCCCTGTTTAATGTCCTCGGTCTCCGTTCACTAAAATAGAAGTTTCCCTTTATGCCCTCTCTGTGCTACTGGCAACCCTTAGGCATAAAAATCTCCATCAACATCTATCACATAGTTTTCGGTTTCAACGAGTTTGTGAGTTGGTGTCAAGAACTACAATGGTGAGGAGGATGCTTGTCGGTTCTGGGTTACTCATCTCTTCACCAAACTGCATTAGTTTCCTCGGCGTCCAATGTGATCGGTCTTTTCACTGTCACATGCTCGGTCGTTCTCTCGTACCACCTACACGACATGGTTGTTTCGTACAAATGTCTCTTCTGATAGTCGTCATTTGGAAACCATAGATTATCATTACTCCTTTAAATTCCCATCAAGTCTCATTAGGGTTCCCCTACTTTCACTCTCGTCATGACACTTGTCGTTCTTCCACAGCTTATGCGCCAAAATGAAAGTAACTGCCCCATTCCGAGCCAACTGAACAGTTTTTTAATCTCGTTCATCCAGTTAAAATGGAACCAGCGAGATTAAATCTAGTACACGTAGAGCCCATCTGAGCCCCTCACTCTAATCTAACGGACATAATTACCCCAAGCTGGTAACAACACTTGGCCATTAGGGAATGATCCATCCTCGTGCCAACCAAAACATGGCCATGAGGGAGATACTCCGACCCCATACCGATAAATATCCAGACTCGGTGGGACATGAACCGACCCCGAGCTGGTAATAACACTTGGTCATGAGGGAATGATCCCTCCTCATGCCAACCAAAGCATGGCCATGGGGGATATGCTCTGATCCCATGCTGATAAATATCCAGACTCGGTGGGACATAGCCCGACCCCGAGCTGGTAATAACACTTGGCATCGAGGGAATGATCCCTCCTCATGCCAACCAAAGCATGGCCATAGGGGATATGCTCTGACCCCATGCCTAAAAATATCCAGACTCGGTGGGACATAACCCGACCCCGAGCTGGTAACAAAACTTGGCCACGAGAGAATGATCCCTCCTCGTGCCTACCAAAGCATGGTCATGAGGGAGATGCTACGACCCCATACTCGATGGTACAAAATGAGATGGCCTGACGCCACGAGGGCATTATCCCTCCCCGAGGTCGGTATATCCGATGGTACAGAATGAGATGGTCAGACGCCACGGGGTATTCTTCCTCCTCGAGATCGGCATACCTGATATTACTGAATTAGGTGGTCTGACGCCAATGTGGCATTCTCCTTCCCCGACGTCGGAATATCCGATGGTAGAGAATGAGATGACGAGACGCCAATAGGGCATTCTCCCTCTCCGAGGTCGCATACCCGATGTTACAGAATGGGATGGCCTGACGCCAAAAGAGTATTCTTCATCCCCGAGGTCGGCATGCCTGATGTTAAAGAATGAGATGGCCTGACGCCAATGAGGTATTCTCCCTCCCCGAGGTAGGCATACTCGATGGTACAGAATGAGATGGTCAAATACCACAGGGGCATTCTCCCTCCCCGATGTTGGTATGCTCAATGGTACAAAATGGGATGGCTTGACAACACAATAACATTCTTTCTCCCCGGGGTCAGCATACCTGATGGTACAAAATGGGATGGCAAAAAGCCATGAGGGCATTCTCCCTCCCCGAGGTCGGCATACCCGATGTTACAGAATGCTGAGGCCTCGGGGGTACAAAAGTAGACCCGTTTTTAAACATACATAATAAACAAGCATGGATAAACAAGTTTTTATCTGAGAAGGGAAATATTTTACTTATATTATTGGGATCTATTGCCCATCTTACAACTTTTTGTGGGTCATTTTAAGAGAGGCTCTATCGAAGATATCCCCTCAGTACCTTAGCATTCCAAATACCCAACCTGATGACATTCGCTATCAGTACTGGTCGGCCTCCGCAGCCACTTGGTCTATGTACTCGCTCAGATAGCCATTGTTTACCAAGTCTTCCATCTGCTCTCGTAGGTCTCTACATCATTCAGTGGTGTGTCTCCTTACATTATGATTCATACAATAAGACCGGTTATCTTTTTTCTCATTCAAAAACTTCCTCGGGTCGAGCTATGTCAATAGGCCTTTATCTTGGACCTATTGAATTATCTGGGCCAAAGGTCTGTTGAGGGGGGTGTAAACTGTTCCTCCGGTAACGAGGTTGACCTGGACATGCGCCCTTCTTTCTTGGGCTATATTGTTCTGCGGTATTGGTCTGAACTCTTTCTGCCTCTAGGGCGGCCTTCTCACATCCCTGCTCGGTCCCCGCTGATTATCAGGTCAAACCACCTTTGAATTTTGAGCACTCCTTCCTCGGGCAACCTTCTCATTTTCTTCCACCACAACAAACTTCCTTTCCAGCTCCAGAGCCGTGACATAGTTCGATACATCCTGAATCCTTAGGTGAGTCCATAACTTCCCAACCATGAGGGCCCCTTTAAAACTCTCCAGTGCCTTATTAGACTCATACTGTTGGGAAGCGGCTGCGAGTGCGCATCGGAAAATTAAATAAATTAAATTATAATACTGCTATCCCTTTGACCAAGACCTATTTGTTTTTATTATGCTACAAGCCTAGGCATGTTACTATATATTCTAAGCATAAAAACTCATAAACTATGCAAAGAACATAAACCTATACATGCTAACTATCATAAGAACTCTAACTAAAATAAAGAAAGAAAAAGACTTACTTGAACCGAAGACTCCTCCAGTCCTCCCTCCAATCTACAAGATTTTCTCGAACTCAGCAAGCTCTACCACGTTCCAAAGAGCCACCCAAGTGTGTGGCCTCCAAAGATGCACACACAAAATCCAAAACTCAACGGCAAGACTACGTCTTGAGAGCATGGGTATTTCGCCATTGGTGCTAGCCTAGGCAAATACCTCAAAACTTTTAACTCGAGGTTCCTCTAGTAAATTAGACTTAAGGATCCTCAAAATCAGTGGCTTAATCTTAAACTTTAGAGTTGCTCACTTATATAAACCCAAGATATGAAAGGTTTTGTGTAAAAATTTGTAAAGAATTCATTGGGTTTATATAGGTGCTCCAAAGACAACAAAATTAATTAAGAATCTGATGTGGGATAAAAGCTAATTTAATCTTAGCCATTGGATCTTAATTTAGTGATTTAATGAGATTATAAAACCCTAATAAGAGTTTGGGCCGAATTGGAATTCAAAACAAATAACAAATAAATAAAAAAAATTTACTATTCACATTACTATTCACGTTTTTTTTATTATTTATTTATTCATTCCAATTCCCAAAGTGCCCTTATTTCGTCATTCACCAATCCCTAAGCCACTATGGAACCTCATAAATGATCTGTTCAATAATTAAACACATTGAACCATTTATGAACAATTCCTACATCAATTATATATGTTGTTAAATTTGTATCGTGCACTGTTAACCATTGATTTCGACTTTATTATGTGTGACCTTTTGGGTTCCCCTCAAGTTGGACATGAAATAAATCGAACCGCGGTCAGTTCAATGGACACGAGCAACTCATGCATCCATGTGATACACCAAGCAGACGGATCTCCGCTAGTAGCCTATGAGATCGGCTACCCCACTTAAGGGCGGATCATATCATCTGCTAGTCTCTCCGCATTGTGAGCGCCCAGATTATTCACAAAACTATGATTAGGAACGTTTAGGAGTAATAATTCTCAAGAGGCATGGAAGCAATCATCTTATTACTCCAAGGGCTTTATTACAGTGTTTTATGATTCATATAAGTTATGTAAGACACGTATAATAAAGATTTCCATTTTATTAATTAATGAAAATATTACAAATACATGTACATATAGCCCATCCACAAGTTAGGTATAGGGAATATCCCTAACAATCTCCCACTTGCACTATAGCCAACTAGTATGAATCTGGACACTATACTCTCGGGTGTGCCTATCATGCTTTTGTTGAGTCAGCCATTTAGTCATAGAATCTGCTATATTATCTTCTGTGGGTATTTTCTATATAATAACTTCTTTTCTCTCAACAATTTCCCTGATGCGATGAAATCACCTGAGTACATGCTTGGATTTCTGGTGGGACCTTGGTTCCTTTGATTGAGCAATGGAACCGTGTTGTCACTATACATCGTGACGCCATTCTTTATCGCGGGAAGCATTTCCAGCTCCGTGATGAACTTCTTTATCCAGACTATTTCTTTAGCTGCCTTAGCTGCTGCAATATACTCGGCTTCAGTGATAGAGTCCATTTTAGTTGATTGCTTTATGCTTTTCCAAGTGACAGCACCGCCATTCAAGTAAACAGATATCATGTTTGCGATCTGCTATCATCCCTATCGGTCTGAAAGCTCGCATCACAGTAACCAATGACTTTCATCTTAGAAAAATCTCCGTATGTCAAAAACACATCCTTAGTTCTTCTCAGATACTTGAGGATTGTTTTGACAGCTGCCCAGTGTTGCTCACCAGGATTTGCCTAATACATGCTCATTATGCTAAGAGCATAAGAGACATAAGGTCTTGTACATAGCATGGAGTACATGATTGATCCTATTGCTGAAGCATAATGGATCCTACTCATACGCTCTCTATCTGAAGGAGTATGTGGATATTGCTCCTTAGATAATTTGATTCCATGACAAGTAGGTAAATTACCTCTTTTGGAATCTTCCATTTTGAATCTTTTCAAAACTTTATCTATGTATTTAAATTGAGAAAGCCCTAACAACCTCTTAGATCTATTACAGTAGATCTTAATGTCGAGGATGTAGGCCGCTTCTCCCAAATCTTTTATGGAGAAATTCTGAGATAACCATTGCTTGGTGGCTTGCATCATGGGAATATCATTCCCGATGATTAATATGTCATCAAAATATAATACAATAAATACAACAGCACTCCCACTACTTTTCCTGTAAACACAAGGCTCGTCTATATTTTTGATGAAGTCAAATTCTTTGATTGTCTCATCAAATCGTATATTCCAACTTCTGGAGGCTTGCTTGAGTCCATAAATGGATCGTTTAAGCTTGCATACTTTATTATGATCATCCTTAGATGAAAACCCATCAGGTTGTGTCATATAGACTTCCTCTACGAGGTTCCCATTAAGGAAAGTTGTTTTGACATCCATCTGTCAAATCTCATAATCAAAGTGTGCAGCTAGTGCCAGTAAAATTTGAATGGACTTTATCATTGCAACAGGCGAGAAGGTTTCGTCATAGTCAATTCCTTGGATTTGTCTATAACTTTTCGCCACCAACCTAGCCTTATAGGTTTGGATGTTGCCTTCTGCATTAGTTTTACGCTTGTAAATCCACTTACAGCCTATGGGTTTTATCCCTTCAGGTGCATCCACCAAGTCACAGACTTGATTATGATACATAAAGTCTATTTCGAATTTCATGGCCTCAAGCCACTTGACTGAATCAATGTCACGCATTGCTTCGTCATAATTGGTGGGATCGTCATTATCAATGACCTGATCATGTTCCTCATCAATATGGAAACCATATCTTTCATGCTCATATCTTTCCCTACCAGACCTTCTAAGTTCATAACCTTGTGGTTGTTCAGTAGCTGCCCTTTTGAGAGGCCTGGGGTTTAGTTCTATATTAGTTTGTTCTTCTCGTAACTCATCGAGGTCAAGTCTACTCCCACTATATTTCTTGAGAAGGAATTCATTCTCTAGAAATTTTGCATTTCGTGAGACAAATGTTCTTTGTTCATTTGGGACGTAGAACACGTATGCTCTTGAGTTCAAGGCATAACCTACAAACTTACATTTAACTGCCCTATCATCCAATTTGTTAGTTTGTGTGAGCTTAACATATGCGTCACATCCCCAAACTCTTAGATAACTAAGACTAGGACGTTTCCCAGACCATAACTTATATGATGTTTAACTAACAGTCTTGGAAGGAACTTGGTTTAATAGTAGTGTTGCAGTTTCTAAAGAAAGACCCCAAAATGAAATAGGTAGATCTGTGTCTGACATCATTGATCGAACCATATCTAATAATGTCCGATTTCTCATTTCGGAGACCCCATTATGCTGTGGAGTTCCCGGAGGAGTCCACTGGGAAATAATGTCATTTTCTCTCAAGTAATCTTGAAATGTGTCGCTTAATTATTCACCACATCAGTTAGAACTTAGTGACTTAATACTTTTATTAAGCTGGTTTTCTACTTCAGCTTTGAAGTCTTTGAATTTCTCAAAGGCTTCAGATTTATACCGCATAAGGTACACATACCCATATCGCGAGTGATCATGGATAAAGGTAATGAAGTAGGAGAATCCACCTCTAGCGGTGACTGACATCGGTCCGCATACATTAGAGTGTATGAGTTCTAATGTCTTCGATGCACGCTGTCTTTTACCTTTGAAGGGTAATTTGGTCATTTTACCAAGTAAACTAGACTCACAAGTTCCATAAGGTTTATATTTGAAGGGTCTGAAATACCCATCCTTATTTAGCTTAATTAATCTTGTTTCATTGATATGACCTAAGCGACTGTGCCATAGAAGTGATTCATTGAGATTATTCGAGTTAACGTTGTATATATTAGAGGTTGAAGATTCTTTGTTAGTTTGTAAGACATAGATACCATTATTCAAAATACCATCTCCATATTTTATTTCATTGAAATAAATAGAACATTCATTACAACTTATTAGGCATGAAAAGCATTTATTACATAAAGAAGAAATTGAAATGATGTTCTTTACTAGAGAAGGTACATAAACATAATATTCTAAGTCTAAAACTATACCATTCGACAAAACTAATGAATAAGTTCCCACGCACAATGCAGCCAGTTTTGCTCCATTACCCATGCGTAAGTCAACCTCCCCATGATGGAGTCTCCTACTGTTTATCAGGCTCTGCACATTGTTACACAAGTGAGTCCCACAACCGGTGTCAAGAACCCAAGTAGAAGGTTCAAAGTTTTGAGAATATAGTTCAATCATATACAACATACCTGAAGCATTGAGCTTCTTATCCTCTTGGGCTTCCCTAGTTTCATTGGCTTTTAAGGATCTGCAGTCTTTCTTCCAATGACCATTCTTTCCACAAAAGAAACATTTCCCATTTCCCTTCTTCTTCTCCACCTTACCATTGGGCTTTAGGTGATCTGGAGCCTTGGCATTGCCCTTATTTTTCTTTGGGCCTCGTGGCTTCAAGTCCGTACCCGTAAGCATGACAGAGGTTTTAAGCTCTGGTTTCAAGTCATTCTCTGCTTGCTTTATCAGATTGTACAATTCTTCTAAAGTAGCTTCTTTATCAGATATATGAAACTGCATAATAAAGTTAGAGAAGTCTTTTGGTAAGGACTGAAGAATTAGATCGTGACCTATCTCATGATCCATGATGAACCCTAGGTTGACCAATTTTTCAATGTGGCCAATCATCTTAAGCACATGTCCACTAATAGATCATTCCTTATACCTTGTTTGGAATAAGGCACATGACACTTGGAATCTCACGGTATGAACGGAAGTTGCATATAACTCCTTTAAGTGAAAGATGATGGTTTGAGCATCCATATCTTCGTGAGCTTTCTGAAGTTCGCCTGGCATAGAGCCATGCATTATGCAAACTGCTTGCTCATCATCATCGATGTGTTTCTTCCAAGCATCAAATGTATTTTGGTCAGCATCTTCTGCGGGTTCAGGGGAAATGGTTTTTCAAGAACATATAAAATCTTTTCTTGTAATAAGATAATTTTAAGGTTTCTAAACCAATCATTGTAGTTGTCCCATTTGAGCTTATGCTCATCAAGGATGGAACGAAGTGATACTCTGTTTTCCATTTGAATGTTTGTGAAATATTTTAACCCACCTATTAAGAGAGAATGTTAAAATTAGGAATATTTTTCATTAATGTTTCATAATAACATTGGCTTTTAATATTATGAAGTTGCTCACACTCAATTATTTTAAAATTTTAAGCAAGTCGCATCAACCCCAATATGATGGATTTCTTGTGGGCAAGGATCCCATTATCATTATTTCATAACTCCGACTAGGGCCGGTCGTTATAAAATACGATAATTAGGTAGGTTCCCAACCAATTTATGATATAAATCACAATTCCTTGATCATTGGGTTGGGTAATCAAACATGACATAGCTTATGCTAGTCCTCGTGGACACCCAATCTTTGCCACTATGTTATAAGACCACACCTAAGGGTCGCTGCGTCTTATGACTTAGAAAAGTCAAACCATTGTCAATAGTATGATTTAGGGATAAATTGGTATTGGTCAGTCTGGTAAAGCCTAGTCCTCAATACGATTTAAGCAATTTGGGTCTATACTTTACAATGAGAGGAAAATTTTAGACTTAAATTATTATTGAGGATTTTAGCAAGTTTAAGTGAATAACTATCAAATGGATTCCTCCATTGAAAATTCCCCAGAAGGAGGGTCGAGCGAATTCTCTTAAATACCCTTACCTCTTAGGCTCTTATTGCCTTTGTGACATGAATAAATAATAGATCCTCCAAATTAGTCCAACACTTTAAAATGTTTTAAGGTAAGCTTTGAGTAAATGATTATCTAGATGTCTTCACAACTTTTCCTTTTGGCTATAAAAAGGTAGTGAGTGAAGGAAGACACCAAATCATTATCTAACTCTAGTAATACCTTTGGTTAAATTAACTTTAGTTTGGAAAGTTTTATTAACGCCTTGGTCCCACCCCACTTGTATCTTTTATAATGTATTTTATTATAAACAATTGATTTATATTTATTAGCCTTAAAGGTAATAAATCTCTAAGTCCATCACAGAATAATTACTTAGCTAAGGGATAAGCAATACACTCTATATTTCCTTAGAAAGTCTCTAGATGCTTGCACCCTAAAATAATCATGCCAATTCTAATAATACATAGAATCATCAAGCATATGAGTTTTAATATGTTGGAATTATTTTAGGCATTGAATAACTTTGATTAATATTTAATTATGATATTGCATTTTATTTTAATCAAATAAATTTACTATTCATGTTTTTTTACAGATGTGTGAACTTTAAATGCAATTTCACAATTCAAAACTTAACCAAATCATGCAAAACTTATGCCTAAAATTACGTTCAAGGTGTTAGCTTTCCAACGCGCTTTTACACACCCAATTTCGAGTTCAAATGAGAGAGAACTAATCAAAACAAAAACGGCGCGCTGATACCACTGTTGGGAAGTGGTCACGAATGCGCAGCGGAAAAGTAAATAAATTAAATTATGATGCCGCTATCTCTTTACCCAAGACCTATTTTTTTTTTTTTTATTATTCTACAAGCCTATGCATATTACTATATATTCTAAGCATAAAAACTCATAAAATATGCAAAGAACGTAAACCTATACATGCTAACTATCATAAGAACTCTAATTAAAATAAAGAAAGAAAAAGACTTACTTGAACCGAAGACTCCTCCAGTCCTCCCTCCAATCTACAAGCTTTTCTCGAACTCAGCAAGCTCTTCCACGTTCCAAAGAGCCACCCAAGTGTGTGGCCTCCAAAGATGCACACACCAAAGCCAAAACTCAACGGCAAGACTACACCTTGAGTGCACGGGTATTTTGCCCTTGGTGCTAGCCTAGGAAAATACCTCAAAACTTTTAACTCGAGATTCCTCTAGTCAATTATATTTAAGGATCCTCAAAATCAGTGGCTTACTCTTAAACTTTAGAGTTGCTCACTTATATAAACTCAATATATGAAAGGTTTGGTGCAAAGATTTGTAAAGAATTCATTGGGTTTATATAGGTGCTCCAAAGACAACAAAATTAATTTAATCTTAGCCATTGGATCTTAATTTAGTGGTTTAATGAGACTATAAAACCCTAATAAGAGTTTGGGCCGAATCGAAATTCAAAACAAATAACAAATAAATAAATAAAAATTACTATTCACATTACTATTCACGTTATTATTCATGTTACTATTCATATTACTATTCATTTTTTTTAATTGTTTATTTATTCATTCCAATTCCCAAAGTGCCCCTATCGTCATTCACCAATCCCTAAGTCACTATGGAACCTCATAAATGATATGTTCAATAATTAAAAACATTGAACCATTTATGAACAATTCCTACAGCAATCATATATGCTGTTAAATTTGTACTGTGCACTGTTAACCATTGATTTCGACTTTGTTGTGTGTGACTTTTTGGGTTCCCCTCAAGTTGGACATGAAATGAATCGTGATAATTTAATCGAACATAAATTATCCTCCAATCAGATGGTCGTTCGATTTCAATGACCATGGTTGACATCTAGCAACATGCCAAGGTCCCCAAATGAGAAGGAAATATATATATACTCATTCTGTATGCGATTTACATATTATACGGCCCATCGCCTCACTATATCCCCACCGTTTGACCTAGGGTATGGAAAGTGTCTACTCATATAGTCAAATGTATGATGTTGATAGTGTCATGAATCGTGCTAACCCAAGAATCTCACATGATTCTTCCGCTGCGGCCACAGTCTCAAGCACTGATCACACATATCAACCCGCGAACTGGAATACTACTCTTATAAGAAAATATTATCCGAGAGAGTGGCGATTCTCTGTTATATCTTTACAAACTTCATGTGTTTCAAAAAATGACCCAATCATACCCTTATGACCGGATCTTTTGAATCGGGGAAGGAGAATGTCAAAGTTATTTGATCCACACATAAGATTGTAAAGACCTCAAGTCTAAGGACTAGTCATACAATCGATACATGAAAGTTCTTACAGACACATGGGATAAACACTCCATGTGAAAACTTTCGGCGGTCAGTTCGATGGACACGAGCAACTCATGCATCCATGTGATACACCAAATGGACAGATCTTCGCTAGTAGCCTATGAGATCGACTACCCCACTTAAGGGCGGATCATATCATGATGCTAGTCTTTCCGCTTTGTGAACGCCCAGATTATTCACAAAATTATGACTATGAACGTTTAAGAGTAATGATTCTTATAAGGCGTGGAAGCCATCATCTTATTACTCCAAGGGCTTTATTACAATGTTTGATGATTCATATAAGTTATGTAAGACACGTATAATAAAGATTGGCATTTTATTAATTAATGAAAATATTACAAATACATGTACATATAGCCCATCCACAAGTTAGGTATAGGGCATATCCCTAACACATACGCCCCGATATCCAGCACCATATTATAGTACATCTTAACAAAATTCTTCAGGGATTTATCATCTCCCTGCTTCACCAACCTCAACGACCCCACGGTTTTCCTCGGCACATATGCCCCTTTAAAATGTCAAACAAAAGACTTCCTTAGCTGAGTAAAATTGCCGATACTTCCCGGGGTTAAACTTCTAAACCATAAACTTGCCAACCCGCCCAAGGTCAGAGGGAACACCTTGCAAATGGACTCTCCTACCATTCCTTGAATTTTCATCACCAGGAAAAACCTCTCAACATGAGATTTGGGATCAGTATGACCCTTGCAAAGGTCCATGGATGGCATGGTGATCCGTCCGGGGAACTCTATCGCCAAAATCTCTTCTGTAAATTGGGAGGTTGTCTCTCTATCCTAGTTGTCCCCATCCACCATTTCATGTTTTCTTCCCACTTTTTCATTTCTTCCTAAACCAGCTCTTCATCTAGTTTTCGGTGCTATCATGCTCTTTCCCACGAGCTTCCCCATGTCTACCACATGTCGACCATGGTCACTTTCGGTGAAACACGAGATGTTGCTAGAAGTCTTCGACGTCTGCCTGCCATCTTCCACTTCCCACAACTCTCCCGCCAGTAAAGCTCCGACTGCGACTACCGATCTCACCTTTTGGATGTTCCTTCTTCCGCCCTCATCATCCTCATTCACCCCATCAACCCTCTTTCCCCTGTGTGGGACACAGAAAACTGGACGACGCATGCTGTCCCTAGGCTCGCGGCCTAGTTGGGAATACGGAGTAGCCACGAGGGACTAAACCGGAGAGTAATGGAGTCGCCACCCGGTGTGAACCGGGAAAATGAGATTTAAGGCCGCACTCACCCCTCGCAAGGGAAGACCTCAAACCGTTGGGTTCGGAATGGTCCCTTACTTATGTCATTTGTAATGAAAGGATTTACATAATAATTTAATCAGGCTTAAGTAACACTTATTCCTAAGAATATCATGCTTCTACATTCATGGGTACAAAATAACACTAATACATACATTTCGCATATATCTCATATCTAATAACACATGTCTAACAAAATACCTCAAAGTAACAATGAACATACAACTTCATTCAGCATATCATATTCATGAAAACACAAGCATACATAATATCCGCACAAGCATATATGTGAGCACTCTTCCAAGTGATACGTGGAGTTGTATCCCAAGTACAGACCGCATTACCGTCCATTCGGAATCGGCTACGGAATTTATGTTTGGGTTTCCATCCGATATATCACAAGAAATAATACTCCAAAGTCATCATGGCATAGGCATATGAATCGTAATGCGTTAAATCAAGACCAAGGCAAATGACGCAACCAATGGAAAAAACATGCTCGAATACAATCCCAAGGACACGTAGAATGGATAAATGCAGGGATGCAAATAATACGGTTGGCTATATGACACAAGAAAGATCAACCAAGAGGCAATTATGCATGAACATGATAAGACAGACTCAGTTCAGTGTGTGCGCGTTCGTGTGTAGCGTTCGTAAACGCGTTCGAACGGTAAACAGAAGGTTCGCGTTCGTGTGGTGTTTGATAACGCGTTCGAACGGAAATGAGACAGAATGCTCGCGTTCGTATGGCGTTTGATAACGCGTTCGAACGTAAATGAAACAGAATGCTCGCGTTCGTATGGCGTTTGACAACGCGTTCGAACGGGAATGAGACCTGATGCGTGATAAGGCAAAAATGCATGCGCGTTCGAGTTGCGTTCGTAAACGCGTTCGAACGGACACGGACCTGAGGCATGAAATGAGACGCAATGCATAAACAGAAAATAAAGGGGCGCGGCGAAGTACTGCCGTAAAGGTGGCCTTTTGGGGGCTCTTGATCTCTCAAAGAGAGGACCTTTAGACCAACATACTAAGCCCATGCGCGTCACATCACATCATGCATACAAACATAAAGACAATCATATTATTCTAAGTATGTCCGATTGAACGTGTCTTGCATCCAACCGAACACACATCAACCGGCGCGGCAAAGCGTCGTGGTGAAGGATTTTACCCCTCCAATTAGGGAACCTTTCATCGCACTTACTAAGCCCATGCACTCGATCATATCATACGGGAATAAGCAACATACAGGATTTAAATGACGAGAAATAAATAAACCAAAGCAACGCCACACAAGAGAAGGTGCCGTTTACTCGAGTGGTATGTGGAGTTGTGTCCCATGTACAGACCGCACTACCGTCCATTCGGATTCGGCTACGGAATTTACGTCTGGGTTTCCATCCTATATACCACAAGAGACGACACTCTTCCATTTCATTCAAGCCACAACATGCATCCAAAAACGACTCTCATGCGAATAGAATTCAATAATAATAATAAAAAAACTAATATAAACTAATGAAAATGTACCCTCAGGTCTAACCTTTTAAATCACCTCTCGGATGTACGGTACACGATCGTCGGAAGGGTGGATGCTCCGCAACTCTCCCGGTTCACTGGTTCACTGTTCTCGTTCGTTGTCTTTACTGTTTTGAGTCCGTTTTGCTACTGTTTCCTTGTGGTTTCGCTGCCGCCTCCTCTTTATCTTTTGCTTCCTTTTATTCTTGGGTGTGTTCTTCCTGTAATTTTTATGTGTGTTGTGTATGAGCTATGGACTAGGGACTAGGGTGAGAAGGTTGGTGAATGGTTCTTTTTATAGGCAAAGGGTTAGGTTTGACAAGGAAAGGGATTTGATTTGGTTTGGTTAAGGGAAGTCAAGAGATTTGATTTGGTTTGGTTAAGGGAAGTCAAAGATTGAGGGGGGACAAATCTTGGCTAGATAGGGAAGGTTGAATATTTGATTGGCTTGGTTTGGAATACAATATTTTAAGTTTGGGAATAATCTTATTAGATTGGGAATATAAATGGGTTGATTGATTTTAATTAGGCATGATTATATTTTGATTTAGTATGTGATTTGTTTAATTTAGGCATGATTTTAGTTTAAGTTGGTAATTGTTTATTTTATGTTTGGTATATGTTTTATTTAATCATTTAATTAATTTAGTTATTATATTATTTAGTTAATGTTTTAATTAATATTATTTATTTAAATTGGGATGTGTTTTATGGGCTTTGGGGGGGCTAATTGGGCTGGATGTGAGGCTAGCAGCAAAACCAGAATTACCGACACCGTTCGAACGCTTACTCGAACGCGGCACGAACGAACGCCGCAATCCGTTTGACGTTCGAACGTGAACACGAACGCAGCACTAACGAAAACAGTGAACCTTGTTTATTCTGAATTTCCCCTTCCGATGTCCGTTTCCCGTGACCTCCGTGACTTAAAAGGTAGTGTCTCCAAAATGAGACTCATCATAGGGACTTATGCGTAAAAATGCAGTGCCTACAGTCGCCCCCACTTTGATGGGACTTGTGTAATGTGCAACAGTGACAATCCTATCAAAGTTATGCAATGCATTTCTACTTACCTGGCTCGCCAGCTGCCATTTGACTTACCATGTGTTGAGTTGATTTGGGTGGTGAGGTGCTGCGACCCCTGGTTCATTCCCGAACCGTGTTGTGATGTGGTCCATTCCCGAACCGTTGCCGTAAGGTGGTCCATTCCCGAACCGTTACTGTAAGGTGGTTCATTCCCGAACCGTTACTGTGAGATGTTCATTCCCGAACTGTTACTGTGAGATGTCCATTCCCGAACTGTTACTGTGAGGTGTCCATTCTCGAACTGTTACTGTGAGGTGGTCCATTCCCGAATCGTTACTGTGAGGTGTTCATTCTCGAACTGTGCTTCCATTCTTGGAGTGCCATTCCCGGCTTGTTCATTCTTGAACTGTCCATTCCCGGACCATATCTCCATTCTCGGAGTGTCATTTCCGACTTGTTCATTCTTGAACTCTGCTCCATTCTTGGATTGTCATTCTCTCGGCTTGTTCATTCTTGAACTGTCCATTCCCGGACTATATCTCCATTCTCGGAGTGTCATTTCCGACTTGTTCATTCTTGAACTGCCCATTCCCGGACTATATCTCCATTCTCGGAGTGCCATTCTCAGCAGAACTGATCTGATGTAATATGGGCCTCGCCCCCAGAATGCCATACCCGGCAATGCTGATACTGATGTAATGCGGGCCTCGACCCTGGGACTCATCCCCAAAACTGATGTTGAAGTGGGCCTCGGCCCCAACTGTTACTGACATGGGCCTCGCCCCCAGATTGATGCTGATGTGGGCCTCGGCCCTGGATTCATTCCAAAATTCTGTTGATGTGGGCCTTGACCCTGGGACTTATCCCCAAAACTGATACTGATTCGGGCCTCGACCCTCTGCGATTCATTCTCGAAAACTGCTGATATTGTACTGTTACTGCTTCCGGTTTGCTTGTATTTGACGCTTTCTCTTTTTCTCCTTTGAAACCTGTTATTACAAAACAGAACAACACAAAAAGGATGCGAATATGTTACGTGTATGCATGCATGTTCCTATCCCGTCGGGTTAGGTCTTCCATCAATCCTCTTGGTGATTGCTTAGTCTTCTTTTCCTCAGGCAAACCACTGCTTTAGTCTGTCTATGTTGATCGGCTTGGTGAACTAATTCCCTTCCCAGTCTGATAGTTTCACTGCCTCTATTTCCCAATTTCTGAATGTCTATCTTATCTTTTCTGTTTGCTTATTGCGAAGGTTCCCCGTGTTCATCACTGGATTCCATAGTACCAAGGTTGAATACTTTTCTCAAATATACTCATATTGCAGAAGAGTTTTAGCGAAATGAACGTCTTTATTATTGTTGAGGAAAAGAGTTCGAACAAGTAACAAAATCAATGTCATTAAAAACTGGATCAAATAGACTAGGAGGAACATCTCCATCATCCGCAGCACTGCCTTCTTCCTCGGCCCATGGTTCTTCACTGTCATCCATGTAAGAAGCTTGATGGTTGATGGCTTCTTTTCATGGGTTGGGTATTTTATGGGAATCTATGAGATCTTGAATTTCATGCCTGAGGCGGGTGCAGTTGTCGGTGTCATGGCCATGTAGCTGGTGGAAGTGACAATAAAGGTCCACATTTATGTGTGGTGGTGGGGGGTGCGGAAGTGGCTTGCCTTCTAAGGGTTTCAAGATTCCTTGTCCCTGTAACTTTTCAAATACCTTCGACAAAGGTCTACCAAGGTTGGAGAATTGCCGGTTCCTGATGGCAGCAACCTCGACAGTAGCGGGCTTAGTCTCAGAATACCCCCCCCAAAAGTCCGCCTATTCTGGCCATAGGACTTTCTGTTTTCAGCCTCCTCTTCCTCAATATCCATGACAGTTTCCCTCAACTGCCGAAAATCATAAATCATCGAAGTCATCCTCCTCAGCTTACTATAAATAGAGGGCTTGGTGCCCTTGATGATCATTTTGATTTGGTCCTTCTCAGAGGGCCGAGTCTGCATTTTCAGAAGCTGGCTTCTCCAGCGGTCTACATACTCCTTGAAGCTTTCTTCCGGCTTCTGCTTAGTGTTCTCCAAATCACAGAGTGACAAGTCAATCTCCAAGTCTGCAACATACTGCTTTAGAAAAGCATCAGCTAGTTCCTTCCAATCTTCCTTAACCCTCTTTTCAAGGCTATGATACCAAACCACAGGTGCCCCCTCGAGTGACATCCCAAACATCTTTTGGACTTGGCGCTGTGATAGGCCCATTGAACTCATGACTGAGACATATTGCTGCAGATGGACCCTCGGGTCTCCGTTCCCATTAAACTTGGCCATGTCCGGCATTTTAAACTGAGCTGGCAGCTGTTCTCCGAACGTCATTGCCTCATAATCTAACAACTCTTCATTTTTACCCCTCATTTTACGGGTAACTGTTTCAACCTGATCCCGAAGCTTCTGAAATTCTGCCTGAGACCCAATCACTCTGCCTGTTGCATATTCTGCCATGTCATCATCAAAAGTGGGGACATCATCCCCTAACCCATTCGGAGGCTCCTCACGCCTTACATTCTCAGAATCTCCCCCGGCACGGGGTGCAACCATATTTGTCATGGCAGTAGTCAAGGCTTGCAACTGTTCAGTAATCTTGGCGAAACCATTTTCCAACTGATCTATCCGGGATACCTCAGTATCTGATTCACTCATGTCTGTTCTCAGTATTTTGGTGAGTCTTCCCTTTTCTAACCCAACGGGAGTCTATGATGGCTTTTAGAACACAAGGGTTAGCATGATGTATGTATGCATGATGTGCATAAGAAGTATATAACATATATTAAATCAAAAAATTCTCAAACAAATCGGCCTATTATCATTTTAGAAGCTTTTGGGACAACTGTCATAAGAGTGAACCCGCCCCAGTTTAAATGGCCTAACGAGTTCATGTCTTATGGCAAAGAGCCCAACTAAATCCAAATGATAAAATTCCGAACACAATCATAAAATGGCCCATTGTTATTTAGAAGCCTTTTGGCCCAATAGTCATGAGATACGTTCTTGTCCCAGTTTAAATGGCCCAACAAGCCCATATCCCATGATAAATGGTCCAAATGGATCCAAACAACGATGTTCCCAAACACAAGAAAGATGATGCAAACATGACATAATAATTTTTACAAAGTGGCCCATCAACATTTCAGAAGCTTTTGGCCTAATAGTCATAAGGTGCGAACTTGCCCCAGTTTAAATGGCCCAGCAAGCCCGCATTTCTGACAATAGTCCAACTGCATCCAAATGAGGATGGTCCACAAGCACATATTCAAGGAAATAATTGTTACTTTAGCCAACCCGGTCTATAGGTGGGTTAGTAAGAGTATAGACAAAGGCTCTCACCGGCGAAGGATGGCCCACAACTAGGTCTCCCCACTCAAGGGTTCGAGCAACCAAGTGAGCGCACCCTTTTTTTATACACTAAGGTACGTGCCAATGAGCTATGGTGTGTGACGGACTGTCAAATGGATTTCCCGTTGTAGATTCCCCAGAGGGAAGGTGGAGCGAGGCTCACTTAAATACCCAAGCCTCTTAGGCTCTTATCGCTTGGCGTCAGGAATAAACAACGAGTCCTCCAAATTAGTCCATCACAAAAGGCTACGAGTAGATGGCTATCTAGGTGCCTTCACAGCTTTTCCTTCTAGAAAGGTAGTGAGTGAAGGAAGACACCAAACCATTACCTAGCCTCAAAGTGCCTTTGATTAAACCCTCATTTTATCCACTATAGACACGGTCAATTAAAACATAAATCCAAACATTACAAGACAATATTCGGGGCCAATTCTCTATCCCCAGTGGAGTCGCCAGACTGTGGGACACAGAAAACTGGACGACGCATGCTGTCCCTAGGCTCGCGGCCTAGTTGGGAATACGGAGTAGCCACGAGGGACTAAACCGGAGAGTAATGGAGTCGCCACCCGGTGTGAACCGGGGAAATGAGATTTAAGGCCGCACTCACCCCTCGCAAGGGAAGACCTCAAACCGTTGGGTTCGGAATGGTCCCTTACTTATGTCATTTGTAATGAAAGGATTTACATAATAATTTAATCAGGCTTAAGTAACACTTATTCCTAAGAATATCATGCTTCTACATTCATGGGTACAAAATAACACTAATACATACATTTCGCATATATCTCATATCTAATAACACATGTCTAACAAAATACCTCAAAGTAACAATGAACATACAACTTCATTCAGCATATCATATTCATGAAAACACAAGCATACATAATATCCGCACAAGCATATATGTGAGCACTCTTCCAAGTGATACGTGGAGTTGTATCCAAGTACAGACCGCATTACCGTCCATTCGGAATCGGCTACGGAATTTATGTTTGGGTTTCCATCCGATATATCACAAGAAATAATACTCCAAAGTCATCATGGCATAGGCATATGAATCGTAATGCGTTAAATCAAGACCAAGGCAAATGACGCAACCAATGGAAAAAACATGCTCGAATACAATCCCAAGGACACGTAGAATGGATAAATGCAGGGATGCAAATAATACGGTTGGCTATATGACACAAGAAAGATCAACCAAGAGGCAATTATGCATGAACATGATAAGACAGACTCAGTTCAGTGTGTGCGCGTTCGTGTAGCGTTCGTAAACGCGTTCGAACGGTAAACAGAAGGTTCGCGTTCGTGTGGCGTTTGATAACGCGTTCGAACGGAAATGAGACAGAATGCTCGCGTTCGTATGGCGTTTGATAACGCGTTCGAACGTAAATGAAACAGAATGCTCGCGTTCGTATGGCGTTTGACAACGCGTTCGAACGGGAATGAGACCTGATGCGTGATAAGGTAAAAATGCATGCGCGTTCGAGTTGCGTTCGTAAACGCGTTCGAACGGACACGGACCTGAGGCATGAAATGAGACACAATGCATAAACAGAAAATAAAGGGGCGCGGCGAAGTACTGCCGTAAAGGTGGCCTTTTGGGGGGCTCTTGATCTCTCAAAGAGAGGACCTTTAGACCAACATACTAAGCCCATGCGCGTCACATCACATCATGCATACAAACATAAAGACAATCATATTATTCTAAGTATGTCCGATTGAACGTGTCTTGCATCCAACCGAACACACATCAACCGGCGCGGCAAAGCGTCGTGGTGAAGGATTTTACCCCTCCAATTAGGGAACCTTTCATCGCACTTACTAAGCCCATGCACTCGATCATATCATACGGGAATAAGCAACATACAGGATTTAAATGACGAGAAATAAATAAACCAAAGCAACGCCACACAAGAGAAGGTGCCGTTTACTCGAGTGGTATGTGGAGCTGTGTCCCATGTACAGACCGCACTACCGTCCATTCGGATTCGGCTACGGAATTTACGTCTGGGTTTCCATCCTATATACCACAAGAGACGACACTCTTCCATTTCATTCAAGCCACAACATGCATCCAAAAACGACTCTCATGCGAATAGAATTCAATAATAATAATAAAAAAAACGAATATAAACTAATGAAAATGTACCCTCAGGTCTAACCTTTTAAATCACCTCTCGGATGTACGGTACACGATCGTCGGAAGGGTGGATGCTCCGCAACTCTCCCGGTTCACTGGTTCACTGTTCTCGTTCGTTGTCTTTACTGTTTTGAGTCCGTTTTGCTACTGTTTCCTTGTGGTTTCGCTGCCGCCTCCTCTTTATCTTTTGCTTCCTTTTATTCTTGGGTGTGTTCTTCCTGTAATTTTTATGTGTGTTGTGTATGAGCTATGGACTATGGACTAGGGTTGAGAAGGTTGGTGAATGGTTCTTTTTATAGGCAAAGGGTTAGGTTTGACAAGGAAAGGGATTTGATTTGGTTTGGTTAAGGGAAGTCAAGAGATTTGATTTGGTTTGGTTAAGGGAAGTCAAAGATTGAGGGGGGACAAATCTTGGCTAGATAGGGAAGGTTGAATATTTGATTGGCTTGGTTTAGGAATACAATATTTTAAGTTTGGGAATAATCTTATTAGATTGGAATATAAATGGGTTGATTGATTTTAATTAGGCATGATTATATTTTGATTTAGTATGTGATTTGTTTAATTTAGGCATGATTTTAGTTTAAGTTGGTAATTGTTTATTTTATGTTTGGTATATGTTTTATTTAATCATTTAATTAATTTAGTTATTATATTATTTAGTTAATGTTTTAATTAATATTTATTTATTTAAATTGGGATGTGTTTTATGGGCTTTGGGGGGGCTAATTGGGCTGGATGTGAGGCTAGCAGCAAAACCAGAATTACCGACACCGTTCGAACGCTTACTCGAACGCGGCACGAACGCCCGCAATTCGTTTGACGTTCGAACGTGAACACGAACGCAGCACTAACGAAAACAGTGAACCTTGTTTATTCTGAATTTCCCCTTCCGATGTCCGTTTCCCGTGACCGTCCGTGACTTAAAAGGTAGTGTCTCCAAAATGAGACTCATCATAGGGACTTATGCGTAAAAATGCAGTGCCTACACCCTGGCTACCTTGTCTCTCCTCTTACTCGGACCAGCTTCAATCATTTCTTTGTTCGTCTTTTCTAACCTTTCTAGTTTCTCCATCATGGCCTTTATAAATGCCTGGGTTGACTCCCTCTCATTTCTCATGTTTTTTTCTATCTTCCCCATCCATTTCGTTGTTGAATCCTCTGAAGACATGTGGTTCCCGTCTTCTTCCATCGTCTTAACACGTCTACTGTTTTTTGTTCTGAATCCCCACATACGGCGCCAACTGTTGACGACTGATTTTCATTCCAGGGACAAATCTGAAAATCCGCTCCTCAAACAATCTTCCCCCAACTGTGAATTTGTTTGGTTTATTGGGAACCAAAAGCAAACTTAGCAGGAAAAATGGAAAGTACACAGATAAAAATAGAAGATTTAACATGGTTCAGAAGAATGGATCCGACCTACGTCTACAGACAAAAAGAAAGAGAGTTTTTATAACGTGGTCGGGTTTGACCGACCATTGCAAAATGACTATTACAAGCATGATTGACACTCTCACGTTCTCTCTTAAAAAAAAGCTTTTTATCTCTCTTACAAGCTTTCAAGAATGAAAATTGTTAACCTCTACAAAAGTGCACTCATCCCCTTTAAATACCAAGGAAAATAACATTGTTCCACCATCCTCGTGACGTCATCCACGTGAGCCTGCCACTGCCAGATGGGCTTTCTCCCCTAACCGTTCTGCCGAAAGCAAGCCTGCCACCTGACACTTCATTGAACCATCCCATCCTTGGATACTGCCATACGCTATCTTTATGATGCCAACCTGTATCAACCTGTTCACTCGGTGGCGTGTGTCAGAGAATAACCCTGTCCAATTATGTCATCTTTATGGGTAGCAGACGTCCCCAAGTCATGCTTGCACCATTATACCGTTGGGTTTCTCTAAGGTCCTAGGATCAAATTAAGCAATAAAACTCATGTGTGAATACTCAAAGAAGTTGCGGAATACTTACATTGATCGGTTGTGCGATGCGACGAACACAAAAATTCTTTTTATGCCCTTTGAAGCTCACGGCAGTGGGCTGTTTTTGCTCTCTAATTTTCGGCCATGGAAGGATCTCCAAGCTCCAAGCTTTCGAATGATGATTCCATGCTCACAAGTGGGTTTCCCTATCACCATCGCAAGACCCTTAAATCGTGCTAGCACTCCAGAAATTTTGCCGCAAAGCTTCCTATCTTTCTCCTTCAACTCACGGTAAAACCAGAAAAAGAAGAAGAAGAAAATGCCCATTGGGCGTGAGAGAGGAGAGAGTGAGAGAGAGGAAGTAAGATTGTGTATCCAATACACTTATTTGATTTTCCAAAAAACAAATAAAGATATACCATTTTTGCTTTCAAAAAGTCAAGGCATTTATGCCATCAACCACTTCCATCACTATTCACATCACTCATGACAAGTTGTCAAATCACTCAAAGTGACTAGACATCACATCAATTGATTGACTAGTGATTTGATGCTTGATGTGACTTGTGGGCCGCACTTGAATTCAAAATACGAGTGCGCCCGCAAACACTCTCGGACTAGGGTTCGCTAATTCTGAATTACCGAATTTTTCATTGCGACGTAATTAAATAATTATGCCTAGCAAAATCACTATTTACGTCGCTAGCGAATTAATTCTAAATTAACTCGTTCGCCCGAATTAAAATCTAATTCTAATTCTGCGTCGAAATCCAATTTCGTATAATATATCCAATATATTATTTTATCGATTAATTCCAAATTAATCGTTCTCTCTATTTAAATAATATTTTATCTCAGATAAAATATCTCCGTAATTAATCCCAGATTAATTTTCTCTCTATTAATTAATCCCAGATTAATAAAGTGCGAGTCATACATCATCGGTGAATCTTTGGGAAGCGACCCATGAGATCCCCGGATATCTTGGTAGTAAATTCGGTCGTCGGACTATCCGAACACGTAAGTACCCAGTACTACGTTTTTACCGATTTACAAGACATGGTTGGCTTCTAGCAAATCATCATGTCTACCCAATTCTCCAGAAATATTCTTACTGGAATATGTGATCTATATCAGACGTAGTATATATAGTATTACGTATTTTGATCCAGTATCGGATGTCACGTGCAAGGCCTGGGGCTGGAAATGTGTCTGCCCCGTACGAAGCACATATCGGATTTCTGGTAACTAGTCTCTATAATCGAATAATCATGACCTAGTCATATTATCCCAATGAATGCAGTACATAAGAGAACCAGTTCTGTATCCTACGTGATCATCATCTCCACTATGACTGGAGTGATACTTCCATCTCGACATCACACCCAATACACTATGATTCTCAATATACCCAGAAGAGGCGTACGCAGAACCGGTTAAAGCCCTGGACGACCAAAACCAAAGTATATTGATTGTCGTAAGTATTAGCGGTGCAAGTCTCAGGTTAAGACCAAATACACCTACCCTGATTCGGATTTCCATAGACACATAGTCATACTACCAATGGAATTCCGAGGGGTCTATCCAGAGCGAAGCTGTTTTCCGTACCATCGGTAAAACACAACCTCCTACTACACTTGCATGAGTATCCTATACCCAAATATATGAGAACTATGTCGTTATGCTCCCACAACGCGCACAAGTGTAATACTAGTCTATTCCGCATTATCGATGTCCAATCTCGATAATACTACGACTAGAGATATTTAATGATTAAACCTTTATGGATTGATACTGTCTCATATAATCTCAATCTGGAACTAATCATATGGACCTTCTATCATTTATACATCTTGGTAATCTAATTACAAATAACAGAAGAGCAATTTTCTTTGTCACATAGTTAATTTGTACAACAACATCATGATCTGTACAAATAGTGATGCTATGGGCCATAACTGTCCAACATATACCCCGTCCTCATCAGTACTACCCCGACCTGTCCTACCAGGTTGGACGGCATAAACAATGGTCGTCTTGTCATACAGAGCTACTTGATCGGGTCGGACCCGATGACCTCGATCACCCTGATTCCCCGAGTATCTATCCTCCTCGGGTCGGTCAGAAAATGAGGACTGAGCCCGACCTCTCTGCTGGGCCGGATTCCCCTATTTAATGTCCTCGGCCTCCGTATACTAAAATGGAAGTTTCCTCTTATGCCCTCTCTGAGCTACTGACGACCCTTACGCTCAAAAATTACCATCAACATATGCTTGGGCTTAATATTATAGAGGTATTGAAGCAGTAATTTTTATTTTTTTTCAGCTAGCAGACTTGCTGATACATGAATGCCATATATATATAAAAGAAAGATCATTTCTGAGTTCTGATTAGATACAAACTTTCTGCTTTTGTTTTACGAAATTTCGAGGCTGATCAATATTCTTAGCATTCAACACAAATTCCCAGACTTGAATTGCATGTTGTTGCATCCATTTCAGTAGCGGTGTCTCAGTCGCCATCGCTTAATTTGAAAATTTATTAAAATATATTTTATAAATTAATAAAAATTTAGTTTGTTAATGAAAAAATTTTAATTTTTCCCCAGTAAAATAAAAATAATTAGCACATTTTGTTAAAATTAAATTTTACCCCTTCGAATCAATTTTCTCGCTCATTTGATCACACTCTGTTAAACCTTACTTTCTCTATAGAACTTTCAATCTTTTAGCAGTATTTGGTCACAAAAGCATAGCTAGATACGTGGGATGATCATATCCAGCCCTTCAACTTCAAACAGTATTTGCTTCCAAGGAGCTTTTCGCAGCAGATGATACTGAACAAACTTTGAAATTTTTTACAAGTAAATATTTTGGGTTGTACAGATACAGTGCATATTTGTGCCATAAGAATTTTGGAAGAAAAAATAAAGCAACAAAATTCTGCGGAGGAAAAAAGAGAGGACTGAAAGGTAATTAAATGAACCTTTTTATGGGTACTTTCTGAAGTTCGCTTAATATCTTCTCCTACTAGTATAACCGGCGGGTTCAGCTAGACATGAACACAGTTACGATTTTAAATCATAATCGAACCGTAACCGAATCATTGATTAACCGGATCGTAAATTATAACCGAATCGGATGGGTCCGATTCGGTTAAGGTGGAGGCAAAATTTCAAAAGCCCAAACTGGCGGTTGGATCGGTTCAAACCTTAATAGTTCCAGTTCGAACCGTAACGGCCAATGGTTGAAATCGTTAACTGTAATGGCTATATTTCTTTTTAATAATAATAAAATTTTAAAATGTCTAATTTTCCATTCCCAACAAACTATATTTTGGGGACATTTTAGGCATCATAAAAAATCAAAAAACACTATAAATAATCATTTAACTCATTTTTTAAAATCACAAAATCATTTACCCTTGTCACTCTCTCAATTTCTCAAATCTCATATATTCAATCAATTTATTCTCTTATTATCTCAATCTCTTCATTATAATGTCAAGCTTATCACACAACACTAACATTCCTGAGGCTGATGATACAACTCAACATACCATCAGCGAAACGACTTCACGTATTCAAGTGAGAAATCGAGGTTATGAAATATTGATAAAATATTTCACTCTGGTCGTGAATGATGTCACTGGTGAGAAAAATGATGTCTACAATTATTGTGGAAAAATTTACAAACACACCGGTGGGTATGGAACTATAACTGGTCATATGAGAAGTACTCACAAAGCTGAGTTTATGATTGATACAACAAAATACAAATGACAATGTTTTATACTTCTGGTCCAAGTTCTTGTTATTCCAATAAATTATTTAAATATAATGAATCACAATGGAAATATAATCTAACTAAATTTATTGCCATGAAACATTTAGCTTTTACTTTTGGTGAAAAAGTATATTTTAATGTTTTAATACATGAAAATTTGAATCTTACTGCATGTAAACTTAATAGGATGACATGTAAAAGAAAAACGATGGAATTGTATGTAAAAGGTCAAAATAATTTAAGAGAATTATTTTTTAAACTTAAAGGTCGTGTTTCAATTTGTAGTGACATATGAAGTGACATTGGTAGTCATATTCATACATAGGGAAGACATGTCATTGGATTGATGATTCATGATTTATTCAAAAAGGAATTATTGAATTTCAGTTTTTTGATGATGCAAATATTGCATATAATTTTTATGTAATGATTAGTGTAAAAAATTTTAATTATTGGATTTGATAATGTATCGGCTAATATTGTATCAATTAGCTTTTATTTTTGGTGAAAAAACATCTTTTAATGATTTATCAATGTCTATTTTTAGTCTTACTTTTTACTAAATCTTTAATTTTTTTTTATTTTATAACAATTTAAATTAATTTATTTAATTTTTAGTAAATCATTTTTTTATTGTTGGAAATGGTACTTGAAATGCAAATGCGAATAATGTATTATACATTATATTTTATTATTTATTAATAAAATAACTATATTTTAACTTCAACCCTATTAATGGTAATGTCATTTCGCACATTAGATTGATATATATAATATGTTGAGAATGACATCGACCTTAGAATAGCCATGTAGTAATACTGGACTCTGGTGGTCCGATATTGGGATAGTATTACTATTATAAACTATTCTTAAATTAAAATCTTTCTAATAATTGATTTTGGAATAAGGCCGAATTTCTATAACCTAGAAGACTAGCACATGTCGTATAATGGAATTGGAGTTCTAATGGTTTAACCCGATGTACCATAAGCAAAAGAAGCTCGTATAGACATGTAAGTATTCGTTGGAGCGAATACTGAATGACTTATAAGTGATTCCTAATAGTTGTAAGTACACACTGTTGGACAATTATGACTCATAGCATCACTATTTGTACAGAACATTGTGTTGTTGTACAAATTAACTATGTGACAAAGGAAATTGATCTTTTATCATTTGTAATTGGATTATCGGGATATATAAATGATAAATGTCCATATGATTAGTTCCGGATTGATAAGATATGAGACAGTATCAATCCACGAAGGTTTAATCATTAAATAATCCCTAGTCGTAGTACTATCGAGATTGGACATCTATAATATGGAATAGACTAGTATTACACTTGTGTGCGTTGTAGAAGCATAACGGCATAGTTCTCATATATTCGATAAAATAATATATTCATGATTTTGTTGCAAAATCCCAAGAGCTAGCACTCAAAGGGGTCTTACAAAGGTGATAGGGAAACCCATTCATGAGCATGGAATCCACACATAAAGCTTGGAGCTTGGAGCACACAAAGAGGGGTTGACCGAAACACAAGGAGCACAAAAGGGGCATGGCCGAGTGCTTCATCCATGGAGCAAAAGTTTTGTGTTCTTCGCATCGCAAAGCCAATCAAAGTAAGTATTTCCGCAACTTTACTTTGTTGTATTCGCACTTTTCATCGCTTAATATTGTCTTGGTTTGACCTAGAAAACCCAACAATGGTATCAGAGCCATGATTAAGCATGAAATTGGAATTAGGGTTCTCAACTTTAAATTTGGGTAAAATTGATTTGAGCATGATTTGATAAAATTGTTTGATTGAGTATGCTTGAATGATGATAACTTAGAGTTATGAATGATCAATTTGATGAAAATTGAATTGAATTAAATTTTCCCTAATTTTTGGGCTTGGCCGAAAGTTGTGAATGCCCTAATGTCATGGTGAATTTTGTTCTTTTGATCATTGGATGAGTTGAAAGACTTGGGATAAATTGATTTAGGATTTTATTGGATTAAAATCGAAATCGGATTTAAAATCCCTAAATTGCCGTGACATCAAAGCATGAAAATGAGTTGATTTTTGATTCAATAATGTTGGACATGTGTTGATGATGATAAGCATGATTAATTATGTAAATTGGTGTTTTGGAAATATTAATTTGAATAATTAATTATGGCTATACACTGTAGTTAATTAAATTGTGATATTGAGAATATTGGAATTTAATTATTTGGGCTAAATTTGGAATTGGGCTTATAAAGTTGTATTTGGGTTTAATGGGTTTGGTTGGGCTAAGTTTGGTTTAGGTTAATTGGTTGGATCCAATTGGGCCCAAAACCATATCCATAAAGTCCAAATATAATAAAATGGGCCTTTAAAATTTTAATTAGGCCTAATGGGCCTAAATTGATTTTTGGCAAAAGGGTGATTCCTTATTAGGCTTTGGTTGCAAAAGTCCATGCCTTATAAATTAATTGAAAGCCCATTGGACTTTAATTAAATTGACATTGGATGTTAATTGGGCTTTGAGACCCGTTATGATTAGATTAAGAATATAAGTCGTAAAGGCACATTAATAAATTGTAATTATTTAATTTGGAATTAAATAAAAAATTAGTATTAAATACAAATTAAATTGGATTTAATATTGTAGTTTGATATAATTCAAGAATTCATACTTTGAGTACTTATTCTTAAAACGAGTTTGACTCGTGCAAATCAAATCGTTGTTTGAACATTGGATGGTCATTAATTTCAGATTAATTAATTGGATTAGATTGATTGATAACATGCTTTGTGTGAATACATGGAGGTGATGTATGAATAATGTATATCGGATGGATATTAGATGGGTGAGGGGAATTTTGGAAATTATTGTGATAAATTTAGAATTTATTAAATTGGACCTGCGTGTCCAGCCTATTACCTTTTGACTCTTTGTATTTCTCTTCTCACATATTCCCCTCAATGTAAATGAGGTTTCTTTAGAAGTGTTATGTAATTGGGTAGAAGTAAGATTTGTGCTAGCGGGAGAGAGGAAATGGAGAGATTTGTTCTAGGAACAAGTTGTTTTAAATATCCATCCGCATATCATTATTAATTTATTTATCGTGCCTTATTATGCTTTTAGAATGCATGCTTAAGGGTGTATGATGAGACCTAATCAAAGATAATTAATTGGTTGCCAATTACGCGAAAAACCCTCAACAAATATTAAGTGTTTTCCTTCCATTGAATGATTCATTCTCAAGATCCAGGATTGGCACTGGTTTGTTGGCCAAAGTCAAGACCTTTGTCCATCGCGGATGTGTTTTAATCATGAAGGCTTTGTTCCATATCGCATGTCTTGTCCAAGTTGTGATTTGTTGGCCAAAGTTAAAATCACTTCTTGTCCATCGACATCGATTACGAAGCTTTCCAAAGTCAATGGGTCCCGCTTAACTGGAATCATTAAATTTGTTATACCAAAGCCAAGGCTTAGTTGACTCAGAGGAAAAATGTTAGGAAATATATTGGATATATTGGCATATATTAGATATATGTTTCGGATTTGGATGTCCACCTACTGGATCTAGGAATTGGATGAGATCCAATTGATCTTAGAGATCTACCTAGTTAAATATCATACAGCTTGTTGGCCAAAGTCAAGGTTGTGTGTTATTTAACGGGATCCTAGCCCACTAGGAAACAAGGTTTCCCGAGTACTCAACAGAGGGTTAGAGGCTCGCCGAAAAATAGTGGGAGGCAAGTATTAAATTTGCAATTTCGTTTAGATACTTGTCAATACGCGCTCATTTCAATTTTTTGTCATTACTTAAATATATATTAGTTGGACTAATATCGTTGTTTTAAATTAAACAGTTGGACTGTATTCAAACTACTTCAAATTATAGTTGATTATATAATTGGATTATAGTAATCAATATATTTGAATTTAACCAATCAAATTATAATTGATTATATAGTTAGACTATAGTAATCATTATATTTAATAGTACCTGAAATTGTTGATTGGATAGTTGGACTATAGCAATCAAGATAACTGAGATATTAGCGTTTAAAACATAATCATGGGTGAAAATGTCTTTAAGCGGCTTTAATTTTCAAAATGGGAATAATACCTCAGGATAGTCATGGGAACTGAGAAGTTACTCTATTTGATAGAGCAATCTCTTGGGCCTAAGCCCTGAGTTGAGTAAATAGTAGAACATGATCTTTGGAAGATTCATGTGATGATAACTTTAGTGGTCAATCCTTTATGCTTAATGCAATGACTCTTTAATTCCGTCGTCAAAATTAAGGATTAGATCCTTGTACCATGATGATGAAATTAAAGGATCTTCATAGATTTATTTTTAGAAGTACAAATTTCAAAAGAAGCTCTTTTTCTCACGTATGTCAGATGGTACATCTGTCGAGCACAAGGTGTCGCAAATGATTGCTGACATCGATCAGCTAGGTTAGTTGGGCATTACCTACGTGGCTGAGACTGCCAAAGATTTGATCTTATAGTCTCTACCCGAAAACTGGGGCAGGTTCATTATGAACCAAGAGTAAACTCTTGGAGAGTTGATGGTTATGCTCTAGGAGGCAGAGCCAAAGCTTCTAAAAGGGGTAAAGGAAAAATCATAACAGTCTTCTGGGAAGACAAAGGACATATCCCAAGATGTCTGCCTAAATTGTGGCAAACGGGGTCACTGGATGCGTGACTACCGTATAGACAAGGCAGACATGAAGGAAGTGAAGGCGAGGCAAGGCTCCGACTTCAAATATGTTTTGTCATAAACATGTTCACTATTAGTTTCAAAATTGGATTTTGATACTAGATGTAGTACATAAATATGTACTGATGTGCAGAATCTGCTGATTAGCAGGAGACTGACTTCAGATAAGATTGATCTACGAATCGTAAACAGGACGAGAGTCGCTGTTTTAACCGTAGAAACCTAAGTTTAGGAACTACCCTTTGGGTATGTACTTAAATTATGAAACTGTTAAAATGTAACTAGTTTGACTAGAAACATTATCTCTATATCAGAGTATAATCCATTGCGGATATACCTTTATATTCTAGAATATTAAACTGTTTTATTTTATAAAGATGATATTGAGATAATCACATTAGATATGAATAACAGTATTTATATTTTGAATATAAATGAATCTTAAACGTATAATATGACAAACAAATAGCTCAAACTGAATTAATCAGATGAGACTTATTTGTGGCATTTTTTGTCTGGGACACATTAACAAGACTCGTATATACACACTTTTGAAGAGTGGATACTAGGACGGATTTGATCCTATTCAAATGATGTCTACGAATCTAGTTCATTAGGCAAAGTGCCTAAAACACCTTTTACTTTGTAAAAGTATAAGTGTCATCGATCTGTTAGCCCTCGTTCATAGTGACGTAAGTGGGCCCATATCTAGCTAGGCTAGAGGTGGATATGAACACTTCGTAACCTTTACGGATGTGGCATCGCGTTATGGTTTTGTGTTTCTTATGAAACATAAATCGGAAACTTTTGATAAATTCAAAGAGTTTCGACACGAAGTAGATAGACAGATCGAATAAAGTATTAAACCATCACGGTTAGACCATGGTGGAAAATACTTAAGCAATAAGTTTCTCAATAACTTGAAAGAGTATAGTATTCTTTCACAGTGGACTCCTCCCGAAATACCTCAATTTGACGGTGTGTCCGAATCTTGTTGGACATAGTAAGGTTAATTATGAGTCGCTCTGAGATACCATTTTCCTTCAAGGGATACGCATTAATCAGTGCAATACTTATTTTGAATAAGGTTCCATGAAAATCTGTTTGACAGACTTCATATTAGATATGAACAGGAAAGAAACTGGGTTTTCTCATTCCCGATGATTTGGGAATGCTAGACATATATTTGGATGATACCAAACTAGAACCCAAATCGGATAAAGTGCCTAATTTGTAGGTTATCCTAGGGAAACCAAAGTATAGTACTTATACAACTCACAAATGAACAATTTAATTGTTGCTCACCATGCGGTTTTCCTAAGAGGAATACCTATATGCAGTGGTAAGTGGGAGGAAAGTAAAACTCGATGAAAATCGGAGTAATACTGTTCCAGGCACCGATTCCTTAATGGAACACAAACAGTTCATCAAGGATGAAATTGTACCACAATCTTCAAATACACAAGGACCGCGTAAGTCGGAGAGAGTTAGAAAACAACCTGGGAGGTATGGGTTTCTGATCTCACCTCATGAAGATGTCAATCTTATTGAGGAAGACAAACCGACTACGTATGAGGAAGTGATACAAGGTATCGACTCCCTATTATCGTAAAGTTCCATGAAGTCCGAAATGGATTCCATGTATACCAACCAAATTTGGACACTGGTTGTTGTACCGGAAGGCATTGTGCCTATTGGTACTATATAAGTCTTCAAGGAAGACATACATGGATGGCAACATACCAACATACAAAGCTAGGCTTGTATCGAAAATGTATCGTTATCAACATTGTGTCTATTGCAACGAAACCTTTTAACTCGTTGTCATGGTTAAATCCATTTGGATAATGCTTGCTAATGCTGCATGTTTCATTTATGAAATATGGCAGCTGAACGTCAAAATCGTTTTCCTTAAACGGAAACCTTTTGGAGGATGTTTACAACATCCTGACGGTTTTTTCGTACTAAAACAAGCAAACAAGGTTTGCAAGTTAAATCGATCCATTTATAGATTGAAGCAAGCATTGCGTTCTTGGAACTATTTTTTTGATGTAATCATAATGGTATATGATTTAATTCAAAACGAAGATCATTTTTGTGTATATAAGGAGATTAGTGAGAGCACACTGACAGTGATTGTCCTATATAATTATGACATATCATTTCATGGAAATGACATTCCCATAATACAATCGGCGAAAGCTTGGCTTTCGTAAAAATTATCCATAGAATACTTGGGAGAGTATAGGTATTGCATTTTTGAATATAAGTCCCAATGATGAGCCTCGTACGGAGGCACTACCTCTTAAGTCGTGGAAGTCGCGGGAAACGGACGTCAGAAGGGAAAGGTCAAGAATTGACATTCTGTTGGACTTAATTCGCTTGTTTAGCTTCGGGTTTTCTCGTCAAATCTCCGTTTCAAAAGCACCCTTGACCCAAAATCCCCACAAATCAAGCCCACTCCCTTAGGCACCAAAGCCCACGCCCAACGCCCATGAAACCAAATAAAAACACACACCAAGCCCACCTAAACCAAAGCCCACGCCTATTTACCCCTCCATCAACTATTCAAACAACCAAAGCCCACAACATTTACCCCTTCATCAACTATTCAAACAACCAAATTAACACACCTAAAGCCTACCCTACACTCATTAACACCAAAGCCATCCTTTTACCAAATTTTCCAAGACATTTAATGGCCTCCCCTCACCAAGTCAAGCAAACACATCACCATTTAATTAAGTAAACCCCACAACACATCAAGCATTTACCCTAGCAAGGCCCACGCCCATTGACAAAAAACTTCAACAATTAATTGTCCACCAAAATTCAAAGAAAATCAAGCCTCCCAATTAATGCCATCATCAACCATAGCCTACCCAATTAATGCCCATCCATTTGCTACAAAAACAACTCAAATCCTACCATCATTCCCCTAGCACGTACATAGCACAAATATATCAAAAAGACTCCCCTCTTTTCCTCTTGCACTTCACACCAACTAGCCCTCACTGCAGCCCCCTAAAGCCACGCAAACCAGCCCTCATTATGCCCTTGCACCTCAAGCCTAAACTGCCTTGAACCAGCCCCATAACCTCACGCCCAAGACCCTTCAGTGCAGCCCCTGAAACACGCAGATCAGCCCTCCATTCTGCCCCCTTGTTCACGCATAAAACACCCCAGAACAAGCCCCAATTTCACGCCACTTCAGCCCTAAAACTAGCCAAACTTCACGCACAAAACCACTGAAACCAAGCCATAAACCCTTACCCCTTTATCCCACATCTATTAGGAAACACCCTCCACCTATTACACCCCATACACCTCACGGCATCACCCAGCCTTCACGCTAATAGCACACATACAATTGCCTCACTGCCTCACGCAATTTTCCTTTTCACAGCCTGCATGCATCTATCCCACATCGCCTAGCCACAGCCTCTTACCACTCCTCAATTCATACCCTTCAACACTCAAACACCAAAGTCACCTAACTAGCCTAAACTCCACTTCACGGCTCACCATCAGCGCACCACACTCTCTTTCAGGTTGCCCCTTAACGTACCTAACACACTGCCCCTCATAAGCCTCACACATGCCGACCTCACTTGCCTCATTAACGCCACTTGCCATGTTGCCACTTCAACCAAGCCCTCACGTCCTTCAGATCACGCCACAAACTCATGCCTTCAGCACACCTCACCCACTCAGCCTTCCACCTTCAACAGCCCCATAACAACTCAAAGCCATATTCACTCAAACAGCTCACCCCTAGCATCACAGCCCCACGCCCTCACACTACCACCTAGCCGTTGCACCCCACTTCACGCCTCACTTAACGCACCAAATCAGCACACACGCCACAACTCCCTTCACTGCCCAGTTTATCCGAACCATAAGCCCTTCAAACTGCCACAAAACACTACCCCTACACGCCTAAACTGCTCCATGTTCACCCCTTCAAACTGCCGTAAAAAGCCCACTGCACTGCCAGTGAATTACCACAGCGATACGAAGTGAAAACATCGAAACAACAAAGGAAAACGTCGAACCAACGAACCGGAGGAATCACAGACTGTTAGCTCTTCCGACGGTAGTATAACGCACTTCCAAGAGACGACACAAAAGGTTAGACCTGAGGGCACATGTTATTTATCTTTCTTCACATGAATAAAAAATTTGGCATGTAATTTATTTTACCTCACACGAATTAGTAATTTAGAAGGCATGTTACTTACGTCATTTCACATGAATTGATAATCTAGCATATTATCAATTTTACTTTGCATGAATTAATAGCCTAGAAAGCATGTAATTTATTTTATTTCGCATGAATTAGTAGTTTAGAAAATTATTTACCTTTGAAATATGATTTGGTCTAGTAAGTTATTTCTTTAAGTATGACTTAGTTATTTTCTTCCGCAATAGGAATTTAATTTACATTATGTTTAAGTTGTATTTATTTAACATGCTTATTGTGTGATATCGAATTTTTGCCGTTATGGTAACTAACTTTTAAAGCATGTAAACTTAGATTTAAGCCGTGTACGAATTTAGGTGTAGGTTACCTTCTTGTAAATGTATGTTGAGTAGACTTGGTTAAAATTGCACAAATCCGTTCATTACAAGTGACATAAGTAAGGGACTATTCAGAACCCAACGGTTTGAGGTCTTCCCTTGCGAGGAGTGAGTGCGGCCTTAAATCATTTTCCCGGTTCAAACCAGGTGGGGACTCCATTATTCTCATGTTTAGTCCCCCGTGGGCTACTCCGTACTCCCGTCCAGGCCGCGAGCCTAGAACATCATGCGTCGCCCAGTTTCTGTGTCCTACAGTCTGGCGACTCCATTAGGGATAGAGAATCGGCCCCGAAATAATGTCTTGTAATGTTTGTGATTTGTGCTTTAAATTAACCATGTCTACTGTGGGTTTAGGGAGTTTAATCAAAGGCATTATTAAAACTAGGTGATGATTTGGTGTCTTCCTTCACTCACTACCTTTCTATAAGGAAAAGCTTTGAAGGCACCCAGATAATTATCTACTCATAGCCTATTGTGATAGACTAATTTGGAGAACTCGTTGTTTATTCCTGACACCAAGTGATAAGAGCCTAAGGGGCTTGGGTACTTAAGAGAGCCTCGCTCCACCCTCCCTCTAGGGAATCTACAACGGGAAATCCATTTGACAGTTAGTCATCTACTGTAACTCGTTGGCACGTACCGTAAGGTATAAAAAAGGTGTGTTCACTTGGTCGTTTGAACCCTTGAGTGGGGAGTCCTAGTTGTAGGCAATCCTTCGTCAGCGAGAGCTTTTGTTTACACTCATGAAACCTACATGTGAACCTTAGTTGTATGACCCTTAGAAATTATTTATTTATTCTTGTGTTTAGGACTATCGTCATTTGGATTCAGTTGGGCTTTTTGTCAAGAGATGTGAACTTGTTGGGCTATTTAAACTGGGACAAGTTCATGTCCTTTGAAAATTGGGCCAAAAGCTTCTAAAATGTCGATGGGCCATTTTGTGTTTAGGCCTCTTATTATTTGAAGTTGTTTAGCCATGTTATCGCAAAGTGTAAACCTATTGGGCCTTTTCAACTGGGATAAGTTTTCACAGCGCAATAGTGTAATTAAACACTTTAAAATGATAATGGGTCAACTTGTGTAAAAATCTTAATGAACTTGTATTGTTTCATACATTACATGCATACACGCTAACATGCAGTTTTAAGAGGCATCATAGATTCTCGTTGGGTTAGGGAAGAAGGAAGACTTGTCAAGAGGCCAATAACAAATATGAGCGGATCAGAGAACGAGGTATCATGTGTGGATCAGTTGGAAACCAGTCTCACCAAGGTTACTGAACATTTGCAAGCCTTGACTACTGATATGGCTAATATGGCTGTGCCCCGTGCTGGGGGAAGCTCTGAGAATGAGAGGCATGAAGAGCCTTTGAACAGGTTGAGTGATGATATCTCTGTTTTTGATGATGACATGGCTGAATATGCGGCCGGAAGAATAGCTGGGTCTCAGGCAGAGTTGTAGAAACTTAGGGACCAGGTAGAGTCGGTTACCCGTAAGATGAAGGGTAAGGACGAAGACTTACTAGACTATGAGGTGATGACCTTTGAGGAACGGCTGCCGGCTCAGTTTAAAATGCCCGACATGGCCAAATTTAATAGGAATGGGGACCCGAGGGTCCATCTCCGGCAATATGTCTCGATAATGAGTTCAGTGGGCCTGTCATAGCGCCAAGTTCAGAAGATGTTTGGGATGTCACTCGAGGGGGCACCTGTGGTTTGGTATCACAGCCTTGAGAAAAAGATTAAAGAAGATTGAAGGGAGTTGGTTGATGCCTTCCTGAAGCAGTATGTTACAGACCTGGGGATCGATTTGTCACTCCGTGATTTAGAGAATACTAAGCAAAAGCCGGAGGAGAGCTTCAAAGACTATGTAGACCGCTGGAGAGGTCAGCAACATAAAGAGTATGATGTTTAGAACACGGGGAATCCTCGGAAGAAGTAAAGGGAAAGATAGGATGATCATTCAGAAATTGGGAAATGGGGCAGTAAGACTACCAGACTTGGAAGGAAATGAGTTCACCGGGCCGATCAATGTGGACAGATTGAAGCAGTACTTTGCTTGAGGAAGAGACGACAGAGCAGTCACCAAGTGAATTGGCAGAAGACCTAGCCCGACGGGATATGAAACTCATACATGCATGCATACACGTGACATACTTGCATTCTTTTTGTGTTTTGTCTGTTCTATGTTTGCAGGTTCCAGTAAAAAAGAACCGAACTCCAAAGGGGCGACTGGAGATACGTGTAGGCACAGGGCGCCAAGGAGCACGATGTGGATCTAACCCACCAGACATAGGGAGTACCCCTACATTTACATACGTATGCATCACCTGCACACATCTTTATTCTATTGTTTTGTATTCACAGGTTTCGAAGAAGAAAAAAGAGAAAGCGGCAAAGGCAAGCCAACCAGAAATAGCAACAATGTTATCAATTTCAGGAATGAATCAGTGTCAATTTCGGGGATGAGTCACAGGGTCGAGGCCCACGACGATATCAGTTTCGGGATGAGTCCTAGGGTTGAGACCCGTATCAACATCAGTTTTGAGAAAGAATCCCAGGGGGCGAAGCCCAGATTATCAGTAGTGGAGAGGAAGAATTCCGTGGAGAGAGAGAAGTCTTTAATGGTTAGGCATATGTCCGGTGATGACATTGTTTGCTGTAGGGAGAAACCTTAGAAACAATAAGTGTGAGACGTGCTCTCGTCCAGTACTCTGAATGGATTGATCTCGACTAGACTTGTGGGCACTTGATTACGGGAGCTCAACAGTAGAAGCCTGAGTAGTTGGCAAGATGACTAGTTAAAGAGATGATCGATTAGTGAGTGACCGCTTGCATGGATGTCCACCCTGGTTTACTTATGCTACGATATATGATATGGTTGGAAACAAAGAAAAAGTCTATGAAAAGAAAATAAAAGAAAAGAAAAATAGGCCACATATAGCCGATAAGCGTGAAGCTACCCATGGGCGAGTATTAGGCCCACCATAAGGAGAAATGCTACCTTAAAGGGTAGGTGTCGAAAAAAAAAGAGAAAAAAGAAAATTCAAAATGAAAAGAAAGAAAAGAAAGAGACAAAAGAAAAAAACAAAAGAAGACCATATCATGTTAAGTATGCCGAGGTAATCACAGAGAGTGATCAAGACATCTAGATTGGTTAGACCCATTGGTCCGATTCTCTGAGACGAAATCATCGAGTTGACTTATTTAAGGACTAAGCGACGAAAGAGCCTTGGCACACACACACTTGGAGTCTAGCTCAGATCATTCACTCAGACGATCGGATTTGAGTTGTATCAAGTACTTTGAAGGTTCTCAGGTTTCGACGCAAATCATTCGTTGGAGACGAAAATATGCCTAACTATCAGGATTGTCTCATGAGAAGCAGTATTGTATGTTGAAATAAACCATCACATCACTAATATCAGTTTTGGGGATGAATCCCAGGGTCGAGGCCCATATCAGTATTAGTTTCAAAAAGAATCCCAGGGGACGAAGCCCACACCAGTATCAGTTTTGGGGATGAGTCCCGGGGGCGAGGCCCACATCAACATCAATATCAGTTTTGGAATGAATCCGAGAATGAATCTCAGTTTTTGGAATGAATCCGAGAATGAATCTCAGTTTTGGAATGAATCCGGGAATGAATCTCAGTTTTGGAATGAATCCGAGAAAGAATCTCAGCTTTAGAATGAATCTCAGCTTTAGAATGAATCCGAGAATGAATCTCAGTTTTTGGAATGAATCCGAGAAAGAATCTCAGTTTTGGAATGAATCCGAGAAAGAATCTCAGTTTTGGAATGAATCCGAGAAGGAATCTCAATTCTGGAATGAATCCGAGAATGAATCTCAGCTTTGGAATGAATTCGAGAAGGAATCTCAGCTTTGGAATGAATCCGAGAAGGAATCTCAGTTTTGGAATGAATCCGGGAAGGAATCTCAGTTCTGGAATGAATCCGAGAATGAATCTCAGTTTGGAATGAATCAGAGAAAAAATCTCAGTTTTGGAATGAATCCGGGAATGAATCCTAGGGTCGAGACCCGCATTGTCAGAATTTTGAATGAATCTAGAAATGAATCCTAAGGCCGAGGCCCACATCATCCGAGTTTGGAATGAATCCATGAATGAATCCTAGGGCCGAGGCCCACGTTATCAACTTAGTTCGAGAATGGACCACATCTCATACAGCTTCAGTTTTGCTAGGTACGGCACTCCGGGTATGGAGATATTTCAGCGCCACCTTGGGTATGGGGTTTAGCTCCCCAGGTATGGCATTCAGACTATTGCGACACTCTAGGTACGGAGACGCAACCGCGACGCCCTAGGTACGGGGTTTAGCACGCCAGGTACGGCGTAATCAAATCGACATAACTCAATACATGGCAAGTCAAGTGGCAGCTGGCGAGCCAGGTAAGTAAAAATGCATTGCATAGACTTTGATAGGATTGTCATTTTCACACACTGCATAAGTCCCATCAAAGTGGGGGCGACTGTAGGCATTGCATTTTTTCATATAAATCCCAATGATGAGCCTCGTACGGAGGCACTACCTCTTAAGTCGTGGAAGTCGCGGGAAACGAACGTCGGAAGGGAAATGTCAAGAATTGACATTCTGTTGGACTTAATTCGCTTGTTTAGGTTCGGGTTTGCTCGTCAAATCTCTGTTTCAAAAGCACCCTTGACCCAAAACCCCAGCAAATCAAGCCCACTCCCTTAGGTACCAAAGCCCACGCCCAAAGCCCATGAAACCAAATCAAAACACACATCAAGCCCACCTAAACCAAAGCCCTCGCCTATTACAACATTTACCCCTCCATCAACTATTCAAACAACCAAATTAACTCACTTAAAGCCTACCCCACACTCATTAACACCAAAGCCATCCCTATACCAAATTTTCCAAGCCATTTAACGGCCTCCCCTCACCAAGTCAAGCAAACACATCACCATTTAATTAAGTAAAACCCACAACACATCAAGCATTTACCCTAGCAAGGCCCACGCCTATTGACAAACAACTTCAACAATTAATCATCCACCAAAATTCAAAGAAAATCAAGCCTCCCAATTAATGCCATCATCAACCATAGCCTACCCAATTAATGCCCATCCATTTGCCTATAAAAACAACTCAAATCCTACCATCCTTCCCCTAGCACATACATGGCACAAATATATCAAAAAGACTCATCTCTTTTCCTCTTGCACTTCACGCCAACTAGCCCTCACTACAGCCCCTAAATCCACGCAAACCAGCCCTTATTCTGCCCTTGCACCTCACGCCTAAACTGCCTTGAACCAGCCCATTAACCTCACGCCCAAGACCCTTCAGTGCAGCCCCTGAAACACGCAGATCAGCCTTTCATTCTGCCCCCTTGTTCACGCAAAAAACACCCCAGAACCAGCCCCAGTTTCACGCCACTTCAGCCCTAAAACTAGCCAAACTTCACGCACAAAACCACCGAAACCAAGCCATAAACCCTTACCCCTTTGTCCCACATCAATTAGGAAACACCCTCCACCTATTACACCCCATACACCTCATGGCATCACCCAGTCTTCACGCTAATAGCACACGCACAATTGCCTCACGCAATTTGCCTTCTCACAGCCTGCACGCATCTGTCCCACATCGCCTAGCCACAGCCCCTTACCACTCCTCAATTCATACCCTTCAACACTCAAACACCAAAGTCACCTAACTAGCCTCAACTCCACTTCACGGCTCACCATCAGCGCACCACACTCCCTTTCACGTTGCCCCTTAATGTACCTAACACAATGCCCCTCATAAGCCTCACACATGCCGACCTCACTTGCCTCATTAACGCCACTTGCCACGTTGTCGCTTCAACCAAGCCCTCACGTCCTTCAGATCACGCCACAAACTCACGCCTTCAGCACACTTCACCCACTCAGCCTTCCACCTTCAACAGCCCCATAACAACTCAAAGCCATATTCACTCAAACAACTCACCCCTAGCCTCACAGCCCCACGCCCTCACACTGCCACCTAGCCATTGCACCCCACTTCATGCCTCACTTCACGCACCAAATCAGCATACACGCCACAGCTCCCCTCACTGCCCAGTTTAGCCGAACCATAAGCCCTTCAAACTGCCACAAAACACTACCCTTTCACGCCTAAACTGCTCTCTGTTCACCCCTTCAAACTGCCGCAAAATGCCCACTGCACTGCCAGTGAATTACCACAGCGAAACGAAGTGAAAATATCGAAACATTGAAGGAAAACGTCGAACCAGCGAACCAGAGGAATCACGGACTGTTAGCCCTTCCGACGGTAGTATAACGCACTTCCAAGAGACGACACAAAAGGTTAGACCTGAGGGCACATGTTATTTATCTTTCTTCACATGAATAAATAATTTGGCATGTCATTTATTTTACCTCACACGAATTAGTAATTTAGAAGGCATGTTACTTACGTCATTTCACATGAATTGATAATCTAGCATATTATCCATTTTACTTTACATGAATTAATAGCCTATAAAGCATGTAATTTATTTTATTTCGCATGAATTAGTAGTTTAGAAAATTATTTACCTTTGAAATATGATTTGGTCTAGTAAGTTATTTCTTTAAGCATGACTTAGTTATTTTCTTCCGCAATAGGAATTTAATTTACATTATGTTTAAGTCGTATTTATTTAACATGCTTATTGTGTGATATCGAATGTTTTCCGTTATGATAACTATATTTTAAAGCATGTAAACTTAGATTTAAGCCGTGTACGAATTTAGGTGTAGGTTACCTTCTTGCAAATGTATGTTGAGTAGACTTGGTTAAAATTGCACAAATCCGTTCATTACAAGTGACATAAGTAAGGGACCATTCTGAACCCAACGGTTTAAGGTCTTCCCTTGTGAGGGGTGAGTGCGGCCTTAAATCATTTTCCCGGTTCACACCGGGTGGCGACTCCATTATTCTCCGGTTTAGTCCCCCGTGGGCTACTCCGTACTCCCGACCAAGCCGTGAGCCTAGAACAGCATGCGTCGCCCAGTTTCTGTGTCCTACAGAGAGACAACCTTTATTCTAGGAATAAGGATCTGCTGGGATAGATCTAAAAGTTGTTGGCACTCTCCGAGAACTCGTACAATGAAATATATGTACGCGATCTGGTGTATCATATGCTTTGAGCATGTGGAGTCACAATTAGGCCAATCCATGTGATGGTCACTGGATTGATGTTAAGAACATCCTTAAGTATCTTAGATGAACTAAGGATGCTTTCTTAAGCTATGGAGAAGGAGAACTTGAAGTGACTGGGTTCACCGCTGCAAGTTTCCTAACCGATAAAAACGACTATAAGTCGTAATAAATGTACTATATAGTTTGAATAACGGAACAGTAAGCTGGAAATCTTCCAAGCAAGATATTGTTGTTGTATAAACAACAAAAGTGGAATATTGCTGCAGTTGAGGCAGCAATAGAAGCATCTTGGATCAATAATAATCCTAATTAGATTAGGTATAGTTCTGTTAGCAGCTGAGCTAGGCTACAACACAGGCTAAAGAATTAATGGTCTCATCAACGATCCAAGTATGCACTTCAACTATTCATCTTATTCATCTGGATCATACATCGTGGCGATGTGATGATCGAATAAATCACATCAGATGATAACTTTGCAAATCCGCTGACGAAAGTAGTTTCTCAGCAGAAGTTTGAGCGAACCGTACATAGTTCAGGTGTAGGGTTACTTGAGTGATTGGCTATAGGCCAAGTGGGAGATTGTTGGACAATTATGACCCATAGCATCACTATTTGTACATAACATTGTGTTGTTGTACGAATTAACTATGTGACAAAGGAAATTGCTATTTTATCATTTGTAATTGGATTACCGGGATATATAAATGATAAAAGTCCATATGAATAGTTCCGGATTGATAAGATATGAGACAATATCAATCCAAGAAGGTTTAATAATTAAATAATCTCTAGTCATAGTATTATCGAGATTGGACATCGATAATACGGAATAGACTAGTATTACACTTGTGCGCGTTGTGGGAGCACAACAGCATAGTTCTCATATATTTAAGTATTGGATACTTATGCAAGTGTAATATGAGGTTGTGTTTACCGATGGTACGGAAATAGCTTCGCTCTGGATAGACCCATCAGAATTCCATTGGTAGTATGACTATGTGTCTATGGAAGTTCGAATCAAGGTAGGTGTATTTGGTCTTAACCTGAGACTTGCATCGCTAATACTTGCGACAATCAATATACTTTGGTTTTGGTCGTCCAGGGCTTTAACAGGTTCCGTGTACGCCTCTTCTGGGTATATTGAGAATCATAGTGTATTGGGTATGATGTCAAGATGTAAGTATCACTTCAGTCATATGGAGATGATGATCATACAGGATACGGAACTAGTACTCTTTAGAACTGCAGTCATCGGGATAATATGACTAGGTCATGATTATCCGATTATAGAGACTAGTTACCAGAGAACCGATATATGCTTCGTACGGGGCAGACACAATTCCAGCCCCAAGCCTTGCATGTGACATCCGATACTGGATCGCAATACGCAATACTACATATACTACGCCTGATATAGATTACATATTCCTTTAAGAATATTTCTGGAGAATTGGGTAGGCACGGTGCTTTGCTAGAAGTCAACCATGTCTTGTAAATCGGTAAAAACGTTGTACTAGATACGTACGTATTCGGATAGTCCAACGACCGGATTTACTTCCAAAATATCCAGGGATCTCATGGGTCGCTTCCCGAAGATTAACCGATGACGTATGACTCGCACATTATTAATCTGGGATTAATAAGTAGAGAGAGAAAATTAATCTATGATTAATTACAGAGAATTTTATCTGGGATAAAATTCATATTAAGATAGAGAAAACGATTAATTTGGAATTAATCGATAAAATAATATATTCGATATATTAAACGAAATTAGATTTCGACGCGGAATTAAAATCGGAATTAAAATTAGATTTTAATTCGGGCGAACGAGTTAATTTAGAATTAATTCGCTAGCGACGTGAATAGTAATTTTTCTAGGCATAATTATTAAAATAAATTTGATTTAATTACGTCGCAACGGAAAATTCGTTAATTCGGAATTAGCGAACCCGAGCCCGGGAGTGTTTGCAGGCCCACTCGCATTTTGAATTTAAGTGCGGCCCACAAGTCACATCACGCGTCACATCACCTGTCACTTTAGTGATGGATGTCAAGTCACCTTTTGGTGATTGACAACCAATCATTATTCATGATGTTGGTGGTTGTGGGCAATAAATGTCATTTTGCCTCCAAAATTGATTTTGCTTTTTGGAAAAGCGTTATCAATTTTTGGTAACACTTTTTGGCATTAGGATTTTTGGTATTAGGTTTTAGAAACCAAAATACAACTCTCTCTCTCTCTCATTCCTCTCCTTGTCCGAGAATTGGCCTCACTTTCTCTCCCAAAACCGTGAGCCTATGGCTCATTTTCTTCATGATTTTATTGTAAAATCCCAAGAGCTAGCACTCAAAGGGGTCTTACAAAGGTGATAGGGAAATCCATTCATGAGCATGGAATCCACACATAAAGCTTGGAGCTTGGAGCACACAAAGAGGGGTTGACCGAAACACAAGGAGCACAAAAGGGGCATGGCCGAGAGCTTCATCCATGGAGCAAAAGTTTTGTATTCTTTGCATCGCAAAGCCGATCAAAGTAAGTATTTCTGCAACTTTACTTTGTTGTATTAGAATTTTTCATCGCTTAATATTGTCTTGGTTTGACCTAGAAAACCCAACACACGCCATCGTCATTAGGAATCTCCTCGAGTCGAGTAGCATATGTGATCCTATGACTATAATATAACATTAATTTTATATGTGATCCTTCACACTTTGATGCCATATATGTCAGAGATCTTTCAAGGTCCGACCGCTAGATGTTTATTAGGTGTGGACAGATGCACTCGTTAATCGAATGCGTATTAAGATAGGATCTTTCGGTTCGTATGTGTACCATAAAGGGTTTAGGTATCCATATGAGTAAGTCACAATTTTTAAGATTTTGGCCAAAGCCGATAACCTATGGTGGATCGTATATATCAGAAATGGTGTTATGATTAGTTGTAACGAATCATGGATATGTCGACATGAGATGTGCGCCTCGAAAACTTGACAGTGTAATCTATGCTTTCTAAGCTCAACTCAGATACCCTACGATGGAGGGATTGTTAAACATATGTGAGGACCTCGACCTGTATAGTTCAGAAAGGTCCCTCATGTTCTTTGCAAATTCAGAGGTGGTCTAATTGTGTACATATAAGTTAGGCTTATATGACGAACGTGTCTGGAGTTAAAGAGTCCCACAATATGAAGTGTACTCGTTGAGCACCAGGGTAGCCGGTAATTTTTGATAATAAATAATATTTGATATTATAATTAACAAGTAAAATAATTAAGTGTTATTGGATAACATTAATTATTTACTTTGACCCAATTGAATTATTTGGATTAATCCAAAATCACACAAGGATTTTGTTGTAATTTCATGAATATCTCTACCATTGGAGGATATTTTGATGATTACAGATGTGTAATAATCGGTGTATTTGGCTTGATTTAATTGGATTAAATCAAAGTGGTAGACGTACAACTAATCCATTAATTAAACTTTGTCTTGATTTAATTAGATTAAATCAAAGTGGTAGATAAAAGTGATTAGTTACACCTAATTATACATATTTGGACAAATTGGATTAAGCCCACATAAAAATTGATTAGAACTTTTATTAATTAAAAATTACATAAGTTTTGCTATAAAAGACAAGCTTAAGCAAGTTTTTAATCAAGCTTGAGAAAGTTAAAACAAGCAAGAATTAGAAATATTAGCCTAAGTAAAAGAAGTGTTTAGAGAAGCTTTGGAAGTTCTTTACAACATTTCAACAAGGAGAAGAAGATTGGATCTTGCAACCAAGATTGCTAGCTTTGGGAATTCTCTACAACAACAAGGAGAAGAAGATTGGATTTTGGAACCAAACTTGCTAGCTTTGGAAGTTCTCCATAATATTTCAACATGAAGAATAAGATTGGATCTTGGAATCAAACTGGCTAGGTAAGTTTGATCTTCTCCAAACCTATGTTTTCATCAGTGTGTTATTATTAGTGAGACATATAGTGATGAATTATGTATTGGATAAATAATTGTTAGGTTTGGTGCTTTGAGCGGCAATTTCTTGTGTATTTCCCTGTAAATACTCTTGTATATATTTTATTAATGAATTTAATATACAGTTTCTGTAATATAAATTCTTTTATTATATGGTAAAGACGTAAATGACCATAGAGTGATTGGTTATGATACAGTTACAAAAGCGTCGCAACTGACATTGAGTAGTATCATAACAGTATCATTCTTTAACTGTTTCTGGTCAAGGTTTACAATTACTTGGTCAGTAAGTAAACCCGCTGAGACTGGTACGTGTCACATATTGGAATGTTTGATTCTAATGTTTTCTCACGTAGGTGTTTATATCGGATAAATATTGAACGAATTACCGAATATTCTTAATAGATGGTATACCAACGTCAATAAGAATCTTCTCGGGTTGAGTGAGCATAGTGATCCTCCGACTTGAGGTACCATTGTGGATGTATGAGGTATCCTCCACACTTTGATGGCAGTCACGTCACCGATCTATTTAGATCAGACCTCCGCATGTTCGCTAGGTGTGGACTGATCCTCATGATATCCTATGTGTATCAAGATAAGATCCGCCAGTTCTGTGTACAAAGCATAGGTTTCCTTTATGGAGTTAGCAATCTGTTAAATCCATGGGCCCGTGGTACACTGTAGAAATCAATTCTAAGTGTTATTTAAGAGATTGCTAATAGAATCGTCAACAGGATTATACCTAAAGAGATTTGACATTTATATTTATATCTCTGGGATAATCCGGATACCTGTGACGGAAGGATTATACATATGCAGTGATCTCGACCTGTATGGTTCAGAGATTTTATCTGCGTTCGTCATAATTTACGGGTGGGTAGATTATGGGCACGAAATTGGATTTCGTGACGGATATGCCTGAACCTAGAGAGTCTCACTAATGAGATATACTCGTAGGGCACTATGGCAACTTTTATAAATAATTGTAAGCACTGTATTTTTACATAAGCCAAATGATGAGCCTCGTATGGAGGCACTATCTGAAAAGTTGCGGAAGTTACGGGAAACTAATGCTGGAAGGAAGGAAAACCTCCAAAATTAGCACCTCATCAGATTCAGACTCACTAGCCAGCCTCGGATTCACTCAGTCAGTTTGTGTTTCAAACCTTAGCCTCGGCCCAAAACCCCTGCAACCCATGAAAGCCTATACAAACCATGCAGTCCACGCCAAACACCACACCAAAAGCCCATGTGCACGCCAACACCAAGCCCATGCACGCCTAAGCCTTCCCAAATAGAAAAAATCCCATGCAAAATACATGCTAAAATCCCCTCAAATTACCTTCCAATTTAAAGAGATTGTGAGTATCCTCCTCACCAAATTTACAAAAATTATTTCCCAAATTTATTTGATTTGTTTCATTGATTGAAGATCCCTTGAAAACATTATAAAAATAAGGCTTGACCAAACCATAGGGGAACTTTCTTAAGACACACACACATGGCAAACTCACACCTTGCACGGAAACTTGACACCAATCAACGTGAACAAACAGCAACCACCCAAAAACCCTTCAATCAACGTGATCAAACAAAAAGCCACAAAACACCAATCAACGTGGACAAACAACAACCCTCACCGACCAAATCAACAAAAAACAACAACCCCACCGATAACCAAATCAGCCAAACCAACAACCCTCACTGATAACCAAACCAGCAACCATCACCGAGATACAAAAAGTAAGAAAAACCGAGAGAAGCAACCAACCAAAATAGCACAAACAACAACAAAAATATCAACCAAAAAACCAAACAAACAGCACCAAAAACAGCCCCTAAATCACTGAAAATCAGTCCCCAAAAATAGCCCCATATCACCGAAAACAACCCCCCAAAAACAACCAAAAAACAGCAGCCAAAAACTATTAAATATTAGCAAAAAAAAAACCAAAACATCAGCCCAAAATCACCAAAAACAGCAGCAAAAAAACAACCAAAACAACAGCCCAAAATCACCAAAAATAGTGACAAAAAAAAACCGCAAAACAACCAGCAAAAACAGCCACCAAAACCGCAAAAACAACCAGCCAAAACAACCAAAAATAGCAACCAGAAAGCAGAGAAACAGCAAACCAGCGAAACAGCAAGCAGAAAATAGCGAACTAGCAATCCTCCGGCGACGGCCTAACGCACTTCTGAGAAGCAACTTAAAAGGTACGACCTGAGGGCACCTTTAACACTTTTATTTTTATAGTTCCGGACACGGCATGCCTGGCTGGACGTGAAATACGTCCAGTCGGGTATGCGAAGTCCTACATTAAAGACGGTCAAATTTCTGGTCACATCTTTCTTTGACGTTCTGTTATTTATCTTTTTGTTATTTATTTACTCATCGTTATTTTACTATTTCGCATTTAGTTAGTTATATTTTTTCGCCTTTATTTTATTTATTCATGTTGTTCATTATCCTCATATGCTTTATTTTATTATTTTGTTATTTACATCGTGTTAATGTCTACGTGTGTTATTATCCCTTGCGGTATATCAGATGGAAACCCAGAAGTAAATTTCGTAGCCGAATTCGAATGGACGGTAATGCGGTCTATACTTGGGATACAACTCTACGTACCACTCAGGAAATACTCATATATGCATGATTAACCCCATTTTATTTATTTATTGACGCTTTATTTGCTTTTGATTATTATTTTTGTTATCGTACCTTGTATTTCTTAATTTAATTTGCTTTTATTTATATTAATGTTTATGGGTGTGTAAATTTGTGTGTTTATTTGAATTATCTTGCATGAACTGCATAAGACTTGACTATACCATTGTGTGAACCCGTCCATTATACTGGCATAAGTAAGGGATCATTGCGAATCCAATGGTTTGAGGTCTTCCTTTGCGAGGGGTGAGTGCGGCCTTCAATCTTTTCCCAGTTCACACTGGGTGGCGACTCCTTTATTCTCCGGTTTAGTCCCCCGCGGGCTACTTTGTACTCTCTACGGGCTGCGAGCCCAACAGTGTCGTGGTCGCCGAGCATCATAGGCATAGCGGTAAACCCCACTTCGCTCCTACAAAAATACTGATTATTTATAAGTCGTTTAATGGTTAAACGAAATACATGCTTTTGAGATCTTTCGGCCATTTATTAAATGTCGAATTGTGATATTTGACATTTATTATTAATATATATTTTTTGATTATTTGTTGTAAATATAATACATATATTTGAGATTTTTGTATTTAATTATTTAATTATTCAAATGTTGAATAATTGAATTAATTAAATATTTAATATCTTTATTACTTAATAAAGTAAGATAAATGGCATGTTTTAATTGGATAAAGTGGCCAATTTTGATTGGTTTCATTTGACATGATTTAATTGGTTATTTGTGATAAGAATTGAATTATTTGATAATTTATTACCACAAATAAATATTAAATCATTTTCCAATAATAAAACAAAAAATTAAAACTTGTGGCTTATATTTTTTTTCTACATTTTCGGTAATGTGAAGAAAAATATATAAGCCTAGTTTTCTTTTTGTTTCATCATTCCATGAACCCTAAAAAATCAAATACATAGAGAGAAAGAGAGGAAAAGAGGAAAAATAAAGAAAAAAGCTTGAAATCAAGGATTTTTGGTAAGTTTTCTTAACTTTTTCCTTCATGAAAATGTTTCTATCTTACTAAGGCTCAACATGTGTAGCTTAGTTTGTTCTCTACTCTTTTATGGATGTGATTTGATGATTGGGAACTTGGATGGAAGTTGGAAGCATGTATTTTAAATTAGAATGCTTAGAATTGTTCATTAAGCTTTCTTTTTGTCATTTTGATGGCTAGTTGTCATTCTAGAGTCTTTTAGCCACTCAGGATTGACCTAGAATTATTCTTGAGCTATTTCATGATGGTGAGGCTTGATTGGTGTTGTAAGAATTGAATTAAAGACTTGAATTTGATTAATTTGGTGTTAATTTTATTAATTTATAAAATTATAAAATTAGGGTTTTTAACCTTCACCAAATTTGAGGATTTTCATATATGTGATGAGATTTAGTGTATATGATGTATATTAAATTTGAGAATTTTTGGATTTGATCTTGGCATGTTTTGAACAAAAATGACCAAATTACAAATTCTTGAAAATTGATGGACCATTCGGCAATAAGAGGAAAATTATTTTCTTGAGTTGCAAAATTATATTTTCATGTATAAGACATAAATAAATCAGTTTGGAATTGATTTGGAATCAATTAGAATTGTATTTGACAATTTTGGACTAAAATGATTAAAATACAAAGTTTTGGGGCAAAATGATAGATTCTGAAAAATCTGATTTTTGGGTAAAAATTTTAGTTTTTAAGTATTGAGTAATTGAAATAAATTAGTTTATTCTAATTACCCAAGAAAAATCATTGAAATCGGAAAATTTTGATTTTCTGCATTCTACTGCGTTTACCCGAATTACCGCCTAAAATCCCAACAATAATAACATAGCTTGATGTTGAAATTAGGCTAATTAATTGTGTATGAATGTTTGGAAGTATAAACACAATATGTTTGTGATTGTGTCAAAAATATTCATGTTAAACATGAACTTAAATTTTGAGTTTGGAGCTCTGGATAAAAACTTGGAGTTATGACTATCATTCTAGAATCACTTGACCACCTTTGAGTGACCTAGAATTGTTCAAGAGTCACTTTTTTGTGAGATTTTAATTTGGTTTGTGTTTTGGATTCAAAATTTACACATGTGCGTATTTAGAAAAAAATTATATTTTTGTAAAAATATTTGATATTTTGAAAAACATGATTTTGTTTTATAATATGTGTTGATGTTGGTTTTGATGTTAAAAATTAATTTTGGGTGTTTGAAAGTGTTTAGGGGAGGTTAGAAATTAATTGGGTTAAAAATCCTATTTCCATTAGCTCTCTCGAAAGAGAGAGCTGAAGGAAATCAAATGAATTTCTTTTTTTTTTTTAAAAGGCGATGTGCACATTTAGCGCTACAATGGGGATTATATTTTAACAATAAGGATTACATTTTAAAACCAACAAATCTTTTTTTTTTTTTTACAATAAGGATTACATTTTAAAAATTAGTCTAAAATTTCCTAAGGGTCCATTTGTTTGGCAATAAAATTGACACACTCATAAAATGATTTTTTACTCCCAAATATAAGAGTGTTGGAGTAATAAAATAACTCGGTGAGTCCGAAGTCGATCCACAAGAAATAGATTTAGTAAAATAAAATAACAATTCAAGTAATAAAATAGGATGAATTGATTGATGTTGTGAGCAATTTTAAACTGGACTGTAATAATAAAATAAAATAATGGGGATAAAAGATCTACTTTTAGTATTTCAAATATAAAAATAATTTTACTTTTATAAAAATATAAATTATAAATATTTCCTAATTAATTTATATAATGATTAAGTATATAAATTAAATAAAAAATAACCTAAATTATGAGGATGAAGTAGATTTTGTGCCAGTCAATATAGATCCACGATTGCAGATCCATGGACTGTCTACAGAGAATCAAGACTCCCACAATAAATGAGAAAAGTGCATAAATTAAATAGACAATAAAATAAATTATGGAGTTCAAGTAAAATATGTGTCCGTCGATATAAATCCACGAAGAAATATCAGGAACTGTCTATAGAGAGTCAAAACTTCACTATAATAAATATAAATATTAAATAAATATGAAATAAAATAAAATAAAAATATATGCTCATTTTCATGTCACGCTCTTTTCGGTTTGTGGGTCATTGAAATATAGATTTTATGTCCATTTTCTTATTGAGCATCCAAAACAGTATTTTACCTATACAATAATTAAAAATCACAATAAATATATAAAATATAAATTTAATTATTATTTCACAAATGTATTAAATTAAGGGGATTAATGAAATTGCAAGTGTAAAATGATTAATTTCTCTTTTATTAAATGTACATTTTTTAGTGCTCATCAAAAATGATTTTCGGAAGACGTTTTCCACATTTTACAGCTTTTGGGACATTTATGAAAAACTTGGTCAATGTAAACTATTTTTTAATCAATGAAAGAGTTAAGTCATTTTTTTGGAAAATGACTTACATAATACAATTTATAAGTCATTTTATTAAAAAAAAAAAAAAAGTTCTTTTGCCCAAAAATCTTCATTGATTGAATGGCAATATTCAGACTTAAACTCAAATATCCATGGATTCGAGTCAGGATGTGTTTTGGTGGATCTGGGAAAAAATATCCAGATCCGGATGCCGGTATACTTAGTCAAGATCCGGTATATTCAAACTGGATCCCAAAATCCATATTTTTTAAAATCTTTTTTCAATTATATTTATATAAAATTATGAACTCGAATCTCGAAATTCCAGATTCGAGTATACTTGGGTCGGATCCAGAAATCCAGATTTTTCTTTTTCAATTATACTTTATGAAATTAATAAAATTATGGCTCTGGGCCCTAGAATTTCGGACCCATGTTGATCCGGAACCGAGTATACTCGGATTTGATCCAAATATATGGATCTGGGTACACCCGGATCAGATCCAGAATTCTGGATTTTTTTTATTATTATGGACCTGAATCCCAAGAATCCATACCCATGTGGATTCGAATATGGGTATATTCAAACTGCATTTGGGTATAACGGAATGATCCCGAAATCCGATTTTTAAGATATTTTTTCAATTATATTTGTATAAAATTAATAAAATTTTGGACCGTGTCCCATAAATCCAAACCTGCGTGGATCTGAATCCTGGTATACTGAACCAAATCCAGAAATCTAAATCCGAGAAATTTTTTTACGGACTCGGGTCTTCCGAGTGTATGCAGATTCTGACCGGACACGCTTTGGGAAATACCCATGTCCGAATTCGTGCGGGTTGGAATCTTACAACCCGAATTCGAATTTTTTTGTAAAGCTAGGCAATTCCGGACCAGGGTTTTTCGGGACAATGCGAATCTGGGTCGGACCTAGATCTTTTTGCTATACTTACTTCTGACCACTGAAAAATATTTTTTGAAAAAAATATTTGACGCGCCAAAGCCAAACATAAGAAAGTGTTTTTCGGAAAATATTTTTCAAGCGATAACCAAATACTGGAAAACACTTTCCTTTCCATAAATAATTTTCACCCTAAATCTCAGGGCTGCCCCTACCTACTCGGCCATGGTGGGTGATTCTCTAAGGCTACTTTAGTGGGCATACTTGGTTAGCCTCAATTTTCCCAGAAATGGCCAGCGGTTATGCCACTTTTTGGCAACCAAACTTGATCAACAGTCACTTAACTAAAGCTTGTTGGACCAACATAACATTCCTTGGTCTTTGCTTAAAACCAATGTAACAGAATTGATTAATTAAATATACAAAACTACTAGATCAACAACTCATCAACCAACAAAACTCCTACCAATCTCATCTGTGGAATCCAGGTCAGCCTTGGTCATTACAGCATATGAGTACCATGTCCACATATAAAAAAAAACTTAATGTGGCTTGCTCACATTGTGCATCCCATTATTAGCCCCCCAAAAAAACAATATAATTGAGGCTTTTTTGTGCTTGTTCTCATAGGACTAGAAATCAGAACTCCCATGGCAACCGTAGAGAAAAGAGGGAGAGTGAGCCAAGCTGGAGAAGCAGGGCACATGCAAAATCCATCAGTTCTGAGGATTTTTTTTTTAGTTTTTTGCATGTGCTCTAGCTCTCCAGCTAGGAACCTTCTCCTTATAAGCACAACTGCACAAGCTTGGAGCCTGCAGAAGGATCTTAAACTTAAACAGGTAAGTGCCTTTCAGTCTTTACACATCATATTGTAACTTCATTTTCAAACAATCCATGCTTAAAGATCAACAGTTGAACTGAAATAATCTATCAATGTCACACCAGTAGTATATTTGGACCTTCAATGTCCTTATTAATCAATTTTAGTCTCATACACAAATAACTTTATACATTAAATGCATTTAAAAATTTTAAATACAAGTTCTTGAGATGGATCAACTCTGATCAGATAGGTTCTCCAAAGCTGAGGCAGCTGAATCCACATGAAGGAGCGAAGAAGCATAGACCTTTTGCTTCATAATTTATTCAATCATTCATTAGCATGCTTCTGTTGTGATAATGTGACAGCAAAGTGATTATCCGGCTCCATTAGTCTGCCTGCAGTGTTACTCACATGAAAACCGGTATCCAATGTTGCTTCCAAGAATTTCAAAAACCAATTTCTTGTTTCATTTAAGAGGACATCTCTGAGTGCTCTGTTCTCTTTTGCACCATCCCTTTAGCCCATTCTAGTTTCTCAGCTTCACTTAACTCTATTGCAGGCTTTGTAGACTTCATTGTGCTCTTACAATGAACAAGACCTGTCTTTTTTTCTGAACTTGTCTGTCTCTTGAGCTGAATGTTGTATCCTTTAATGGGGTGGTTGCAATTGTTAAAAAAAGCATGAATAAGAAGTCACATAAATATTAGAAAAAATATTTATTACCTTTCCTTGATTCATGAGGTTGGCAGGCAAGGAGGCCCATGATTGCCTCATGTGAATGGCTTTTGTCTTAACAGTTTGTCAAACAATTCAAGTTCATATTTTCCTGTTTGCTTGAAATGCACTTTGAAGCCATGTTCCTGGAGAAAACCACCATCTCCTTGTTGTCAGAAACTACCACCTCTGGCTTTGATGAAACTGCATCAGGCCTACCTCGTGAAGAAGTCACTGGACGAGCCTGTAAACTTGTTTCTATATTCATTACACAAACTTAGCAGGATCCACTTAAAAATGCTGTGATTTGGCTTAATTTTGAGAGCAAGACAGCTAAAATTTTTTTCACATTTGGCTCTTCAATCAACTTTTACTGAACAGCTAATAATTTCATTTCACAGCAGCTGTGTGGATACAAAGTCACAATACCTGAGTGCTAAATGGGCAGCCCTTGTGAACAATTCCAAGGTTAGAATCATACCTGACCTTTAAGGTCTTGCTGCTTATTGCTTTTCGCATAACCAACTTTCTTACCAGCTCCACCATTTTCATTCTCATTAGTACTTCTTTCGATATTATTTGAATCAGTGCCATTTTATTTTGGAATTCCCTATCAAATCACCCTGCATATACCTAGATGAAACAACTGCTTTCTATTCTTGAATGATAATTTTCTGCTTTCTTAGACTCTCCTCTTTAAGCTTCTGACAACTCCTCCGATTTTGACCCATTAATTCCCTCATAATCAGCCATCACACCAACCTGAGAACTCAAATTGCCATGAAACCTCGCCTTGCAAAAGGGGTGGCTGGAGCCTGGAGCACTGCGTGTTGTCATGGTGACAAGTAGCGAGAGTAGAATGGCGAGGGAGAACGTGATCCATAATGTGAGGTACTGGTGAAAGTATGAGAAAATGGCAATGCATTTTCAACTCTGGGAGAAAGTTGTAGCCAGTGAGACTAGTTTAAGCCATTGAACTTTGCATAGTCTATAAGTCGTGCTGCATAATCAAAGCTATCTTTCTGAATCTTTAGCTACAAACCCGGAGAAATAACAGAAGACAATTGATGCTTGTCTAAATTTCTTTCAGTAATTCGTTGACAAAGCATCAAAGTCACATCAGAGAATTAATAATTTTGAACAGTATAGCCATACTTTTGGTTTTTTTTTTTTTTCCAAATTCCAAATGTGTCACAATTTAAAGTATACCACATAATAGACCCGGCCATGGTTTCGGTTCGAAACCCGAACCAAACCGGAATCAAATCGGAATCGGAACTGGACGGTTCCGATTCCAACCAATTCCGAAACCGGAATTTTTGGATTCGGTTAAGATTCATCCCTGACCGAACCGAATAGAACTGTTGGAACCAGATGGTGGTTCCGGTTGGAATTGTAGTCCAACGGCTAGCAGTCGTTCCCTGCCCTAAAAAATAATAATAATAATAATAATAATAATAATAATAATAACTAAATTATCCTTAATAATATTAATAAAACGACTAGTTTTAGGGGCATTTTAGGTATCATAAAAATATTCCAAAAATATATAAATAGATGTCATTTTTTATTTATTCACACACCAATTCTCAATTCTATCAATTTCTACAATTCCCTCATCTTAATTTCTCATTCTCAATTCTCTCATTCTTTAATATTTCTTTAACAAAAAATGACAAGCTCATCTGAGAACATCATATCTAATGTGCCAACTCAAGAAAGCGGCCCTAGTATCGATACACAGAGAAGAGAAATTAAGTCCCGTTCCTCCGATATTTTCAAAATTCATTTTCATTTAGTTAAGGTACGAGTTTTTTTAGATTTATTTAAATATTCTGATGCTAAAAATACAGAAGAATTTACAAAATTTACTTGTATGACACATCTTTCTTTAAGTTTTGGTGAAAAAATTATTTTTAATAATTACGTTCAGAATGCTTTAAATCATGCTGCATATAGAATGACTAGAAATACAACAAAACGTCAAATTTTTAAATTATACAAAGATGATACAATTATTTTAAATGAAATATTTAAGGATATTAAATGTCGTCTTTCTATTTGTTCTGATATTTGGAGTGACCATTGGCAAACACACTCATATATGGGTGTGACTTGTCATTGGATTGATGCATCATGGAACATACAAAAACAACTTATTGCATTTAGAATTTTTGATGAGCAACATACTGCAATAGAATGATGAATTTTGATGAATTTGGTTTATTATATAAAATTTTAACAATTGATTTTAATAATGTATCTGCAAATATTGCATCAATTAGAGATTTAAAAGAAATATGCAAACCAAATTTGGGGGGTCGATTTTTCATGTTTGTTGCAAATGTCATGTCCTTAATTTATGTGTTCAAGATGGTTTGACTTGTTTAGCACCTAACATTGATCCTATTAAAATTACGTTTAATTGTATTTGGTCATATTATCAAATTAGGAGAGAATGAGCAAAGTTTGTAAATTAAATAGTATTAAAGCAATAAAATTTTAACGAGATGTTCCAACACGTTGGAATTCAACTTATTTTCTTTTATGTCAAGCTTTCCAATACAAAGATGCATTATATAATTTTTTTTCTCAACATGTTCAACATATCACACTTTTTCTTAGTCAATGTGATATTTGTGAAAAAAAAAATTAAAAATTTTTAATGATGCTACAAATATTTTTAGCGGTGTTTATTATCCCTCAACACATTTATTTGTTGTTGAAAGTTTGAATATTGTCGGTACTGTAGCTGAACATGCTGAAAGTTTTGATCCTAATGATGTTGTTTTAATTGAAGCTATTTATGTTATGAAACGAAAATGATTGAATTATTTTAAAGACATTCCATTACTTTATCTAATTGCCACAGTTTTTTATCATAGGTTTAAATTAGAAGGTTTAAATAATGTCTTACAAGCTTACTATGGATATTTAGAAATAGCTGATAAAATTAATATTACAAGAATAATAGATAGAATAAAAATTGATTTAATAGATTTATTTAATGATTATGTTAGTAGATATAACTTGCAATCAATAAGACAATCTAGTAGTAGCGAACCCGTAATACATTCAAGACTTAGCGTATGTGATCGTTGGCTACTACAATAAAAAAACAGAGGAATAACACGACCAACAATCCGGAATTAGATAATTATTTATCTACCAATTTCGAGTTTCCTACTAAAATTTAGTGAGTAAAAATTTTCAAGTACTTGACTTGTGGAACCGAAATCAAAATGTATTTCATGTATTATCAATTATTGCTAAAGAGGTTCTAGCAACACCTATTACCACCGTTGCGGTTGAGCAATTCTTCAGCTTATGAGGCAATATATTGGAAGCGATAGGGTCTTCATTACATCCAAGCACTTTAGAAGCAACATCATGTGTGGATGATTGGACCCGAGCTGATCTGAGGCAGCAAGAAGATACCCCAAATGACTTTGAAGACTTGTTCGACAATGCATCTGTAAGTGCAAGCGGAACGAGAGCTGAAGGATCAACAGACACTGATAATGATGATGATTAAACAGTAAATAATTGTAAATTGTAATGGGGAACTATCTTAAAAATGTAATGGAACTACGTGAATTTTGATTCCTCTCACTCCTAGAGGATACGTAGGTAACTTAAATTTTTAAAAATTTAAGTTCAAGCTCTTTAATTTTATTTTTAATTTAATGTAATCTAAATTCAAATTCATAATTTTTTTAATCTCATTTATTTTTTAAAAAATCATTATTAAAATTAGAAAAAAAACGAATGGAACTGAAACCGGAACCTAACGGTTCGGTTCCGATTCCGGTTCCACAAAAGTGTTGAAGTGTGGAACAGAGAACCGGACTGATGGCGACCTCTACCACATGAGTCTACCAAAACTAAGATTGACAATATACTCCCACAAATAGTTAGAAGAAATCTACCTTCAATTCACATTGGATGTTATTGCGGGGCTCAAATTCTTGCCTCTCAACATGTTGAGGGACACGAGTTACCAATGTACCCGGTATGTTTAACTAGCTTATCGTCCTGCTTCGAGGGAAATAATAATATAATAATAATAAATCCTATTGCTCTAATGCTCTTAAGATTCAATAGTATTGGAGTTATTCCAGACTGTAAGCAACTGTAACTAAAAGTATCTGAGTCCGTCCTTGTCCAGTTGTGATGGAAACCAACAATGTTTGACACTAAGATTACAAGGAAGTAATGTTGTAACATTAAAAAGAAAAAAAGAAAAAAAGTGACTTTACATATCCTGAGGAATCTAGATTCACTTAAACTAAAATTTTGTTCTGTCATCCTTGAGAAAATTTTACAACAAAGGAAGTTCTACCAGGCATATTTGAGCACTATGTATGTATGTATTCCTAAGATGATAGCATATTCAACCTTAGCCAGTGGCTCATAAGAAGTGTAATAGTACCAATATAGTTGCTACGGCCACAATCTGCATGCTATTTGAATGATGCTCCTCTGCTTAAACTGCAGCGACAATTGAGAAAATGAACAAAGATGAAGCAAAACTACTCCGCATAATCACATCACCTTCTTTAACTGCCGACAATTTTGATTCTAACAAGAGTTTGATATACATCACACAAGGCTAAATAGAAGAAATGGAGAGTTGAAAAAGAATACCGTGGACTACCAAAATCACATGACGATACGCCAATAAGCGCTCTGTTTTTTCAGTACAATATACAACATATGTAGATGCCTTTATCATGCCTACCTCAAGCATATCTGTTATTCTGTTTATATTATACCATCCTTTACACTCTAATTTTCAAGATGATCCCAAGCACTTCCCAGTGGCTACACTTATGAGGTCATTTATCGGGCTTCGTGTCACTTCCCTTGGTTCTAAATGTTGAGAGTGAAAAAAATGATCGCGGTGCTGCAAAATTGAAATACAGGCATGACTCATGAGTATATCATCATGAAAAAGATCCAAACCAATTAATCACTGAAAGGGGGAAATAATTTCCTTCATAACTTCAAATGATTCTCCAATAAACTTTAGGAATTTGATCAGTCAGAAATACGTTAATAATGAACCTAATTATCAACGGTAATATACCCTTTAGTTTTCCCTTTAATGCTTCAGGTTTAAAGTTATATAAACCAAAAAAGAGTTGGGACTTAAGATCAGTAGATTGACCAATTGGACAATAAGGATTCAAGCACAAGAACTCCCTATTTCTAAAGTTTTAAGTATATCTTGATTCAAGTTAAAGTATCCACCAGGGAAGGTCTCTAGGGATCACACTGATTGAGTCAGCGCAAACCATGATTACTGATGTAAGGGAAGTCCTTCAGAATCAAGCGGAATTTGATGCACTGTTTGATTACAGCCAAGTAAAACAAGCTAATTTTATATTAATCACCTTTTACGGAGCTTCCTGACATGTGATCCTTCCTCAGAGAGAAGTTGGCTGGAGGTGCCAGTATAGAGCTGTGCAAGCCATGAACTGCAAGATAAAAAACCACCATCAAGGTGCTTTCATTCTCAAATCAACTAAAGTTTCCACACTAGAGATTTTATGACTTCTGGACAGACTATATTCAACTATTCAGGAAAGAGTAAATACTTCAAATCCTAGTGCTGTAGGTCCAGAAATAAAAACAATAACTACTTTCAGTTGATGCAATATTCATTTTTGGAGGAATTCTAGCCCCAAAATAAAACTCATTGTACAGGCACGTATGTAAAAATACATTAGTCTAAATGAGCCTGCACACGACATATTTTCTTCACAAGGAAACTAAAAAGATTTATAAAAATGGAACTAGATCAGAAGTTACAAAAGTACACTGCATGTTCCACACAAGAATCACAAAGAGCAAAAACCATACAAAAGCTAACTCAACATCTCTGAAACCATATGCACTGTAAGCAAAAATATATGAAACCCTAAGCAAGGAAATATCATTTTCATAGCTGAAAAGAAAACTCAGGAATTTCCATCACCTATTCGAGATATGTTGCGCGCACACACAATAAGCTCAAAACCAGATGGAGTAACTTCTCAAAAATAATAATAATTAAACATGATATAATATGTGCAAAAATGCAGCCAAAAAACATGCATGGGATGTAAACACAAACTATTTAACAAGTCAAGTTACCCTGTTCATTGAACAATTCGCTTTCATTGTAGCCATCATTGGAAGGATAACTTTGCAAGAACCCCATTCTGGACTTCCTCAAGTCTTCTGATGACCGAATGGTGGGATCTCTTCCATCTTCTGTATCATCATCTCCTTCAGAAGTTGTAGCAGAAATCCAGTCAACCAAACTCTCTGCACCACGATTTTTCCTTCCAAACTTCAGTAAACTTTTGAAGCCTTTTTTCATATCCTTCCGGGACTGCATAGAGGATGAATTAGAAGCAAAGAAAGGTTTCTGTGCACTACCCCATTTTTTCCTCATTCGAGCAGCATCAGCCTCTGGTTGGTTAAGAGAGTGGGAATTCCAAGATGCAGGACTCCCACTTGGAAAGTCCACAGAAGCATCAATATCAGAGGTCTCGTGTGGGTAAGAAAATGGATGATGCATGCGTGAGTTCCATGAAACTGGGCTCCCCCCTGGTGAACCTTGAAGAGAACCCATAGCATGAAATGTTGAATGCACGGCAGCAGGTAATTCAGAAACTGAATTAAGGTCTGCTTGAGAAAATGATCTCAAGGAATCACCATTATCAGAACCAGAATTACCCACTTTCCCCGAGTCCTGGCTCATTCTTGGCTTCCCATTATCCATGTCAGTACATTCTTCAACCTCCATGGTTTCAAGATTGTCTTCTTCATCCTCTTTGATCATATCTGCTGAATCTTCGGCCTCAAATGCCAATTCATCGTATTCTTCTTCATTTCTCAAAGTCTCTGCTGCATATGAAGCTTTTAGCTTGACAATACTTGCTGCAGAAGCAGGACCTATGCCATTACCCTTTCTGAGAAAAGGTTTTGACTCCACACCTTTTAAGGATTTGTCATGGAGGTTCTGCTCACTCTGCTCTTTATCAAATTTCAATGATGCCAAAACACCACCATCTGTATTCAAAGGGGGCATGTCAGAAAACTCTACAGGATCACCAGAACCTGTTTTCAAGGAATTTAACCGCCTGGGTTTATCTTCCTTAACAGGAGGTGTTTCTTCATTGGTACTCTTGCTGCGGGCATAGCTTCTCACCTGTGAACGGGTCATCACTTTGCCAACTCCAGTAGAGGGCTTTGTGTTCTCTTTTCTCAAGTCAGAAAAATTTGGAACTGACTGTGCTAGAGGACTTTCTGATTGGAGTCTTCGCCTTCCAGAATCAGCATTGAGAATTTTAGCTGATGATCGTGGAATTGGTGCTGCTGCAGTGTGAGGTGTAGATGAAGGAAAATTTCTATTAGGCAAAAGTTTCTCAGCTTGGGAGCTTCCAGAAAAATTTTCCCCTGAAGACATCTCACTGAATGATCTATCTGGTCCGTAGTATTTCTGCTCAAAAACTTCTTCATCTTCTTCACTCTGAATGGAAATTATTGGATGCTGTCAAAAGATTAACGCTTCATGTAATATCAATATTATAAGATTTAACAATTGTATCAAAAAATAGATAAATAAATACTGGAACATGAAATACCTGCTCCAGCTTCATACTTGATCGAAAATTGAAGGATCTGAGTTTCTCTGCACATCGATGAGCACTACAGACTGAATCCTGCCCGTCTGAAAGCCCAGAAAATTTGGCCTCCATCTCAGCTCTACTTCGCTCAAGGCTATCCTGCATGGCTTTCAGCTTGGCTTCCTTTTCTGTCCCTTTGGAACTCCACTCTTCTCTCAGTTTTGCATCTCTTTTTTGCATGTATCTCTCGTACAATTTTCCTCTGGAATCATCAGAAAGTCCAAGCTCTGAGAAATTTTGCCTCAAGGTATCACCATAGTCCTGGTTATCCACCATCTTCATAGTGGAGTACTGAATTTTGTCATGTTAATTGAACTCCCGGATGGCTCAATCACTGTGCTTTTACCATGCAATTGTGCAGGAGATATATCTGACCCTGTTAGTTTTCTATACTGTGAACTTACTGCCTGCTCAATCTGTGGTTCAACAGGCGTGCTTCTCCTCGTGGAACTGGACTGATCCCTAGGAACCCAAAGCTTGTGCTTCGCAAAAAGCTTTTCCAGCTCATTTGCCTTCATTTTCAGCTCATCATTGAGCTCCTGATTTCCCTTCAACTGCCTGGACCTCTGAATTTGCTCAGCCAGTGGGGCCGGGATTGAACCAAAACCCTCTCGACTCTCCACAACCTTTTTACCTGGATAACCTGGCTTGCTATTTCCATAAGCAGAACTGCTTTCATCTCTCCTACCCTGCATCTTCTTACTCTGTTCGGGACCTGCAGTGACTGGTTTTTGAAACTGCATTCTCTTGGTTCCAGAATCTTCCACTTTGATTCGTTCCTTTCCAGATGGCACAGAGTCCTCTTTTTCTTCAACTTCTCCTGTAAAAGTGGATTGATAATCCTCAGACCCTTTATCTCGAGGGTCCCATACTTTTGTTCCAACACTGCCTTCAAACTGTCCCGAGAAAGACCGCGAATGACTATGATAACCCCTAAATAGCGGTTCAGACACTGGCTGATCTATTGCTTCAACATCTCCTACTACGTTGCCAATTTCACCATCAGAGGTAAAATCCCCAGCCCTACCTACAGATTTCACAATCTGGGTCTGTGAAGTGACTTGGTTCCCAATGGCCTCCTGAGAACCTGCTTGAAATTTTGACCAATCACTCTTCTCTGCAACAGCCAAAGAACCCTTCACCTTATCCTGAGGAAGTCCTTGATCAGTCACGGACACCTGCTCCCACCTTTCTGTAAAAGACCTCAGTTGGTTCACCTGCGAACCCACTTGATCCTTCCGATTCTTACCCCCCTTCAATCCCACCTCTTCTTGTATTTTCACTCCAGAATCATCAACTCTATTTCCACCACTCTTAACCTCTACTGTAACAGAACTCTCCGAAACATTCAACTCTTTTTTATCGTTCTGGTCCTTGTTATCCTCTGGAAAACCTGAAAATACATTACATTTGGACTGAGAAACAGATGACGAAGGGGGTGTACACGAGGGACTCTCTGTGTTATTATTTTCCTTTCTTTCATTCATTGCTAAATCAATGCTCTTATCACTCACACCACACTCCATCTTCTCAATACAGTCTCAAAGGGACCTGTAAGTGTGGTAGCAAATGAAGACGATACATCAGAGGAGAGTCGCCTTAGCTCTGCGGATTTTCCCACAACAATGGGTTTGCCTCCAGAGCCTGAGTTCTCCTTCTGAGTGCTCTCAAAAAGCTTGATCCTGTCTTGTACACTGAGTCGCCTTGCAGGTTGATTCGTTGATGACTCAGTCACAGCCTCCTCTTTCTTCTCATCACTGCTGTTTTCATCTTGATTACATTGCTGAGTAGGGAAAATGGACTTAGGTTGTTGACACATGGAAGGTTTTAATTTGTTAAGTTGTTGAGTTTGTGTTGTACTTTGTTGTTGGTGGTGGTCTTGGCCCGATGGGTTGTGGGGTTTATTCTGAGATATCTGGTGGGTCCTACTATGGTCTTCTATGAGGTCATCAATTGACATGTCAGATCCCCAAGAGGACCAAAGCACTTGATCATTGACAACTGGCTTCCATGGGCAGATCAGATCAGGTCTTTTCTCACACACCAATGTGAATTTGGTACAAGCTTCACTGCACAATAGAGTAAACATATACTAATATTACTTTCTTTTTTAACATGCCAACTAATTAATAATCTAAATAAATAACAAAATGATGACAAGAACAAGAGAGTTGAGATCTTTAAAGATAGGAAAACTACCCTATAACTGCTATACCTGCCATGTAGTGACAGGTTAAGAATACTATTACTTTTTTATATTCCTGGCCCAGAAGATAATAAGATAATAGATATGCTTAATCATTTTTAACACAATATACCAACAGGGAAGGATATCGGTTGGTGAACTTTTTATATTTTAAATAAGACTCATTTGTCACAAATAGTGAGGTCAATCAACATGTACATGTCACTGGTTAAATTTGGGCAGCACCGAACTGCGTAAAACAATCATGAGCGGATTTTCCCATGTGTCCTTTAGCATTAGGAGATTTAGTCACATGACCCACTTGAAGGGATACAATGATCCAAAAGTGGAAAATAACAAATTAAATTAATTAAAGACAAATGAAAAATAACTGAAAACATGAAAAGGAAAAAATGAATAAATTTGATGAGAGTCCAAACTATAACATAGAGAGATATTCAAAGCTATTGATCTAAGCTTGGTAGTGGTTAGTGCATAGGCAAGATAGTCATGTAACCATTTTTGCACATTCAAGATCCCAACAAACAGACCAAACCCTACAAGGGATAACAAGCAGGCCAGTATATCTGGAAAATATAAATCGAATCCAAAGACCCAAAAAGACAATATAAAAACCAAAATTCACTACAAGCAAATTTTTTGTTCCTTTCAACAAATTGGAATATAATCAACCCCTATCATCGATCTAGATAAGGGCCACAACATAGCGTCAACCAAGTATATCTGGACAACGAATGAAATTGCTTAATGATTCCACGTTTGCCACTAAAATCATAATTGCTTTAAGACAGCTCCTGAGTCGTCGTCTAGCCAACCTATTTAAAACAAAAGGTAAAATCTCATTTTCTGAATACCTCATTAGTTGGTTCATATCATGTTAATCATGGTAATAACTAAGGCATAATAGGGACCCTGGATGAAATCTATCAACATCACAAACAGCTAAATGCTTAACAAGTCTAATTAGTTGCTTAGGCTCAACTCACCAGGGACACTTGAAAATCACATGAAAATGAGATGTTTCAATTTTGACTACTCGTGGAAGCAACTAGCTAAATTCTTAACAAGTCTAACTAGTTGCTTAAGCTCATCTCACCAGGGGCACTTGAAAATGTTGGTAAAATTTAGTGTCATTAAACAACAATTAGCATGCAAAACCAACAGATCAATTCCCAACAAAATCTATATGCAAAACCCTAAACAAAAAAACAATAAAGAACACATAAGAAAAATCAGAAGTTACTGAAATTCCAAGTCGAGAAAGTCTCTGTCCTTAAGAACTTATTGGCCCGTCACAGGTGCTCTACGGTTCCGAATTGCCAACGTTCTCCCAGGATAACTTGGATGCTACTTGTACAAGGAGCACTCCTTCACAAGTTTATGAACTAGAACAAATGGTGGATCTCTTCTCAAAACCAAGAAAACAAAGTCTGAAATGTATTTGTCTTGTTGCCTTTTTTTTTTCCCCAATTTTTCCAACAACTAACTAACAAAAATGGAGGGAAAAACCTTTTATAAGGCAAGGAGGGGTGCCAAAGAAGGGCACCCCTTGGGGTGGGGTTGCAACCCTACAAGGATTGTAACTACCCCCATATCACAAAAGACAAATATACCCTCTGAAAAATTGAAGAATTTACAACAATCCCCCACAATTCTTCAATTATACAGTCAGACACGTGAGAGAGATATCATGAGCCAAAGCTGCATCGAAATAGGTAGCTTTCGCCTTGAACCTTTCCTAGTGAATGACAATCGGATTTACTTGGCAAACCAGTGACCCATAGTCTTGAACTGTTCTGCCGTTGGTGTAAACCAAGACAATTGCCAACACACAGCTTTGATTCGACCATTTTCCCGTTCTACGGTGTTGTGTTCATTTTGGCCCTGAACAACGGTCCTGGATTCATCAAGCACTTTAGGGTAACCCGCCTTTAAAGGTTCCCATGGAAGCGGCCTCACTTCTTACTTGAAATAGGTGATCTACTATGAAGAGGTAATCTGTCTTTACCCCCATTAGGACTCATCTCCTAATATAGTGATCATTAAAAGCCTTAGCTTAACCTAACCAATGACAGACAGCACTCAGCGTCATTATCGGAATGGGAAAGAGTACGAAACTCTTCAGTGCTTGTTTTGAATTGCACAAAGTTTCTGTTGTCCCTTTTGAACCTAGATCTTGGGATCTCCAGTCAACTAGGTTGGGTTTCCACAGTGACAATTCTTAGAATATAGGCTTCAAGCCCATTCCCCTCGATGACTTCTCAACTTGCTCTCGAGGTAAACCTTTAGTTAGTGGATCCGCTAGGTTTTCCTTCGACTTAACATAATCGATCGTTATTATGCCACTTGAGAGCAGTTGACGTATGGTATTATGTCTCCGACGTATATGTCGAGACTTACCATTATACATTGTATTTTGGGCTCTCCCAATAGCCGATTGGCTGTCACAATGTATGCTAATCGCTGGCACCGGGTTGGGCCAACTAGGAATATCCTCCAGGAAGTTTCTAAGCCATTCTGCTTCTTCCGCTGTTTTGTCTAACGCTATGAACTCTGATTCCATAGTAGACCGGGCAATACATGTTTGCCTCGAGGATTTCCATGACACGGCTGCATTACCAAGTGTGAAAACAAATCCAACCGTAGATTTGGAATCCACTGTATCAGATATCCAGTCCAGCATCGCTGTTTCCCTCTAGAACAGCAGGATATCTCTCGTAATGTAGCCCATATTTTGAAGTTTCTTATACCTCAAAACACTTACTATGACTTTCCAGTGGTTATGTCCTGGATTGCTAGTATATCTGCTAAGCCTATTCACAGCTTGAGCGATATCAGTTCGTGTGCAATTCGTGAGATACATCAGACTTCGATGATCCTTGAATACTCTAATTGCGATATGCTTAGCCAGTATTCTTTGATAAAGGAAGAGTTAGTTAGGTTAGCTACTCCAAATCTTTCATATCAAATTTGCTGGTAAACACTTCTTGGTAAACTGAATCAACTCATGATTATTACCAATTATCAGCATATCGTCTACATAGAGACATACAATGACATATCATTTTTGAGTTGATTTGGTGTATATACACTTATCACACTCATCGGTTTTAAACCCACTTGACAACATCTCTTTGTCAATGTTCTCATGTCATTGTCTAGATGCTTGTTTTAATCCGTACAAGGATTTTACAAGTTTGCACACCTTCTGTTCTTATCCAGGAACATCAAACCCTTCTGGTTGTTCCATGTAAGTCTCTTCATCCAATTCACCATTCAAGAATGACGTCTTTACATCCTTTTTGATGTATTTCAAGACCAAATATAGCTGCTATAGCTATAAGCATTCTACTGATGTGATACGAATCACTGGTGGATAGGTGTCAAAGTAAACAAGGCCTTCTTTTGTCTATAATCTTTTATGACAAACCTCGCCTTGTACTTATCTATTGATCCATCCATTTTCATCTTTCCATTTGTAGCCCAGTGGCTTACAACCTGGAGGAAGATCAACCAACTCCCAAGTATGGTTCTGTAGGATTGAATCAATCTCACTGTTTATCGCCTCTTTCCACAGAGGTGCCTCCAAAGAAGACATTGCTTCTTTATAGCTTCGAGGCTCATTTTCTAACAAATATGTCAGAAAATCGGATATGACTCTTGGTCAACCTGATCACTGTCCTTGACAGTATCAACAGCTCTTTTTGAGAGACTCTCTTCTTTGTCTTTCCTTACAAGGAAATGTCTCTTCAAAAATATTGCATTCCTTGACTCAATCATCACATTCAGATTGATGTCAGGAATCTCATACTTGTGTACCAAGAATCGATACGCACTACTACTGTTGCAAGCATATCCGAAGAATATACAGTCAACAGTTTTTGGTCCTATTCCACCTTCTTAGGTTTAGGAGCCATCACCTTGGCAATTGGCAAGACACCCCCACATTTTCAGATATTTGTAGGAAGGTACATAACCTTTCCACAACTCATATGGTGTCTTGTCCAATCTTCTGTGAGGAAGCTTGTTCAGAACGTAGTTCGCGGAAAGCAGGGCTTTCCCCCACAAGTTCTGAGGTAAACCAGAACTAGTCAACATGGCATTCATCATTTCCTTCAACGTTCGGTCTTTGCACTCAGCAATCCCATTTTGTTGAGGAGAATACGGAGCAATGGTTTCGTGAATAATTCCGTGCACAGAACAATATTCACCGAATGATGAAACGTATTCACCACTTCTATCACTCCTGATTCTTTTGATTTCCTTGCCAAGTTGATTTGCAACTTCGTTCTCAGTGTATAAAGCTCTCAATAGCTTCAGCTATGCTCCTCAGCAAATACACTTAACTGAATCTTGTGCTTTCATCGATAAAAGTGACAAAGTACTTTTTACCGCCTCTTGTTTGCACAAAATTCATGTCACATACGTCAATGTGTACAAGTTCCAAGGGTTCAGAACTTCGTTCTATGATGTTCTATGTATTTTTGCTTCAACACATGCCTCACACTCATGTTGGCTATCAATGCAAATTTAGGTATAAGGTCCATGTTAATTAATGTATCATAATTAACATGTCCTAACCTCCCATGCCATACATTTTGTGACTCAATAATATAAGCAGAAGTTTCAGCTTTATTAATAGCACAATTGACAGTCATTGAAAAGACCCTCAGCGAGGTATCATTTTCCTACATAGACATCATTTCTGGTCAATACAATCTTGTCAGAAACAAATACAAACCCGAGACCGAGTTCTTCCGAATATCTGGAACATGCAAACATTATTATATGTAAGCTCCGTTCCGGATATCATTTTCAGAACTACTGTGCCTTGTCCAACCACTCTAGAGGTAGACGAGTTTCCCATTGTCAGATGATCGCCGCCATCGACCTTTCTGATACGAGGAAAACATCTTGCTATCAGCACAGATATGACGAGTAGCCCAGAGAGTCTACCCATCATTCTCTCGGATTCCCAACCAAGTTGGCCTCAGTTACCACTGTTGAGAGTTTCATTTCTGAAATCTCATCAGTTAACTGCTCATCTTCAGTGACATAAGCCTCATATTCCTGCCATTGTCCTGAGATATCTTGTTTCTGCAGTCCTTTGTCATATGACCGCTCTTTTCACAGTTGTAGCACTTCCCATTGAACTTCTTGTTCGCTTGGGAAGAATCAGCTTCACTGTTCTTTCTTTTCTTGCTACCATTTACATCCTCAAAGATGTTGGCCTTAGACTCCATAGTCTTGTAGCTGGCCTTTCCGGACATCATGTTGTCCTGTTCGATTCTCAATCGAACTCCAAGGTCTTCAAGGCTCATCTGCTTCTTTCTGTGTTGCAGATAGCTCCTGAAATCCTTCCATGATGGAGGCAACTTTTCAATTATGATGGCAACTTGAAACGTCTCACAGAGTTTCATTCCTTCATCCAGTATTTCATGAATGATCTATTGTTGTTCACCCAACTGAGACATCACCGTCCTTGAAACTACCATCTTGTAGTCCAGGAACCTACCCACGACAAATCTCTTTTGTCCGGCATGTTTTGTACTTCTTCTCGAGAGATTCCCAGAGAACCTTCGCAGAAGTCATGCCTTGGTACACATTGTACAGGGTATTGTCAAGACCACCCAAAAGGTAGTTCTTGCATAGGAAGTCTCCAGACAACCAAGTCTGTTCTGTTATCGCTCTTCCTTGGCCAATTCAGACACCCTCCACAGGACCCGGAGGATCTTTGAGGAATTTAGCCAACTGGAGAGTTGTCAGGTAGAACAGCATTTTGCTCTGCCACTGTTTGAAATTTGCCCCACCAAATTTCTCCGGTTTTCCTCCATGAGAGACCGGTACTGTGATTTTTCCGCTAACCATTTGTAGCAGGAAATCAACAGGGTTCAATCAGTCTACGAAAGACAAATTGCACAACGATCAACGAATGATCTTGTTCAAAGTGATGTACTAGGTAGTCACTTGTTGTTCTAATGGACGAAAGTTCCAATAAACACAAGTCATTGAATTTTAACTAAAGATACTTAAGGAAAATTGAACGAACGAATATTCTTCGAAACACCTTTTCCAATAGGATCTTTTAGCAATTCACAACCCAGATTTACACTCTTCCAATAGCACAATTATTACGATAAGTGTAGATATATAAATGTCAATCAAGATTGGATGGAATTACTTGTGCAAAATTACACTTTAAATTCTCAACCAATTATGCAACAACCAATCAATTTCAACTTTATCACTATGTGTAGTGCTTGTGATAATTGAACAACCTAATAATAACTTAAATCTATACTACCAAGATTAATGTGTTAACAGTATATGACTAACCAAGTTAATATTATTTAAGTTTGCAGTTTATAAAAATTACAGGACTATTTCGTTAGTGTCGCGTTCGTATCTACGTTCGAACGAGACTGTCCAGTGTGTGTGCGTTCGTGTTGCGTTTGATAACGCGTTCGAACGAAGTGTTTCCAGAGAGTTCACGTTCGAGTAGCGTTTGATAACGCGTTCGAACGAAATGATTCCAGAGAGTTTGCGTTCGAGTTGCGTTTATTACGCGTTCGAACGTTCTAAAGCAGAAGGCTTGCGTTCGAGTTGCGTTAGAAGACGCGTTCGAACGTTCTTACGAGAATTCAAATTTTTAGCCTTCGCGTGCGTTGGGCGTTCGAACGCCCTACGGGTTTTTCATGCACAGTTCGTATTTTCCAGAAAATATTAAAACCCTAACATGCAAATTACTATTTAATAACACGATACAATAAGTTCTTAAGATTGTTGGTAAAATTTAGTGTCATTAAAACAATATAGCATGCAAAACAACAGATCAATTCCCAACAAAATCTATATGCAAAACCCTAAACAAAAAAACAATAAAAGAACACATAAGAAAAATCAGAAGTTACTGAAATTCCAAGTCGAGAAAGTCTCTGTCCTTAAGAACTTATTGGCCCGTCACAGGTGCTCTACGGTTCCGAATTGCCAACGTTCTCCCAGGATAACTTGGATGCTACTTGTACAAGGAGCACTCCTTCACAAGTTTATGAACTAGAACAAATGGTGGATCTCTTCTCAAGACCAAGAAAACAAAGTCTGAAATGTATTTGTCTTGTTGCCTTTTTTTTTTCCCCAATTTTTCCAACAACTAACATAACAAAAATGGAGGGAAAAACCTTTTATAAGGCAAGGAGGGGTGCCAAAGAAGGGCACCCCTTGGGGTGGGGTTGCAACCCTACAAGGATTGTAACTACCCCCATATCACAAGACAAATATACCCTCTGAAAATTGAAGAATTTACAACAGAAAATCATGCGAAAATGAGATGTTTCAATGTTGAGTACTCGTGGAAGCAACTAACAAGTTAATTTCTCGAAAATGCAGCTATTATCAAAAGCATCAACATTGTTGTTGAATCAAAATATAGTTCAAAAAGCAGGAGAAACGATAGATCTGGAATATGTATATTGTTAAAAAAGGCTGAGTGGAGTAGTCATCCTAAATGCCATAGATGAAAAAAGTGGTTTCACACAGATTTCAATAAGTCAGAACTAGCTTGCAACTTAACTGAGTTAATTCGACTCGTCGAGAAAAAGAGTTGACTCATAACAAAACCTCAATCTGAACTTCTTAATAGTTGTTATCTCATACTAATTCATGAGTTTTTACAGAAGTTGAAATGTGAGTCAGAATCAATTATTCAAGAGAATAAAATTTATATCTACATTAAATAATGGCATAATATATATTTTTGGGGTACCTAATCCTAATTAGTTAAAAACAATGGATAAAATTAATTTTAATGATGACCTTTAACTATTTCCTTCATCTTGATTATTCTGTATACTCTTTTGACTTTCATTATTTTGTATCCACACACACAAAGAAGTTAGATTGGAGTTACTATGGTTTTATTGACTGATTTCCCAGAGTGCTTACTTCAAGCGATGAGCACCAAACCAATCTGCAAAGTTTTGGAGTTCAGAGACAGTTTCAGGGTTGAAACCAGCGCATCCAGCACGGGCAAAAGCAGTGGTTAAGTCCTGTCTAACCGCAACAAGACGCACATCAATAGCCCTTAAAAGCTCCTTCCTGAAGAAATTAGAAAAACACTGTAATAGTTAGAAAGCAATTTTGAGAAATAGCCAGAGAAAACGGCTGAAATTCAATAAGCACAGGCAATCAATTTTGGTTATTATTACTTCCTTTATCTAGCACATAACTTACAATTATAATCATAATAGAAAACATATGAAATTAACAACAACAAAAAAACAACTGTTGCAGCAAATGAACTAAAAAGTCTACAACTGAAAAACCAAAGACAATTAAAAATTTAGAAAAAAGAAAAGAGCACCACTAAGTGAAAATAATGAGAAAAAAAATTTACTTTGTCGCATCAGCTGCTGCTGTTGTTCCTATACCATCACCACCTACAGCAAATTGCCAAAACATTGTGTCAGCTTATGCACAATTCACTCACAATATAGGCTTTTTGGATAGTTGCAATTGAGAGTATTTTATCCTATTTGTTATTTCCGATGGCAGAAGGAGAGCAGCCCTAGTAAGAGTTTCTAAGAAAAATGGGACAAATAGCTTTAGACAAGAGCAATGCAATGCTTGAATGAGAAAAGCAGCAAAATATCCTACAAAAAAAACTGCTATTCTTTGACGTATCAAAATACAAGTATTTAAATTTTTTGGGGGCCTAATAACCTTTCATTTATAGTTCCGATCTTAAAAAGCTAAATTGGCTGATTTGACTACAAGGAAATCTTTCTTTTTCTGTTCTTTTCCTTTACAGATTGGTTTTAGTCAGTGAAATATCAATTAATGAGCTAATGATTGAATTGTTTGCCATATGAAGGAATAAGCTAAAACATAAATTTTCTAGTAGCCAAGGCAATTTAACTCTAGATAGACTCTCAATCAACACGAGAGAAACTGTACTACATCCAATTTAAAAATCATTATCATCTGTAAGTTATTTCAAACCATCGAGAGGCTCATGAAGCACCTACACACCCAAACACATATAGCGTCACTGTACCCAAGAGTCCATGATTCATAATTCCTGTTAAAGGCAAAGAAAGACACCAACCTGAATCCACTTGTAGTGCACACGACCAGAAACCACCTCATGCTAACTCAAAGTGAGAAAGGATCAATGTTTAAAATACGGTGCGGCGCCTCGAGGCGGCCGGCCATTGAGGCGTGAGGCGGACCTCCTCGAGGCGGTGAGGCGGGCGCCTCGATCGTAAATCGGAAAAATAATCCAAAATACATTCATTTCTTCATAATTCATAGTATGTTCAAAAAACTATTGATAACTAATCCAAAATACATTAACTTCTTCATTATTCATAGTATGTTCAAAAATTTATTGATAACTAATCCCTAAATAAGCTATCATTAGTATCTAGCGGTATGAAGCTTGGGTCAAAATCTTTGTCATCATCTGATGGCTCATCATCCAAAGAACCTCCTTCACTTGTATTGTCTTCATCCACTAATTGTGGAGCTTTCCCTTTTCCTAACAAATAACATAAAGTCGTATTATTTTTTAATTTGTTTTATATAAATTGCATTATTTGTACAAGATTAATTTTTTTTATAAAGAAGTCAAAACGACGACGTTTTGGCACCCCCAAAACGTCGTCGTTTCGGTGGGAAAATAAAAAAAAATGTCTGAACATGAGGCGGCCGCCTCACGCGGTGAAAGGCGGGAAAATTGGCCACAGCGCATTAAGCGGCCGCCTCGAGGCGGCGATTCGGCGCCTCGAAACGTATTTTTAAACACTGGAAAGGATAAATAGATTTTGAAAAGAATTAAAGATCATGCCACATCAAATGACTAAAATATTTCATAATGACCAGAAAATGTCATCTTTAAGGTGGGATTAACTCCAACCATGTACGCAACAATACTCACGGTCTAACTGTCAGCAAACAGTGTTGATAAGCAAACTCGAGATATAAAGCATGATATGCATGCCTTGTGATTTCTGGTGTATGCAAATATCAAGTACTTCACTGTTCTCAGATCGATTAACATTTCCATATTGCTTCAGTGCAGTGGCAGGCATATCTCAAGGTTACTATAAGGGCTAAGACCAGTGTTCTAAAACGCGCTAGGCGCTAGTCGGACGGCGACCCAGCGCCTAGCGCCTAGGGCGCCTACGCAGGGCCTAGGAAACTAATCGGAAATAGAGAATTTTCATAATTAGGTTTAAGATTTGGAGTGATTTTGACAAATTAATCATAGGAAAATGTTGTTTGAGCAATGGGTAAGATTTATAGAGGGTCAATTTCATGAGAAACTAACAAAAATTGAAGAAATTATGGTTTTTTAAAATTAGGGTTTATGCATCAAATTGGGGATTTTTAAAATTGATGAGTTAGAGAGTTGTTTTGTAAAATTAAGGTTAGGGATAGGATTAGGGTGTAAAATCCGACCGGAAAACATCTTCAATTTTGAATTCTGAGTCGGTCAACGGCGGTCAACGTCCGTTGACCGACGAATTTCGCGGCCAAAATTTGCCGGAATGGGCAGAAAATGCCGCCCATTCCGGCGAGCGCCTGGCCCCAACGATTTGGGGCCAGGCGCGGCGGCCATAGGCCGCCGAGCCTATACGCGCCGCCTAGGCGGCGCGTTTTAGAACAGTGGCTAAGACACGAGCAACGATATGTTAGAACCACACCATCTCAACTCTTCTGTCCAGCACAACCTAATTCCATCACCTCGAAGAAAAAACAAAGAGAAAGGAAGAAAAGAAGACCATGCTCACACCTCAGAGGGCATTGCACTACCACGAGAAAAAGACATGGTCTTTTTCAAAGTGGAACAAGTCCCTCTTTTGTATTGCTTCCAATATAAATACAATTCATCAACATCTTGCTAGACTTGCTCCTTATGAATTTGATATATGTTTTCATCAATGTATAACACACAATAAATTAAGTGACTAACATTTAGGTATATTTCTTTTTATTGCACAACCATAAGACCTATAAGAGAAACGAAAACTTTAGCAGGCCACAAATAAACACATGATGAAATTCATGTTTCAGAGTTTCTTTGTATGCATTTTGGTTCTGATTTACAATAACAAGTTCATTTAAACTGCTGCAATAACTAAAATATCAATAACCTAATATAGCGATGACGTACTCCTCTTCTCCTTGACGACAAATTGTTCCAAATTTAGATGTGGCATGATTATATCAAATTTGCATAGCAGAATGTACTATTAAAAATATTTTAATATCTTTTCATTGCTTACATTATCCCAACCAGTGACACCTCAACGGCTCAACTATACTAAATGCTAGTTACCACGGCATTTGACCATTACAACTCACAATATTCTGAAGGTATCCTTTGTTCATCTATCAAGTTTATAAAACTTCATGCTAGACAACAGGCTTAAGCTTCCTGAAGTGAGACTAATCCATTATGGAAAATAATAGAAGATAGATGGAGCCAAATATATAGATACACACCTATTGCATCAGAAAGCGTATCCTTGGTCCCCTGAAATACAAGAGTTCCCAATTTCAATGAAAATAGAAGTACTGTGTGCCAGAATGAATATAAAAAATTAATCTCCAAAAATAGAGATGACAATAACTACCTGTGAATATATTTTTTGAGATGCTTCCAACTGAGACATCTCCACATCAAATGTATTGACCAATTCCAAAACCTCTGGAGTACTCACAAACTGCACAAACCTGGAAACAAGCAGTGCCAATCAATAAATGAATTCAAAGCATTCATCCATACAGGGCAGCAAATGTCTCGGGTGCACCAAGCATAACCTTTCAATTGTTCCTTTTGTGAACCAACTCGAAACATTGTCAAGTTTACCAACTTCAAGCTTAATTGATTGAACTGCTCTTGCAACCTGTTCTTCTGCAACCTTCAAATGGGTCGAAAATGTCTTCACTAACCCTGAAGCAAGCTTCTCAGTGATCCCATTACTTGATACAAACAACTCACATCTGCCCAAATAGAAACCTAATAAATATCAAAAACAGTAACAAGCAATATGTCAGCAAGTTCAAAATAAATATTCAACAGAGCTTCCAAACCTTGAGCGCTTTGGAGTGAGTTGGAAAACAGCATAATCAAGTGTCGTATCTGCTTTCATTTTCCTTCCAATATATTTACACTATCTCTTCTCTAACCTCCTCATATACCCAAGTGTATTTCTATAAAAAAAAATGAGCCCAAATCCTCAAAATTCTTAATCAATCAACTTGCAAAATCAATCACACTTGATCAAATAAACCCAAAGCCCCAAAGCAAACTCAGGGTTATTAAAGAAAATAAAACCAAAAAAAAAAAAAAAAAATTCCAAATTTCCACATTCTCCATAAAAAAGAAATTACAATTAAAGTTAATTATATAAGCACCTGAACTACGGAATATACTGAAATTTACAAAACAAAGAATCAAAATCTCAATACCCAAGTCAAATAAGGAAACCAGTTCCACATTAACCCACATTTCCAATAAAAAGAAAATAAATTACACTAACAAAAATAAAATAAAATAAAACAAATAAATAACCAATGCAAAATCATAATTAAAAAATGCACTAAAATAGAAACCTAACACTATTTCTATATAAATCAGATCTGATTCCATCAAAACGAAACCCAAATACAAAATTAATCAAAGTATCCACTTGCATTTTCAAATTCAAAACAACAATCAATAGCCAAAATAACCAAAACCCATTTACACTTGCAACAAATGAACCCATACCCACAGATATTGCAAGTTTAAAAAAAAAAAATCCAAACTTCATCAAAATATTAGACAAATGTAGGTTGGATCATCGAAGATAAAGCGTACCTGAGTGGAGAATCGGTGAGACCTATCTCTCAACATTTAGCTTGTACTGAAGTTTTTTTTGTATGTGTTTATTTTATTTATAAGCTCTAATAAAGACTATCCTCTTCTATTGGGTATTGTTTTTTGAATTTCAATAAATGAACAATAATAATATTAATAACCACCCTATAACATTGCTTTACTCATTTCTCAAATGTTTGTTTCTTTTTCTTTGGGATTTGTTTATTTTTTTGAACATCAGAAAATCCCTCCTCATTTCATTTTAGGTATTATTGGATTCCGATCTGAGCGAATAAAATTCAATATTATCATAATATCTTATAAATTTTATTTACATGTGAATCATGATCTCGCAAATAATAATATAAGATTCAATCCATTAGATCAATCACTAGGGACTGTTTTTTGTTTTTGATTTACTGTCTTTCTCTCTCTATCTCTTAAAGATACAGTAGAGAGAGAGAGGAAGTGTATTTGTGTGTGAGTTTTGTTTTGTTTTGTTTCAGACAGTTTTTTGTTTTAAGAAAAAGTTAGCTGAAGTTACAATTATGGGCTTCAAATTAGGAAACTTTTGTTTTGTTTTTTGTTAAAAAGGTTTGTGGAATTTACAATTATGGGCTTGGTTCTAGGTATTTTTTTTGGGTTTAAATTTAATTAATTATTAACTTATCTAACAAATACTTTGGTTGTTTTACCATATTATATATCAAATATGAAATCAAGAGAGAAAATACACTTTTGTCATCTAATTATCCATTCTTAACATATTCAATAAATACCCTTTTTTAAAAAAAGAAACTCGAGTAAGTGAGTAAATAAAATAAAAATTAATACAACATAAAAAGGACGTGAAAGTTTTACCTCAACCAAATTAAAAAATAAAAATGAAAATTAAAAACATATAAGAAAATTAAAAAAAAAAAACTTATTAAAAGTGATGGTTGATAACTAAAAAATCACTTATAATTAGGATTGAAAAAGTTTTTGACCCTAATAAGAGAAACATTCCACCTAATAATAATTGGAAAATTAATATTAAAATTAGCAAATTATCAGCTATCATATTTCATATTCTAATACCCTTTGAAAAAATAGATATTCATCAAAGTTGTCTTCTGATGATAATTAAGTCATAATCACGATCGTGAAAAATGACTAAAGTCATTATTCTAAACACAAAATTTAGTAAAAATAGAATCACTATCAATTTATGAAACAAAATTACTTTTATCAGAAGTATAATCAACAACATAAAGATTAGTCTAAAACTTAGTAAATAAATTATTTCGAATACTTAAAATATTGGTAATTGACCATGAAAAATATAATTATCATCTTAAAAAATATCAGTTAAACATAGAAAGAGCTACTTATATTTGGGTTAAAATTTGGAAGCACCACCTATTATTTTCTATTAATGACAGCTTAAAGCAAATTAATGTTTCACCAACGGAGGGTAAAATTGTCCAATCTACTTTAGGGATGAAAAGTAATTGAGGGACCACACTTTCAATTAAGGGTATAATGGTACTTTTGTGAAAATAAAGGGTATTGGTCAAATGTCGACGCATCCATCATAATTGAAGCTGCTAACAAGATTTTATCAAATTAAATAAAGCTTTGAAAGCGAGAGTGAGATATTGCTCGATATCTTCAAATTCCCACAAAGTCCACCAGATCTTCTCCTCTCATCATTTGACAAGTGTCACTTCTTTCTTGGGCCATCACCAATCAAAATATTTTACTTTTTATTTTATTTTATTTTATTGTTAAAATAATTTAGATGTGAGATTATGTATCATCATATAAGATTTTTTGTAGTCGCTATAATAAGATTAGCCTAATTATTATGCGATTTTGCTGACTAGCCTTGTTAGCGTTGAAGTTTTTATTTTAATGATGAGAGTTTGAATTCGAGATCTTAGTATGAGTCTCATTTAAAAATATATGAATTTCGGTGTGAATTTTAAATGAGAGACCATATCAAAATTAGATGATATTCACATAGATTATTTGAAAGATAAATTCAAAATTCAAAAAAATATATATATATATATATATATATATATATAATATCAATTTAAAATATATAATAAATTATTTATTTTTAAAATTTATCACTTCAAGGTATTAGAAATAACAACAATTTTCTCCAGATAGAATGGTATGATCCATTTTTTCCTTCTCATATTTTTGTGCATGAATTGAGGTGAAAAGGAATTAAGGTTGCTCTCATCCAATCAATTTCTTTCCATTCTTGTAACAGATATTGAAATTAGTAGAAAACTATTGGATCATCACATGATACCCTGTTTGACTATAAATGGGGCTCAAATGCATCAGAATTAGGGATGACAATTTTACCCATCAAAACCCCGCCCGCAATGGGTAGGATTTGGTAAATATATTAGTGGGTGCGGTGCGAGTTTGGTAATTTAAAGCAGAATCCGCTGCGGGTGCGGTGCAGGTTTGGTATTTAAGAAAAAAATACGGGTATCCGCTGCGGGTATCCGCATACCCACAATATTATTTTTTATTAATTAATATTTTTAAGACAATATAAAAAAACCTTCATATAAAAACAACTAACAAAACCTAAACCTAAAACATTAATCCACAGTTCCACACTCCCACTCAGCCGCAGTCCGCAACCTGCCCAACTGAAGATTTTTTGCATGACTATTATTGTTTTTTTTTAATCACACTTGTTAATAAAATTATAATACAAAAATTTGGATTAAGTTCACATGATCAGAAAAGAGAGAGGAGCAAAATAAGCTAGTGTTTGCTGCAACTTCAGTAGCTTTCATGCTTCTTCATTACACTTACACCACTTGAGTCTTGTAAGCATCACTTTCATTACACTTAGCATAAAAAATATGACTAAAGATTGGTGATTACTTTTTAGCTTATTGTCGATTGAGTTGGCTAACTTAGATCATTATAATTATGAAGGGAAGAACTCATTTTAATTATGTTTATATGAGAAAATAAACATATGGTACTGAGTCTTTCATACATTATGTTATCTATGTACTGTATATACATAGATTGCATGTTATCATTTCTGTTTTCACTAGCCATGAAAGCAATGTAACACAATATATAAATTCAATTATGAAATGAAGTCTTCAAGTTTCAGACTTAATAGATTTCAAACCCTACAAGATTAATTTCTATGTTGATGGTATTTTCCGGGCACTATGTTATTTAAGGAGTACAGCAGTGGTAAAATGGGTAATTCCCTTCTCGGTCGAAATCATTAATGCCGACCCGACCACAACAGGTAGAAACCGAGCACTTGATGATAGGTGACCGACCACTTTGGTTCGGATGACCGAGCATTATCAGATCGACAGCAATATTCTCAGTTCAAAGGACTATCATGACCGACCACATGAAGACCGACCAGATAGCGAGATATGCTCCAGAAGATGACACCATATTCTTACGGAAAAGGGATAAAGTTTTCCTACTTTCATGGGGTAGAGTAATAAGTTAATATCCTAATAGGATAAAGGAAGTAAATGTAGTTTTGATTAGGAATCCTTATGGGAAAAGGAGACTATCTCCAATTGGGAATTCTTGTACAAATAGGAATATGATTTCTTCACCATTATAAATAGGAGGGTAGAGTGAGTGTAGAGGGGGCATCAAAAATCAGTGATCAGAATCATCAAGCTCTGACTTGTAAACACAAGAGATATCACAGAAGCATATCTCAGTAATAAAAGTATCATCCGTTCTGTGCCCGTGGACGTAGGTTGGATCTGATCCGCCGAACCACGTTAAATCTCCTTGTCGATTGGTGTGTCTATCTGTCTCTCGCTAAATTTGCTTTTGGTCCCCCATAACCAAATAAATTCACTATTGAAGGAGGATTACCTCGGAGGTGATATTCCCATATTACCCTGAGACCAAAATCAGCCGTCAACAGTTGGCGCCGTCTGTGGGGAATCAACAAAAAGCAATTCACGTAGTGAGACAATGGCGGAAGGCGGAAACCACCAATCATCAGGGAGCTCAGCTGCAGATTGAATGGAGAAGATCGAGGAGAACCTGAGGAAAGATGGGGAGAAAAATCAAGCCCTGGTAAAATCCATAATGGACAACAAGAACATATTCCGGGCATGATGGTCAACGCATGTGTACAGTCAATACGTGAAAATGGAATTATGCTATCGTTCCTTACATACTTCGCTGGAACTGTTTATATATGTCATTTACAAAATATATTCCTACAACAACTTGGAAGAATAACTATAATCAACATAAGAGGGTCGAACGTCGTATATTGTTTGTTGATCCCTCTGTTGGAAAAAAATAACCAAGCCCCAAGATCAACAAGAACAAGCAAAATATATAAATACATGAATGAATAAATTGAAGTATGGCGGAATCATACTCACAATACTTGAAAATGGATGCTAAGATGATGCGAAATTCCTCCCTTGTGCAGTGAAGCTCTCGGCCAAGAAGAAAAGAGGGACTCCAAGTCGAGTTTGATCCTTCCAAGCTCAAGGATTAGTTTCCCATATCACCTATGTATGATCCCTTGAAGGTGCTAGCCTTTGTTGTGTTTTGAATGCACAACTTCTTCAAATCTTGCCACAAAAATTGAAGAAAGGAGAGCCAAAAAACTGCTTGCAAGTTTCGGCAATGTGAGAGAGAAAAGTTGAATGATTTTTGTTACAAAAAATCAATTTATATTTATGCCATAATATTTATTAAATTATAATAAACTTATGACACAAATCATGCAATGGCTTAGAGTGTCAAACACTCAATTTCCATGCAAAACCATTGAGTGCATTGTACACTATCTCCATGCAATGCATTAGAATTAAATAATGCATAATATGACATGTGTCATGTGGCCCCACACGTTTCCAAATGAAAGTGGGCCCACGTGCACTCACGCGTTCGGGTTCGATATTTCCGAAATACCGAACTTACGTCGCGACGTTAATTAAATCGAATTTAAATAAATAATTGCGCCTAGCGAAATTATTATTTACGTCGCTAACGAATTAATTCTAAATTAACTCGTTTGCCCGAATTAAAATCTAATTTTAATTTCGCGTCGAAATCGAATTTCGATTATTATATCGAATATAATAATTTTACGATTAATTCCAAATTAATCGTACTCTCTCTATGTATAGTACTTTATCCAAGATAAAGTCTCTCCGTAATTAATCCAAGATTAATCGAGTTTGAATCATACGTCATTGGTGAATCTTCGGGAAGCGACCCAAGAGATCTCTGGATATGTTGGCAGTAAATACGGCCGTCAGATTATCTGAATACGTACGTACAAGTACTACGTTTTTACCGATTTACAAGACAAGTTAGCCTCTAGCAAAACGCCATGCCTACCCAATTCTCCAGAAATATTCTTATTGGAATATAAGATCTATAACAGGCGTAGTATACCGTAGTATAGTGTATATCGAACCAGTATCGGATGATCACATGTAAGGCCTGGGGCTGGAGATGTGTCTGCCCCGTACGATACACATATCGGACATCAAGCAACCAGTCTCTTTGAATCGGATAATCCTGACCTAGTCATATTATCCCGATGGTTGCAACCATTATAGAGTACTAGTTCTGTATCCCTCGCGATCATCATCTCCATATGTCTGAAGTGATACTTCCATCTTGACATCACACCCAATACACTACGATTCTCGATAAATCCAGAAGAGGTGTACACAGAACCCGTTAAAGCCCTGGACCACCAAAACTAAAGTTTACCGATTGTCGTAAGTACTAGCGATGCAAGTCTCAGGTTAAGATCATATGCACCTACCCTGAAGCGGACTCCCATAGACACGCAGACATACTACCAATGGGATTCCGCGGGGTCTATCCAGAGCGAAGCTGTTTTCCGTACCATCGGTAAAACACAACCTCCTACCGCACTTGCATAAGTATCCTATACTTAAATATATGAGAACTATGCCGTTGTGCCCTCACAACATGCACAAGTGCAGTACTAGTCTATTCCGCATTATCGATGTCCAATCTCGATAATACTACGACTAGGGATATTTAATGATTAAACCTTTATGGATTGATACCGTCTCTTCATCACAATCCGGAACTAATCATAGGGACTCTTACATTTTATATCAAAGTAAATAAATTACAAAACGGTAAAAGGCAATTTCATTACTACATAGTTAATTTTGTACAATAATACAATATCATTTACAAAATAGTGACGATATGGGTCATAACTATCTAACAATCTCCCACTTGGCCTATAGCCAGTCACTCAAGCATCTAATACCTGAACTATGTATGTGTCGCTCAAACTTTTCCCGGGAATTATTTTCGTCAGCGGATCTGCAATGTTGTCCTCTGATGCGATCTTTTCGATCTTCACATCGCCACGATGTATGATCTCTCGAATCAGATGGAATCGTCGAAGAACATGTTTGGATCGTTGATGAGACCTTGGTTCCTTAGCCTGCGCTATGGCCCCGCTATTGTCAAGGAGTAGGAATTTTCGGATCCAAACCGCTTCCTTTGCTGCTTCAGCTGCTGCAATGTACTCCGCTTCAGTTGTTGAATCGGCAACAGTATCTTGCTTGGAAGATTTCCAGCTCACTGCTCCGTTATTCAAGCAAAATATGTACCCGGTTTGCGACTTGAAGTCGTCTCTGTCGGTTTGGAAACTTGCATCGGTATACCCAGATACCTCAAGTTCTCCATCTCCATAGATTAAGAAAACATCCTTAGTTCTCTTAAGATACCTAAGGATACTCTTAACCGCCATCTAGTGATCCTTTCCTGGATCGGCCTGATATCGACTACACATGCTCAAAGCATAGGACACATCAGGTCGTGTACATATCATGGCATACATGATCGATCCAACTGCCGAGGCGAACGGAGTCCGACTCATGTTGTCTCTCTCATCTTGTGTTTTAGGACACATGTCCCTAGATAGATAGACGCCATGTGATGTTGGCAATAGAAGTAATATCCTTTGGTTTCCCTAGGATATCCAACAAATAGACATTTATCTGATTTGGGTTCAAGTTTGGTACCTTCCAAACGTTTGACGTATGCCCAGCAACCCCAAATCTTCAGGAATGAGAAACCTGGTTTCTTTCTTGTCCATATCTCATACGGAGTCTGTTCAACAGACTTTGACGGAACCCTATTCAAAATAAGAATTGCACTTTCTAATGCATGTCCCCAGAAGGATATAGGTAGCTCAGTGCGACTCATCATCGACCTTACCATGTCAAGCAAGGTACGGTTTCTCCATTCAGACACACCATTTAATTGTGGTGTTCCAGGAGGAGTCCATTGTGAAAGAATACCATATTCTTTCAAGTAATCTTGAAACTCATTACTTAAGTATTCGCCACCACGGTCCGACCGTAATGTCTTAATACTCTTGCCTGTTTGTTTTTCAACTTCGCGTCGAAACTCTTTGAATTTCTCAAAAGTTTCCGACTTGTGCATCATTAGATACACATAACCATAACGCGATGCATCATCCGTAAAGGTTACGAAGTATCGATATCCACCTCTAGCCTGGCTAGACATGGGCCCACAAACGTCACTATGAACGAGGGCTAACAGTTCAGTGGCGCGTTCACCTTTACCACTAAAAGGTGATTTAGGTATTTTGCCTAATAACAAGATTCGCAGACGTCATATGAATTTGGATCAAATCCGTCCAAGTACCCACTCTTCGAAAGTGTGGATATGCGAGTCTTGTTGATGTGTCCCAGACGACAATGCCACAAATAAGTTTCTTCATTTGGATTACTCATTTTGAGCCTTTTGTTTGTTATTTTACGTTTTGGAGATTTATTTATATTCAAAATATAAAGACCATTATTTGCATCGGCTGTGCAAATTTCTGCATCATCTTTATATAAATAACACCTGGTGTTTTTAAATACAAAAGTGTACCCATACTGGGTTAACAAAGATACAGAAATAATATTCCTAGTTAAACTAGGAACAAAATAACAGTCATTTAGTTTAAGTACATGCCCCGAGGGCAGTTCCAAAACAAAAGTGCCTACGGCCAAAACAGCAACAGAAGTTCCATTTCCAACTCGTAGATCAACCTCCCCCGAAGCCAGTCTCCTGCACATCATGCAGATCCTGCACATCAGTACAAATATGGAAACCACAGCCAGAATCAAAAATCCAATTTTTATTAAGACTAGAAGTAGTCATATTTATCTCAATAACAAACATACCTAAGACCGGTGCCTTGCCCTCCTGTATTCCTCCTTGTGTCCCTTGTTCATGCGGCAGTCACGCTTCCAGTGACCTTTCTTGCCGCATTTCAGGCAAACATCTTGAGACTTGTCCCTTGCTTCCCAGAAGCCTTTGTTGACTTGGCCTTGCCTTTGTTTCTATGCTTTTTCTTCTTAACACCCCCAGTTGCCTTGAGCCCAGCTTTCGGCGTTTGAGATGTTGATGCAAAGTGCGCCTCGCGCTTGTTGCCTTTCAGAAGCTCTTTCTCTCTGACTCCTTGATAATCGATAATAACTCTCCAAGAGTATCATCCGAATTCATTAATTTGTAGTTGATGACAATCTGTTTCCAAGTATCGGGTAGTGACTGTAGAAGTACATCTATAGACAGCTCAGCCTCCAAGACTATACCCATATTAGCCAATTCATCAATATCGGCTATCATTTGAGTCCCATGGACCTCAACAGAACTACCATCAGTCATACGGGAGCGAAAGATTTTCTTCACTAACTCGTACCTCGCCATCCGCTTATTAGTGCGGTGAAGATCTTGCAATCTTGCCATCATATTATAAGGATCCAAGTCCCTATTCTGGCGGCGAAAGTGTTGAGTCATTGAAGCAAGCATGATCGACTGAGCCGTGTCACAATCATCACTGTGAGTTTTCCATAACTCCAGCTCAAGTGGCTCAGTGGGCTTAGGCCCGAGAGGTTTTTGTATCGTACAGTATCCTCTCCGCCCCAAGGACTATCCTTAGGTTCATTTCCCAGTCGGCGAAGTTGGTGCCCTTGAACACATTATCACCCATGATTATGTCACGGACATTTCCTTTGTTTGCCATCTTAACTACGATAATCTAATTATCTAGTTAACGATATGTGGGTACAGTCAAACTGTTACATAAAAAAAAAACATTGTATTAGTCCAACTAATGTGTAAATATTGACGAAATAAGTTGTGTAAGCGCGTAAAGCTAAGTATCTGAACGATAATTGCAAATTCAATACTAGCCTCCCACTATTTTCTGCAAGTCTCTAACCCTCTGTAGTACTCGGGAAATCCAATTTCCTAGTGGGCTAGGACCCCGTTAAATAACACACAACCTTGACTTTGGCCAACAAATTGTATGATATTTAACTAGGTAGATCTCGAAGATCAATTGGATCCCATCCAATTCCTAGATCCGGTAGGTGGACATCTAAGTCCGAAACATATACATATGTCAATGCATCCAATACATTTTCCTAACCATTTCCTCTGAATCAACTAAGCCTTGGCTTTGGCACAACAAACCTAATGATTCCAGTTAAGCGGGACCCATTGACGAGGAAAGTTTCGTAATCAATGTCAATGGACAAGAAGTGATCTTGACTTTGGCCAAAAATCACAACTTGGACAGGACACCGATGTGGAACAAAACTCTCATGATTCAAACACATCCTCAATTGACAAAGGTCTTGACTTTGGCCAACAAACCAATGCCAATTTCGGATCTTGAGAAAGAATCATTCAACGGAAGGAAAATCGCTTAATATTGTTTGAGGGATTTTTCGCGTAATTGGCAACCAATTAATTTATCTTTGTTAGGTCTCATCATCATACACCCTTAAGCATGCTTCTAAAACATCATAAAGGCGCGTAAAGTAAAGTAATAGCGATATACGGATGGATATGAACAACAACTTGTTCCTAGAACAAATCACTCCCTTTCCTCTCCCTCTCCCCGCTAGCACTATTCTACTCTTACCCAATTACATAATACAATAAGAGAAACCTCATTTACATTGAGGGGAATTAGGTGAGAAGAGAATACAAAGAGACAATAAGAGAAAGGCTGGACACGCAGGTCCAATTTATAAATTCTAAATTTACAATAATTTCTAAAATTACCCTTCCCTTCTAATATCCATCTGATATACACTATTCATACATCACATCCACATTCATTCATTCAAGGCATGTTATACAACCAATCAAATCCAATTAATTAGTCTTTAATTAGGTGACAATACAATGTTCAAACAATTGTTTGCATTTGCGCGAGTCCAACTCAATTTGAGAATAAATACTTATAGTATGAATTCACGAATTATATCGAACTACTCGTTAAATCCAATTAAAGTCGTATTCAATACTAATCCTATTATTTAATTCTAAATTAAATATTTACACTTTTATTGTGCTTTTATAACTTAGATTCCAAATCTAATACAATCGGGTCTCAAAGCCCAACTAACATCTAATGTCCGTTTAATTAAAGTCCGATGGGCTTTCAATTGATTTCTTTAGGCTTGGGTTTTGGTCAATGTATGGGTCAAACCCAATTACCAAGCCCAATAAGGAATCACCCTCATATGCCATAAAATCAATATCAAGCCCATAAGGCCCAATTAAACATAAAAGCTCATTTATTACATTTGGGCTTAAATGGTGTGATTTAGGCCCATTTTGGATTCTATCCAAATGGTCCAAATCTACTTGGCCCAACCAAGCCCATTATGTCCAAATATAATAGTTTTAGGCCCAATTCAAAATTAAGCCCAACTAACCAAATTTTAAAATTCCAAATTTTATAACTTAATTAATTAAAGTGTATTATCATGATTAATCCTTTAAATCAATATTCCCAAAATATCAAATTAATCCATTAATCATATTTTTATCTTAAATATATGTCCAACATTATTTAATCAAAAAATCAAGTCCCTAATCCTCCATCAAGCATCGGCCAAGGTGATTAAAATGGTTCCGATTTCGTTTTCAATCCAATCGAGTTACAAATCATAATTCCATATTGTTTCAAGTCATCTAATGTCTTAAAATTAAAAAATCATCTAGTCCATATGCTTGCATGTATTCGGCCAAACCTCATTTGGGTTGGAAAAATTAATCCAATTTATTTTCATGAAATTGATGATGTATAATCTAAATAACATACATCTAAGCATATTTAATCAAGCAAACTCATCAAATCATGCTTCATACAATTTTCCCCAAATAACATCCTAATATATTGCATGCTCTTTAAGCTCAATGATACCATTGTTGGAAAAAATAACCAAGCCCCAAGATCAACAAGAACAAGCAAAATATATAAATACTTGAATGAATAAATTGAAGTATGGCAGAATCATACTCACAATACTTGAAAATGGATGCTAAGATGATGCGAAATTCCTCCCTTGTGCAGTGAAGCTCTCGGCCAAGAAGAAAAGAGGGACTCCAAGTCGAGTTTGATCCTTCCAAGCTCAAGGATTAGTTTCCCATATCACCTATGTATGATCCCTTGAAGGTGCTAGCCTTTGTTGTGATTTTGAATGCACAACTTCTTCAAATCTTGCCACAAAAATTGAAGAAAGGAGAGCCAAAAACTGCTTGCAAGTTTCGGCAATGTGAGAGAGAAAAGTTGAATGATTTTTGTTACAAAAAATCAATTTATATTTATGCCATAATATTTATTAAATTAATAATAAACTTATGACACAAATCATGCAATGGCTTAGAGTGTCAAACACTCAATTTCCATGCAAAACCATTGAGTGCATTGTACACTATCTCCATGCAATGCATTAGAATTAAATAATGCATAATATGACATGTGTCATGTGGGCCCCACACGTTTCCAAATGAAAGTGGGCCCACGTGCACTCACGCGTTCGGGTTCGATATTTCCGAAATACCGAACTTATGTCGCGACGTTAATTAAATCGAATTTAAATAAATAATTGCGCCTAGCGAAATTATTATTTACGTCGCTAACGAATTAATTCTAAATTAACTCGTTTGCCCGAATTAAAATCTAATTTTAATTTCGCGTCGAAATCGAATTTCGATTATTATATCGAATATAATAATTTTACGATTAATTCCAAATTAATCGTACTCTCTCTATGTATAGTACTTTATCCAAGATAAAGTCTCTCCGTAATTAATCCAAGATTAATCGAGTTTGAATCATACGTCATTGGTGAATCTTCGGGAAGCGACCCAAGAGATCTCTGGATATGTTGGCAGTAAATACGACCGTCAGATTATCTGAATACGTACGTACCAAGTACTACGTTTTTACCGATTTACAAGACAAGGTTAGCCTCTAGCAAAACGCCATGCCTACCCAATTCTCCAGAAATATTCTTATTGGAATATAAGATCTATAACAGGCGTAGTATACCGTAGTATAGTGTATATCGAACCAGTATCGGATGATCACATGTAAGGCCTGGGGCTGGAGATGTGTCTGCCCCGTACGATACACATATCGGACATCAAGCAACCAGTCTCTTTGAATTGGATAATCCTGACCTAGTCATATTATCCCGATGGTTGCAACCATTATAGAGTACTAGTTCTGTATCCCTCGCGATCATCATCTCCATATGTCTGAAGTGATATTTCCATCTTGACATCACACCCAATACACTACGATTCTCGATAAATCCAGAAGAGGTGTACACAGAACCCGTTAAAGCCCTGGACCACCAAAACTAAAGTTTACCGATTGTCGTAAGTACTAGCGATGCAAGTCTCAGGTTAAGATCATATGCACCTACCCTGAAGCGGACTCCCATAGACACGCAGACATACTACCAATGGGATTCCGCGGGGTCTATCCAGAGCGAAGCTGTTTTCCGTACCATCGGTAAAACACAACCTCCTACCGCACTTGCATAAGTATCCTATACTTAAATATATGAGAACTATGCCGTTGTGCCCTCACAACATGCACAAGTGCAGTACTAGTCTATTCCGCATTATCGATGTCCAATCTCGATAATACTACGACTAGGGATATTTAATGATTAAACCTTTATGGATTGATACCGTCTCATATCATCACAATCCGGAACTAATCATAGGGACTCTTACCATTTATATCAAAGTAAATAAATTACAAAACGGTAAAAGGTAATTTCATTACTACATAGTTAATTTTGTACAATAATACAATATCATTTACAAAATAGTGACGCTATGGGTCATAACTGTCTAACACCCTCAAGCAGAGCAGTTGGTTTGACCTTGAATCCTTATCTTGTTCACAACAGAACTCCGCCTTCTCATGTTAAAGTTGGAGATATTTATGACCATTCAAAAGTGGTCAGGGTTTAGAGGGTTGGGCCTTCTGCTTGACATCCCGTCAACCCCTGTTTCAATTCCGACATACGTTACTATATCTAATGTTGCTGAAGAGGAAGTAAGGAAACTGGAAAAGAAGTACAAGGAAAGGAGCCGTGTTCGTGTACAAATTCTTGGATTTAGGCACTTGGAGGGATGAATATATTGCTTCTCTGTCACCCAGGTTATCCAAAGATGGTGGCTGAAACTAAGTTAGTGGCTGAAGAATTTGGAATTGATTCTCTCTGCGATAATATATCGTTCAGGAATGCCACCAAATGGGATGACAAGAGAATTCAGTTGGCTCTCGATAGTGAAGATACAATACCTGGTAATGGGGACTGGTCGGTAAAATTGTGAGTCAATCTCTTCTACAGTGCCAACCTCAGTGGCTCTCCTCTTTACAGTAAGCATATGCCATACAATTCTGTTATATACAATGCTTTTGGTCGTAATTCTCATGCTAGCTCGCCCACAAAATCCGACAATTGGAGACAGCCCGCCAGGCAGAGGAAAGTGGAGGCAGGGAGAAATTGGAAGATGTTAGTTACTGTGGTAATTCTCTCTCTGCATTTCCTGGTGCAAATCCTTCAAGTCATTCATCAAGCGGTAAGGAATTTTGTGGTGAACCCTTGCCTTCATCAAGAGAGGCTGAACCTGGAGTCATTGGAGAGGATACGGTTCCTTCAATTAAATCCAAGGGATGTGCACTCAGCAAAAATTTAAAATCTGATGGAAAGGAAGAATGGACTGTCCAAAGTCTCTACCTGTACAAAAACGAGGATAAAAAATGCTTCTATGTGGGGGGAACCAGCGAAAGTCAGTCAACAAGATCAAAGTCAAGGAGAAGAGTGTTTCAGCTGCCAAAAGAAGGGATAAAGGTGTTTTTGAGCCGGTTGAGGACAAAACAGAAGATCAACCACAAATAGATGATATTGGGAAAACTGATTCTAGCAACAATAGTGTGTCTGCTGATGTGGCTATTTTGGAGATTACATCAGGTGGTGAACCTGAGCATTATCGTCCTCCAGAAAGTGCTTGGGTGTGGTGTGATGACTGTTACAAATGGCGACGAATACCAGTATCACTTGCCAATTCGATTGATGAAAACCGCAGATGATATTAATGCAGAATTACGCTTATCAGACTTTGAAGAAGATGATGGCCCTCTAAATTACAATAGATCATCAGGCTTGGACTATCAGAGTATGGAAGATGGTCGATTAGGCTGTGGAGATGAGTGCCTGAATCGGATGCTTAACATTGAATGTGTTCAGGGAACTTGTCCTTCTAGTAACCTATGTTCAAATCAAAAGTTCCAGAAGCGCAAGTATGCCAAAATGCAGTGGCGTCTATCTGGAAAGAAGGGTTATGGACTACAGTTACTTGAGCATATACCGAAAGGGAAATTTATTATTGAATATGTTGGAGAGTGAGGTAATAGATGCATGTGCCAAGGGAAATCTGGGCCGTTTCATTAACCATAGTTGTGATCCTAATTGCCGTACTGAAAAGGATATTGCAATGACGTGTGGATCGAAGGTGGAGTTCAGGCCAACTTTGGTTGCTAGCATGAAATTGCAGTTCTCCATTGAGGCTTGGTTTGCATGAGAAAAAGCTGGTGACGGGATCGGTAGAACATGAAGGGAAGCTCAACGACAGGCCGCAGAGGAATCCATCAAGAAGTTAGCTAATGTTTATATATCACGAATTAAGTCAGACTCTGGCTCTGGGCATAGAGATACTAGAATATATTCAAATGCAAATAGAAATGGCTTTTGGATGAGATCAATTCGTTTGGGAGTCAGCCATTTCCCAAAGACGACTCTCTGTCATTTTCAGCTGCGTCAGAGCCATCTAAACTTCTTAATCCAAGACTGGAAGGGGCTAAGAAATTAATGGGTTCTATCTCTGCACTCGAGGAATTATGCATGGCGGAGGGCTTTGGGGTAGTATTTCAGCAACAGCCTCCCCCTTCACAAAGGTGAGATCTGGAGAAGAAGCCGGAGCCTTACCGACAGAAAGATTTGCAAGAAGGACAGTAGATTCCAAGAATACGAGTAAGATTTCTTCTTTATTAAAATATTTATTTTCCCTTGTTCATTATGGCCCACATAGTGGCCAAGATATGTTTCTATCCGGCTCGGGTCTGCTCTTGTACCGCCGAGGACACTTAACTATTCGGCTCAGGGTTGGATTGCGTTCCGCCGAGGCCTCTTCATTAATTCGGCTCGGGGCTGGATTACGTTCCGCCGAGGCCACTACGATAATCGGCTCGGGTTGGATCTTGTTCCGCCGAGGACACTTAACTATTCGGCTCGGGGTCGGGTTACGTCCCACCGAGACACGCTTATTGGCCTGGGGACGGAACATTCCCCCAGAACCAAGTATCTCTCTTGGCTCGAGGTCCTCAGGGGCATACTCGATGCATAGGATCCGTGAGAAGCATAGCACAGGGAGGGATGATACCCCCGTGGCGATTGCTTACTCCAGTATTACCGAACATAAGGATGAACATGCCCTTAATGTGTCGAACACTCTTTTGATCCTCACCTACCAGATGTAATGGATCCGTGGGAAAGCATAGCGCGGGGGGTGATGACACCCCCGTGACGATTGCTAGCTCCAGTGATACCGGAACTAAGGAGGAATATACCCTTAGTAGTCCGGACACTCTTTGATCCATCCATCATCCGGATCCGTGAGAGACATAGCACCGGGATGCGTTACGCCCCTGTGGCGTGTGCCTGCTCCAGCGTGGTAAGGAGGAGCCCTCATACAATACACAGGCTCCCCAGTGGACCGACGTGTAGAGGATGTGCCCTTACCATTCAAACGCTCTTCTGATCCGAATCCTGGTTCGCCGGGACACTGAATTGAAAGATTCAGAATTGTGTTTTGGAGACCTCGAGCGAGACGCTGTTTTGAGGCATCCATGTTGTTGTTTATGCTTGCGAAAAGTTTTTGTTTTGGGATAAGTGCTAAGTCACCCCCGCCTTTTGATTTTATTTTCCAGAATCTTGTTTTTGTTTTTCGCCGGTCTGGCAGAGGGACGCCCATGCCAGATTCGGTAGGGCTTCAAAGGTTGATTCACTTCCCTTCTGAATAAGTCCCATGGATTAATCGGCTCGGGGCTGGATTCGTTCCGCCGATGACATTCGGTTAGTCAGCTCGGGGCTGGATTTCGTTCCGCCGTGGCCACTTGTTTATTCGGTTCGGGGCTGGATTTCTTTCCGCCGAGGCCGCTTGGTTATTCAGCTCGGGGTCGGGTTACGTCCCACCGAGTCAACCCTTTGGACTGGGGACGTAACATTCCCCCAGGTCCAAGTGCCTTTCTCAGCTCGGGGTCGGGGTACGTCCCACCGAGTCAGCCCTTCGGATTGGGGACGTAACATTCCCCCAGGTCCAAGTGCCTTTCTCAGCTCGGGGTCGGGGTACGTCCCACCGAGTCAGCCCTTCGGACTGGGGACGTAACATTCCCCCAGGTCCAAGTGTCTTTCTCAGCTCGGGGTCGGGGTACGTCCCACCGAGTCAGCCCTTCGGACTGGGGACGTAACATTCCCCCAGGTCCAAGTGCCTTTCTCAGCTCGGGGTCGGGGTACGTCCCACCGAGTCAGCTCTTTGGACTGGGGACGTAACATTCCCCCAGGTCCAAGTGTCTTTCTCAGCTCGGGGTCGGGGTACGTCCCACCGAGTCAGCTCTTTGGACTGGGGACGTAACATTCCCCCAGGTCCAAGTGCCTTTCTCAGCTCGGGGTCGGGGTACGTCCCACCGAGTCAGCTCTTTGGACTGGGGACGTAACATTCCCCCAGGTCCAAGTGCCTTTCTCAGCTCGGGGTCGGGGTACGTCCCACCGAGTCAGCCCTTCGGACTGGGGATGTAACATTCCCCCAGGTCCAAGTGCCTTTCTCAGCTCGGGGTCGGGGTACGTCCCACCGAGTCAGCCCTTCGGACTGGGGATGTAACATAACATTCCCCCAGGTCCAAGTGCCTTTCTCAGCTCGGGGTCGGGGTACGTCCCACCGAGTCAGCCCTTCGGACTGGGGACATAACATTCCCTATGTCCAAGTGCCTTTCTTAGCTCGGGGTCGGGGTACGTCCCACCGAGTCAGCCCTTCGGACTGGGGACATAACATTCCCCCAGGTCCAAGTGCCTTTCTCAGCTCGGGGTCGGGGTACGTCCCACTGAGTCAGCCTTTCAGACTGGGGACGTAACATTCCCCCAGGTCCAAGTGCCTTTCTCAGCTCGGGGTCGAGGTACGTCTCACCGAGTCAGCCCTTCGGACTGGGGGCGTAACATTCCCTCAGGTCCAAGTGCCTCTCTTCATTCGGGGTCAGGTTGCGTCCCACCGAGTCAGTCCTTCGGACTGGGGACGTAACATTCCCCCAGGTCTGAGCATCTCTCACAGCTCAAGACAGGATCAAATGCCACCGAGCACATCATCGTTAGCTCAGAGGCGAAATTTTCTCCTCACAATCGAGATTGGATCAGCCATGGGTAAGGACCTCCAAATCTCTGGTACAGATATTACAGGGGAGGAGTCATTTTTAGTTTGGACAACAAGAGGAACTTCATTTCCTGATGGAACGACCCAAGTAAGCAAATTGCTTTGAGGTGGAGAATCGTTTTGAATAGGGTCAGCATCTCCAATAACCGAGGATATGAAGATAGAAACAGAAGACTTAGTTGATGGCGAAAGCAATTTCTCTGTAATTTCTGGAGAGACCACCAGCAAGGCGATCAGCACACCATCTTTTTATAGTTCCCGGCACCAACTTGTATACTCGTTGGAACCGAGAACTAGGGGACATATGTTGATGGTATTTTCCGGGCACTATGTTATTTAAGGAGTACAGAAGGGGTAAAATGGGTAATTCCCTTCTCGGTCGAAATCATTAATGCCGACCCGACCACAACAGGTAGAGACCGAGCACTTGATGATAGGTGACCGGCCACTTTGGTTCGGATGACCGAGCATTATCAGATCGACAGCAATATTCTCAGTTCAAAGGACTATCATGACCGACCACATGAAGACCGACCAGATAGCGAGATATGCTCCAGAAGATGACACCATATTCTTACGGAAAAGGGATAAAGTTTTCCTACTTTCATGGGGTAGAGTAATAAGTTAATATCCTAATAGGATAAAAGAAGTAAATGTAGTTTTGATTAGGAATCCTTATGGGAAAAGGAGACCATCTCCAATTGGGAATTCTTGTACAAATAGGAATATGATTTCTTCACCATTATAAATAGGAGGGTAGAGTGAGTGTAGAGGGGGCATAAAAAATCAGTGATTAGAATCATCAAGCTCTGACTTGTAAACACAAGAGATATCACAGAAGCATATCTCAGTAATAAAAGTATCATCCGTTCTGTGCCCGTGGACGTAGGTTGGATCTGATCCGCCGAACCACGTTAAATCTCCTTGTCGATTGGTGTGTCTATCTGTCTCTCGCTAAATTTGTTTTTGGTCCCCCATAACCAAACAAATTCACTATTGAAGGAGGATTACCTCGGAGGTGATATTCCCATATTACCCTGAGACCAAAATCAGCCGTCAACATTCTATAATCGAATTATCACTCTACTAATTAAATTCATGGGGTTCTTTTTTTTATGGGTCTCAAGTTTATTGTGTTTCTAAGAGTGTAGCCGAATAATTTTCAAATAATTTTATTTAGTTTGCCATCCAGATTTTAATTTTTGGGAAGTACTATTGTATTGGGTTTTACTCATTCCCTTACAAGTAAAAAAACTGATGTAATAATGTGTTATAAATCAATTATTTATAAACTTGTTAATGTAGTATTGTGTTATTGTACTAGTTGATCAATGAAATTTCTAATTGCTTCAAAAAAAAATAATTAAAAATTAGTAATTAATCGACATATAATGGTAGTAGCTATTGAAAAACTAGGTTCTATATGAACATTTTCCAAATCGGGCTTCTTTGATGAACATAAAAATGTTTTGAACACTTGAGTTTGATATTGGTGCTATTAGAGTGCATGGCTATGACAATGGATCCAATATGAAAGGAAATCACAAAGGAAATGGTTGCCATATTCTCAATCTTGTTATTTGTTATATGATTAACTCTTGTTCAAGAGCTACATCATTTTTTAGGGTATGTTTGGTGGAGCGTTAACGTTAATATTTTAACGCTCTATTAAATGAGAAAATTAACACTTATAAAACCATAATCTCATAATATAAGATTATTTTTTGACATTATCTTATACTCTAGCCTGTGTTTCATAACTTGTAAATTAGATTATACCGATACTCTCAAACAAACGCACCATTAAAGTGGTACAATGAATGAATCTATTCATTGTTTTCGTCTTTCACAAAGAGATGGAAAGTGTTTAAAGATATGTCAAAGATTTGAAGCCCAAGTCAAGTCTCTCGCTAAAGTCATTGTCAGCAACACATTGGGAGAGTCGTGTGGACAATGTTCATGCAATCAGACATCAAGCTCTAAAAATAAGAGATGTTTTGGCTTATTTGACTGAAAATACTGATGATCTTAAAATAAAGAGTGAAGCTGAGTCATTGGCGATATATGAAATTGAGAGTTTTGAGTTGTTGATGGTGGTTTTTTTTGGAAGACCACTGTAGGACACAGAAAATGAACGACGCATGTTGTTTTAGGCTCGCGGCCTAGTTGGGAGTACGGAGTAGCCCGCGGGGGACTAAACCGGAGAATAATGGAGTCGCCACCCGGTGTGAACTGGAAAAATGAGATTTAAGGCCGCACTCACCCCTCGCAAAGGAAGACCTCAAACCGTTGGGTTCGGAATGGTCCCTTACTTATGTCACTTGTAATGAAAGGATTTGTGCAATAATTTAGTCAAGCCTATGTAACACCTATTTCCAAGAGTAATTTGCTTCCTAAGTTCGCATGCATAAGTATAAAGCTCATATCTAAGTTCATATAACACATTTTTTTCATGTTTGCATACAACCTATATGCATATAATTTATGTCCGGATTTGCATGCATAAAGATAAATTAACATACGGCAAGCATATAACTTAATAAACACATTGTACTCATACATGTGGGGAATACGGATAAATGACAATGACACGATCATGCGTAATGAAAAGAGGCAATCAAATTCGTAATACAAAGGGATAACTGATAGGGGCAATTACACATGGAATATGATGAAAAGGACTCAGTTCAGTGTGTGTGTGTTCGTGTAGTGTTCGTAAACGCGTTCAAACGGTAAACAGAAGGTTCGCGTTCGTATAGCGTTCGAGAACGCGTTCGAACGGAACCAGACCTGATGCATGATAAAACTAAGAAAATACGTGCGCGTTCGAGTAGTGTTCGAAAACGCGTTCGAACGGTAAACAGAAGGTTCGCATTCGTATAACGTTCGAGAACGCGTTCGAACAGAACCAGACCTGATGCATGATAAAACTAAGAAAATGCATGCGCATTCGAGTAGCGTTCGAAAACGCGTTCGAACGCTAAACAGAAGGTTCACGTTCGTATAGCGTTCGAGAACGCGTTCGAACGAAACCAGACCTGATGCATGCAACACATACATAGACAAAAAAATCCACAATGTAGGACCTCACGTGTCCGATTGAACTCATTTTCATCCAATCATGTGTACCTCGTCCGGCGCGGTAAATCATCGTGGTAAAGGATTTTAACCCCTCGAAATAGAGGACCTTTAATCGCACTTACTAAACCCATGCGCTAATAACACAATGCATATAAGAAATAAAGACAACAATATCGGACTTCGTATACCCGATTGAACACATCTCATATTCAACCGAATATGCATCGTCCGGCGCGGCGAAGCATCGTGGTAAAGGATTTTAACCCCTCGAAATAGAGGACCTTTAATCTCACTTACTAAGCCCATGCGCTAATAACACAATGCATATAAGAAATAAAAGAAACAACAATATCAGACTTCGTATACCCGATTGAACACATCTCACATTCAACCGCATATACATCGTCCGGCGCGGCGAAGCATCGTGGTAAAGGATTTTAACCCCTCGAAATAGAGGACCTTTAATCGCACTTACTAAACCCATGCGCTAATCACACAATGCATATAAGAGATAAAAGAAACAACAATATCGGACTTCATATACCCGATTGAACACATCTCACATTCAACCGAATATGCATCATCCGGCGTGGCGAAGCATCGTGGTAAAAGATTTTAACCCCTCGAAATAGAGGACTTTTAATCGCACTTACTAAGCCCATGCGCTTGACCTCATCATTACTCAAATAACATGCAGAAAATAAATAACGATAATAAACAAATCAAGATAACATGAAATAAAGTATGTGCCGTATACTCAAGTGGTACGTGGAGTTGTATCCCGAGTACAGATCATACTACCGTCCATTCAGAATCGGCTATGAAATTTATTTTCGGGTTTCCATCCTATATACCACAAGAGGCGACACATTCATTCATTCAAGGGCCACAACACACATCATTCCACAATACATGCATTTTCCATTTATTCAAGGGCCACAACACACATATCAATTAACGACTCTCATGCGAATAAAACTTAATAAATAATTGAAATGCGAATAAAAAAATAGATGTGAAAAGTGCCCTCAGGTCTAACCTTTTATGTCGACTTTCGGAAGGGCGTTACAAGTCCGTCGGAAGGGCTATCACTCCGCAACTTTTCTGGTTCACTGGTCTACGTCTTTCTTCGCTGTTTCGCTGCTCAAGCTACTGTTTTGACTCCGTTTTGCTGCTGTTTTACTGCTGTATTTTGGTCACTGTTTTGGTGTATTAGGCTATTGTTTTGGGTGTTTTTAAAGGCTTAGGACTGGGCAATTTGTTGTGAGATTATGGGGACTGTTTTCATACTGTTTCTGGACTGGTTTGGTTACTGGTTTCGGTGTTCGGTGAGGGGCTGGTTTATCTTGATTTGTTCGGCAATGGCTAGCTGTGACGAGTGGAGTATTACGGTAAAATGAGGGTACAGGTCAGAGGGGTATTGCGTGAAGGTCAGAGGGCGTGGCTGATCGTGAGTGTTGAGGCAGGGGGCTTGATGGCTTACGTGAGTGATGAGTTAGGTGAGGGATGTGTAAGGTGGCGTGAATGGAGTGAGTGCAGGTTGGGCTATTGATTTGTTCGTGGCTGATTGAGTAGGTGAAGCGTGTTGGTTAGGGTTGCTAGATGCTAACGTGTTGGGTGTGGGCAGTGAGTGACTCCATGTGTTTGTTAATGCCGTGGACGTGTGGCCGTGTCTCTTTGAGGGTTTATTATTTTGTTGTTTACGTGAATGGCTGGTGATAATGAGAGAGATAGAGGCGTACATTGAGTCTTTTAGGGTTTTGTTTTGTTTTTCTTTTTGGCCGTGAGAGTGTTGAGAGAGCCAAGGGTTGAAGTTTGTTCTATTTTTATAGTGAGAGGGAAGGAATTAGGGTTTGCATGGGATTATTCAAAAAGGAAAGGGATCAAATAATAAAGGAGGGATTTTATTTAATTATTTAAGGAAAGAAATTATGTAATTTAGGAGGGGATTATTTAAATTAGGGGAGTGATTTGTTTATTTTAGGAATTTATTTATTTACTTTTGGTATTAGATTTAATTAGATATTAATTTAATTTAATTTCAATTTAATTGGTTTAATTTAATTTCAATTTAGTTGGTTTTAATTTAATTTCAATTGGTTTTAATTTGTGACATGTATTTTAAATGTTTTAATTATTTTTTGGATTGGGCTTGGGTGAGATGGGCTTGGTGTAGTTTTGGGCCAATGCTAAGGGTGTATTTTAATAACGGAGGTCCAACAAGTGAGCCTGAAGCTAAACAAGCGACTAAAATCTGACAAAAATACCAGTTCCCTTCCGACGTCCGTTTCCCGCAACTTCCGCGACTTAAAAGGTAGTGTCTCCAAATAAGACTCATTATAGGGACTTATATGCAAAAATGCAGTGCCTACAGCCACTACCCCGAGGAAGGTCAAGACACAAATAAGGGTAGAAACGACATTGTACTTGGTCGATATATTGATGGCAAGATTCAAAGGCCCAAGGGTCCAGAGTGAGATGGGGATTAGAAGAGGGGTACCCGACCATGGTTACCGAGAAATGCTCCCAAGAGCAGAGTATATGGAAGATGATGCAAGCAGCAGTACAAACCCAACCAAATAGAGGAAGAATTTTTGGGCTCTCCTAAGATATCATATGGCTCGACCTGATGAGGTCACTTTGTATGACTCTGACCCGTTCGAGGTGTCAGATGAGGAACTTTGGAAGTATCATATTCCTTGATAGCCCGACCCGAGAAACGAAGATGAGATTATTAGCTGACCAGCATGCATGCAGTATGATGCATGCCCTACATGAAAAAGAGTGCTTCTAGAAGCTAATGATGAATGAGATAAAGCAACTGTCCACTAGGGTTTGCCAGCTACCATAGGCCGGTGTAGTGGCAGAGCAGCAGTATCCATAGGCCGTCATAAACTACCGTAGGCTGATGTTGTGGTAAAGGATTGAGCTAATCTGATTAGTTGGATTTGCGTCTAGCTGAAGAGAGTTATGATTGTAATGATAGCTGAGTAACATGAGCTGACATCAGAGTTAGTGAAAAAATGATTTTGAGAGCCTATATAAAGGGGTTGAAGTCACTGCTAGAGGGGTTAGCAATTCTCATAGTTTATAACACTTGTAAGTTGAGAGCAAAAGCATGTAAAAAAAATTAGAGATAGAGAGAGAAAGTGAGTCGTGACCCGACCACATTGTAAAACCAGAAGGGTTATTTATTGTAATATGTGATTCATTTGTCAAGTTCTCAGGTCGGTATCTACCCCGATCATAATAAAAGTGATCCAATTTTCTCATGTGGACATAGGTTGGAGCCACTCTCTGTCGAACCACGTAAATCATTGCCTTTATGATTTATCTATCTTTTGTCAAGTTTGTGCGGTTCCCGCTAACCAAATAAACTCACCATTGATTAAGGTTTGTTCGAGAGGTAAATTCTCTATTTTACCCTTGGAATAAAAACAACTGTCAATAGTTAGTGTCGTTTGTGGGGACCAGAGTCACCCAGCAAAAACCCCTACTTTGGGGAGGGTGACTTGGGGTATTATCAAGACCAATGACAGAGAGCTCGACATATGAGGAGACACCATGCTCGGAGAGAGGATTGTTAGGAAGTCTCCAGCAAGAGGCATGGGAATTCCAAAGGTCAATGGAGGAATTGGTTCTAACATGAGATGAGAAAGTGAGAGATGAGCACTCGAGGGAGTGTTAGAGAATATCAAGATTCGGAGACAACATCTCCTTTCACGAAAGAAGTACTAGAAATGGAGTTCTCAATGAGGTTCTCCATGCCTATAATGGACGTCTATAAAGGTAATACAGACCCCAAGTCCCATGTTGAAAAGTTCGCGCTGCTTATGGAAATCCATGGCATGGTCGCAGAAGTAATTTGCAAGATATTACCACTAACTTTGGGGGGATCAGCTAGTTTATGGTTCAGAAACTTAAAGCTTGAGAGTATTACCAATTTCTCACAATTGATGAAGTCATTTGTGCACCATTTCAAATGGGCATGCGCACCGAGGAAGACGATTGGGTCATTAAGGACGATGAAGTAGTGGGATGACGAGCCGCTGAAGAATTTTCTGGATAGGTACCATAACTTGGTGTTGGAGGTTGGGGCATACGAGTTCCCATAAACACTGGAGAGTTTTTGAGGGAAACTAAGGGTAGAGAAACTAGGTCCCACCTTAGTATCCAAGAGGTACTAGATTATGCAATAGCCTTAAAACATGCGATGATGTTTGTGTTGATAGAGGAAGAGGAGAAGACAATTTGATAAGATATTACTCAAGAAATGAAAGAACAAATGGATGAAAATTGTCAGGATAGTGGCGGTTGGAGAGGACCGGGTCTGAGACAGCAAGAGTTCAGACTCATGGCTCATAGGAACCTCGCACCAGAATTGGGATCACCAATCAAGGTTGTCCAAGTAACTGAGGGCATGATATATACTGCTCTCAACAGGACATTGTCTTAAGTGACCTGAGAGATTCAAGATAAATGGCTGTTGACCGAACCTAACCCCAAGAGGTTCCCATTTGAAAAAAATGACAACATGGCCTATTGCTAACACTACAATGTCAAAGGCCATGTGATCGAAAGGTGCAGGGACCTGCAAGAACAGGTTGAGGACCTAGTTAGAAATGGCTACCTTAAAGACTATATAGATCATGAGGCTATAAGAGTAAGACAGTGTTGGGAGCGATGACCTATGTTTACTATTGTGCGAGGAAGAACGCTGGCTGGAGATTCAAATAAGGCTAGGAAAAATTATTACCAAACCAACTGTCCCAAATGATGAGCATATATAGAGCCTTGAGGATCCAGAAGTCCTGACCAGTGCTAATAATATTCACCGATGAGGACGCTTAAGGAGTAAGTTACCATCATGACAATGTGCTCATAATTACAGCTAATCTAGTCAGGTCAGATGTTGACATAATATTGGTATATCTTGAGAGCACGGTAGATATCATATCCAATGAGGCCTTGAACGGGTTGAGATTTGAGTTCACCATGTTGATAGAGGACGCTACCCTATTGTATAGGTTTGAGGGGTCGACGATTGTTCCATTTGGTCGGGTGCAACTCACAATAATAATTGGAATGAGCCCCTATACCCGGATTATAATGATGAATTTCACAGTAGTAGATTGCATGAGTAATTACTAGGTGATTTTAAAAAGGCCCTTTATGATGAAATTAATGACAGCTATGTCGAGCTACTACTGACCGGGGATGAGATTGGATTGTCTGTGGAAGCTAGAGATTGGCAAATAGCTATTTTGCAATGACTTCGAAGGAAACCTTGTGCATCACCGGAGTTATAGAGCGGAATAGGAAAGAAAGAGAGGAGATGACTATGGAAGTGGAAACCACTGACCCTCGACCTGAGGAGAATACCCAACGCGGGGAAACGAGAGAAGAGCTAGAATCCATGGTCTTTACTGGCTTAAATAATATAGTAATGGTTAGGATCAGGTTGGAACAAAGTCTGCAAGAGGAGCTTGGCGAACTCCTTAAGGAATATGCATATATTTTTGCTTGGAGTCATAAGGATATGCCTGGGATTGATCCTCAGGTCATAAGTCACCGCCTCTCTATTGACCAGGCTCATAAGGTGGTGAAGCAGAAGATGATGACTTTTAACCAAGAGCAGTATGAGGCCATCCACACAAAAGCATATAAATTGCTACAGGTCGGGTTCATCAGAGAAGGAATTACCCAGAATGGGTATCCAATGTTGTCTTGGTAATGGAGGTAAACGACAAATGGAGAATGTGTGTGGACTTCTCCGACTTAAATAAAACTTGCCCAAATAATATCTTCCCACTTTCCAAAGTCGACCAGTTGGTGGATTCAACAGCCTATCATGGGCTCCTCTGTTTCATGGATGCGTTCTCGAGTTACAATCAGATCAAGATGTTCTCTGGGGACGAGGGAAGACTATCTTCATTATTGATTAGGGGTTGTATTGCTAAAAGGTGATGCCGTTCGGATTGAAGAATATTGGGGCAACATATCATAGGCTAGTGAACCGAGTTTTTAAGCCTCTAATCGGCAGAACAATATAGGTCTATGTAGATGACATGGTCACCATGCCAGTGTTGCCCAAGGACCATTTGAAGGCCTTCGGGGAAACTTTTGAGCTCCTGAGGAAGTATGGGTTGAAGTTGAATCCGTAACAGTGCGCTTTTGATGTTTCATTGGGAAAGTTCTTAGGATACATGGTCAGTGCAAGGTACATTAAAGTCAATCCTAAAAAAATTAAGACAATGTTAGATTTGAATTCCCCAATGATAGTCAAAGAGATTCAAAGCTAGACAGGTCAAGTTGCAACACTTAACATGTTTATTTCCAAGGCAACCGAAAAATATCATATCTTCTTTCAACTTATAAAGAAGGCAAAAAAGGAGATGGAGTGGACAAATGAGTGCGATGATACATTCCAGCAGCTCAAAAAATGTTTAACCCGACCTATGTTTTTGGCTAAGCCAATCTCGGGTGAGAAATAATTTCTGTACTTAGCAATTTCATCATATGTTGTTAGTTCAGTACTAGTGCAAGAAATAGATATAGTCCAGAAGCCGGTATATTATTCAAGTAAGGCATTATTAGATGTAGAAACCATATATTCGCCCCATGAGTTAAATGTCTTATCATTAGTTATAGCGGCCAGGAAGTTACGTCCTTACTTCCAAGCACATCCTATCGGGATATATAATGATCACCTTCTTAGGAAAATTTTGCATAGGCCCGATACCTCGGGTCGTCTGGTGAAATGGTCAGTAAATCTAACTATATATGTGTTAGGATTTATGTCCTAAAGTTTCATGTATTGTAAAACAAAATTGATTATTGTAATAATAATAAATACATTATTCATTTTATCAAAGTTGTTTGATTTATATCGCATATTGTCCAATTGTTTTGTTTACCTTGATTATTATTGTACCTTCAGACTTAGTGTATGTTTGATGCACAATAGGGATTATGTCTGAAGTTAGTATTCTAAATAGTCCATATGGAGCAAACAAAGAGGGTACTTTATTTGTGGTTTATCTATAACGCGGTCCATTCTATACTTGTATGACGACCTTGATCCGGGATCGTTCATGTAGTGACATGGGAGTAGAAGCACCTTGTATGATGAGATCATATAAGACTGGACTCAGATAAATACGAATTTCTTTTAATATCCGTTAACCAAAGAAATTCATTTTATCTAATAGATGGTCATATATGGATTTGATCTTAATCCTGAGTGTACTACGAACTCCTGCATGTCAAGCTATGTCCTTTGATTTACTATGGTGAGGTTGGTGTTGCATTCCCGACCAATAACTATGTATTTTGGGGATATGGTTTGGTGTGTAGATGAGAACATTTTACATAGATATGGAATTCATTCATTCTTACGAGAAGCAGAAGAATATCTTTTTTAAGAGTTGATTCAGAACTTGAATAATTTGAGCGCTCAACTTTTCTATTACGAATAGAAAGTTTTATATTCATAATTGTTATGAATTAATTATTCATTATAGAACCAATGGTGCTTAAGAGACAAAATATTTAGAGGGGTTTAACGTAGTTTTGACCCGGCTCTATTTATGAGATATTTGTGAAGGGCTATATCCATATGTAATGACTATATCGATGGACACCAAAGATGTTCGGTTTTATTTTATCGATCTACGGTAATGAGAGTTCAACTTCGAGTTTTTAGTGGAATAACGCAGAGTTAATAATTCGTAATATTTGATTAAAGAGTTTAATTAATATTTCGAAATTATTGGAGCTCGCAACCGTAGGTCCATTTGGTCCCCGTGCTAGCTCGATTAACGGTAGTAAACCTAATATAATTAGATTGTCTAATTATATGCTCACTTTAATATTTATATATTATTAATGAGATTAATAATATTTATTGTCAAAAATGAAAACTATGTTAAATTAGTTTAACTTAATGTTTTCTAGAATTCTTTAATTATGAGATAATCAAGTCTTTATTATGAGATAATCAAGTTAGTAATAATTATGAGATAATTACTACAATATAATTGAAGGTAAATAAATCATTATTAAGATATTGATTTTTATTTACCATTGGAGACAAAGTCATATGGCTTACCATGTCATCCAAGTAATTATGTCTATTAGGTGGCATGTATACACTTAATATATTTGTCATTAGCTAATGCATTTTATGCTTTGGTATGGCCTCCACATTTATGTGTTTGCCATTGAAATAAATCATTAGATGCTTAATGACAAAGTCTTTGTCTTTAACTTATCATTTCTTATGCTTTGGTATGACATTCACATTTTTGTGTTGGCCATTGCAAGAAAGCATTAGATGCTTAATTACAAGGTTATTTGGCTTGTGTAAGAGAATATAATCTCTACCATTTCTCTCATTTCCTAAGGTTAACACTTTGAAAACATTCACACAATTGTTGTGAGAAAGATTTGAGAGAAATGAGAGAAGAACTTCAAATATTCATAAGTGTTGTGAGAGTATTTGAAATTCCTAAAGCCAAACACCTATTGTGACATCTTGATTCTCTAAATCATTTAGAGTTTAATCTTTGTGAGTGAAGCCACACACTGCAGCTTGTTGGTTTCGAGTCATAGTTCGGAAGATCGAGTGGTTGATCCAAGTGTTGGACATCAAAGGATTGATCTTGGCTACTACAACAAATGGAGAAGGTAATGAATGGTTTTAATGTTCATGTGATGAATGTTTACTTTTGATTCATGTGATGAATGTATTGCGTTGATCGTTATTTTTTCCGGATCTTGTTTTTAGCATTGGAAATGTAAGACCTTAAGGTCATATTCTTTCAAATGTTGTAAGTTCATTTCCTTTGTAATAAGTTCATTATGTAACCCTATTTGTAACTTGGAGGAGCCGATGCCACGAAGGACTTTTGACGAAGAAATTCCGCTAAGAACTCAACAACACTCCACATAACATGTTTTGAAGACCAATGGATGCCTTGGATTTATTTTACTAATTAGATTAATATAAAAAAAATAAGAGCCTGGTCAACGCAATTTGTTTTGTGGATGTTTTCAGTTTTTTCCAGCCCTAGAAACTGGGTTGCGTCGCGACGCAACCCTTAGCACGTCGTGACACGCCCAGCTTACAAAACCAGAGGCTTCTGCCTCATTTACGTCGCGACGCAGGTCACCTTACATCGCGATGTGGCCCTGTGCTGGAATAATTCTAGTTTATGGAATTGTGGGCGTCACGATGCCCCATGTGGGCGTTGCGATGCCCAGACCTGGTTTATATGAATGTTTTAAATTATTTATTAACATGTCATATAGCCTAGGGTGTCTACTCTTGCATTTTCAAATGCCATAACATGTAGACATGCATGATATTCAAGTCATAAAATATGATTTTATGTAAATTTAAAAGTTAAATAAGAATATAAGATGCATGTAAATGGATTAATAAGATTAATTGGTTTAAAGGTTTAAAAATTACGAATTCAAGTTTTAGAAAAAAATAGACCTTATGAGTACATTATTTTCCTTGGTATATCGGATGGAAATCCGAACGTAAATTCCATACCGATTCCGAATGGACGATAATATGGTCTGCACTTGGGATACAATACCACGTACCTTTGAAATAAATAATGTGCTTTTATCGATTAAATGGTTTAATGACATTTGGTCCGTTCGTAGAATTCTAAATTTTAAAATCTATTAGTGGACTAATAATTTAAGAGGTAAATTGATTAGATCATTATAACAACTTGATTAAATTAGTTTAATTAAGTTAATTGGTTAGTAGAGACTAATCGAGATTAGTGAATAAAACTTTAAGAGTTAAAATTGGTTAGATCACTAAATTATCAACTAGTATTAATAAGGTTATGACTTTATCCGAGCATAATCTAAGTTTTATATAATACTAGTGAGATAGAAACAGTACACTTCAAAATAGTGAGTGGGAGAGGGGTATACCTTAATATATCCCACGATCTCCATTGTTATCCAGAAATGTGAGATTCAACAGGTGCCTCGAGACGGCTTTGCTTTCGTCCCCCTACGGATGGTGTCCTTTTTGGGTCAATATCAGGTTTGGATTCCGAAAGGATATGGACTCTAGATGTATCTGGTGATTTGACCTACCCTACATCGGCACTTCACTAGTTAAGTCCAAGGGTTCTGAAATGATGGGTCACACTCACAAAGGAATGATTAAGTTGTTAATCGAAGCTTCATTGATCAAAATAACGGTAGTTGATTAATATAAGAATAAGAGTTATTTCAGATATATTAATCAATTGAGAATGTCTCAGTCTATCATGCGAATACTTGACCTACACTACGGTGGCACTTATTTGTGGGATGATAGATAACCATGAAATAGTAATTCTTTTAGGTTTCTAATTCATTATACATTGATCATGCATCATGTTTAATTTTATGCCTAAATGTTTGACAATTTTTAATATGCGGCGAATGAATGTTGAATGCGCGTTTATTAATTTTCAGCCATGGCATCTTCAATATTCTCAATTCTCAAACAACAAGAAAAATTAATCGGGGATAATTATGTTAAATGGAAAAGTGACATGAATGCTATATTGGTATGCGAAGACCTTAAATGTTTCCTAATGGATGAATGTCCTCCTAAGCCAGCACCAAATGCTGGCAGAGCTGCACGTAATGCCTATAATAATTTGATTAAAGCTGATGAGAAAGCCCATAGCTATTTAATAGCATCAATGTCTTAGGTTCTTGCTGCACAGCATGAGCCTATGACGACAACATCATTGATTATGCAGTCATTACAGAACATGTTTGGGTAACCTTCAGACCGGCAACAACATGAGGCAATAGTCTCTGTATTAACCGCTAGAATGAAGGAAGACACATCAGTCTGAGACCATGTGTTAAGGATGATGTCTCATCTTAATATGGCTGAAACCCATGGTGCACGTATCAATGTGCAAAGCCAGGTGACAATGATCATGGAAACCCTTCCGAAGAGTTTCATGTAGTTGAAAAGCAACTGTTCTATGAATAGGTTGACTTTTACGTTGACTGAACTGCTAAATGAGCTCACCAATTACGAGTACGTTATGAACGTTCCTCGTAGGTCCTAGGGGTGGGCACGGTTCGGTTTGGTTTTTGCTAAAAATCGAACCAAACCATATTTTACGGTATGGTTTTCTTACCTCTCAAACCAAACCATTAAATAATGGTTTGGTTCGGATTGAAAAATTTTAAACCAGCGGTTTACGGATTGGTTCGATCCGTTTTACAGATTATTCTACTTAAAAAAATTCATCCACTTAAGTGAAGACAAAAAAAAAACTAGTCTAGCAAACAAATAGTATGAAGTGGTACAGTGTAAGCTGTGACTCCAGATAACATATGCACTCAATAGAAGATTGAAAAATGAGGCACAATTAATTCTTGTATTTTTTAAAAATTACCTCGAATAATGATGCTACCATAATTCTAATTAAGAGACAAATCCAACAGCTTACTTTCAAGAATAAACCATAAAACAAAAATTTTAAGAATAAAATTATTAACAAATAAATTTAAGAATAAAAGTATTGACAAAAAAATATATTAACAAAACAATTAAGAATAAAAATATTAACATACTAATAAAAAGAAAACATAAAGTAAAATTAAAAGAAAAATGCAAATCTTTTTATAAAAATATATAATTTTTTAATTATAACGGTTCGGTTCGGTTTAACAGGTGCGGTTCGGTTTAGCATCTGAACCGAACCGTAAACCGTTTGGGGTGGGCCAATCCGAACCACAAACCGAACCGTTAGAAAAAAAATCGTAAATTCTGTCCGGTTTGCGGTTTGGTTCGGTTCAGCCGGTTTTTTTTGCCCACCCCTAGTAGGTCCAATATCTAGGTAAATGTTACTGAATCTTCTAAATCTACAAAGAAGAAGAAGAAAGGCAATTGGAAGGCAAAGACAAAACCAATGAAAAAGAAGAACAACAAAAACTCCAAAGGAACCAATGCCAAAGGAAAATGTTTCCATTGTGAACAACAAGGGCATTGGAAAAGGAATTGTCTGAAAAACCCTGCAGAGCTTAAAAAGAAGAAGAATACAGGTAAATATGATTTACTTGTCATTTAGTCTTTTTTGGTGGAGGATGATAAATCCATATGGATTGTTGATTCTGGTGCCACTAATCATGTTTGTTGTTCTTTGTGGCTACTTGACTCATGGAGGGACCTTGCTGAAGGTAGTTTTACCATGAGAGTTGGGACATGGGATGTTGTTTCAGCAAAAGCAGTGGGAGATTCCAAGTTAAACTTTAATAATAGTTATTTATGTTTAAATGGTGTGCTATATATTCCTGGTTTTCGCAGGAATTTGATTTATGTAACAAAACTTATGGAATGTGGTTTTTCTATTTCATTTAATAATAAGTTAGTTATTATTATAAGAAATGGATTAAAGATATGCACATGAAACTCCGAAAATAATCTATATGTATTAAGGCCGTTAATGCATGAATCACTGCTTAATACTGAAATGTTTAAGATTGAAAGATCTAAAATAAAACGACAAAAGATTTCTCATGATGATACCTATTTATGGCACCTTAGACTTGGTCACATTATCTTGACCGGATAGATAGACTAATTAAGAACAGAGTTTTAAATCAGTTAAAACTCGGTATTTTACCTGTCTGCGAATCATGTTTAAAAGGCAAAATGACCAAGAGACCTTTTACTGGAAAAGGAATAAGAGCCAAAGAAACACTTGAGCTTATACATTCAGACGTTTGCGGACCGATGAATGTAAAATCCCGAGGTGGTTATGAATACTTTGTCACTTTCATTGACGATTATTCTAGATATAGGTATATTTACCTAATGCACCACAAGTCAGATACATTTGAAAAGTTCAAAGAATATCGTGCTGAGGTTGAGAACCAGTTAGGTAAAAGCATTAAATTAAATTCTACAATCAGATCATGGAGGAGAATACCTTGATAGAAACTTCGAGGAATTCTTAGTTGAGCATGAAATTATTTCACAGCTCACAACACCTGGAACACCACAACAAAATGGTGTTGCAGAAAGGAGAAATCGGACCCTACTAGACATGATGAGATCAATGTTTAGTTATAGCACTCTACCTAGTTCATTTTGGGGGTATGCATTGCAAACTGCAATGTATATCCTGAATGTAGTTCATTCTAAGTCTGTTTCTAAGACTCCCTTAGAGTTATGGAATGGACGTAAAGCTAGTTTGTGACATTTCCGCATATGGGGTGTCCGGCACATGTGCTAAAGAACAAGACTACTAAGTTGGAACCACGTTCACATGTGTGCCTATTTGTAGGCTATCTTAAGGAAACTATGGGTGGATTCTTTTATAGTCCAGAAGATAATAAAATATTTTTGTTGACAAATGCTATTTTTCTTGAGGAGGACTATATGAGAGAGTTCAAACCTTGAAGTAAAGTGTTACTTGATGAGTTACTTGTTGGTACGACTAGTACACCATTGTCAAATGTTGACAAATACATTAAACCTTCTACATCTGATAGTCAGATGCAAGTTTATCAGGATACCATACCACCTAGACGTAGTGGGGGGTTGTAAGACAACCTGAACGCTATCTAGGAAATGGTGAGGTGCAAGTTGTTGCATCTTGTGATGGTATATGATAAGTGTGGTTTATACTCACTTATTCCGATATCTTTAGCTTATTGTTTTGTTATAATTCGAGATATTTAATATCATTTATCGTTTATTTTATGTTATATTTGTAGGAGCATTAATACATGGATCTGGGAACAATTGCACGTGTTTCGGGACCTATTGGGAGCATTGATAAGGAAGTCGAGAACGCGAAAAGCAGGAAGCAATGAAAGATTGAACTGGCGCCGCGGCGCCACAATCCCATACAAAATCCAGGGAGTATGGCGCCACGGCGCCATTTGTTAAACATGGAGAGCCGCAATGTTGGACCAAAGAAAGAATAAGGCATGCAGTTGTTTGACCAAATTAAGAGACAAATTGGCGTAAAAGAAGGAATATTTGAAGAGAGAGATCGTGAGAAACAAGACAAAATAGCCACAACTTTGACAAAAAGGCCAACAACGTGGGCCCCAAATCTTCCACTATTGTTTAACAAAAGTGGCGTGAAAGATAATTAAATGAGTTGTTGACTAAGTCAAAAGCAAATTGAAATAACGAAGAGAGCCCGGCGCCGCGGCGCCCTAAAATGTCAATTCTCATACAAAATGCCGAGGAATAAGCGCCGCGGCGCTGCGCAGGGAAGTTTCACGCGTATCAGGAAATTAATTTTAGGGTTTTTAATAATCCTAATGATACCCAAAGTCTCCCTGCCTCAACTATAAATATAGCATTACATCCAACACTTAAAGGGAGGCTAATACAGAGCACAAAAGACATAAACACATATTTTTAGAGATCCAAGGAGAGGATTGAAGAGCGACAAAAGGAGACAAAAGCGGTGACGTCCGAGGAGGAAGAGATTCAATTCGGGTTTTATCTTCTTATTTCTTTCTTAAAACTCTAATGATTTCCATTAGATTCGTGGCTTGATTATTCAATGTTTTATCTTTTGTCATGAATTTACTCCTTAATTCTGGAGAATGATGTAATTGATGCTTGAACCTTGTATTTTGTTTATCAATTTTGTTATGAAGTTTTATTGATTTATTTATGTTCTTTTGAGTTTAATGCTTCTTGATTGTTGGCCACAATTTGAGATGATGAATGTTTAGAATCTATCACTCGAGAGAGGGGATTTTGAATAGATCTAGAGAATATAACCTAGGATTTTATAGAGTTCGAGAGAATCTGTAGTCCTTTGAAGTCGTTAAAATAGAATCACAAATCGTAATGAGTTGTTAACTATTGGATTTTTATAGAGATATCGAAGTCTATAGTTAATGATATTTTCACTCGGCACTCGAGAGAGGGAGTGGATATTTTAGGATCTTGACTTATAAATAATATAACTGAACAAAGATTAATTGGCATAACAAATACATAGGTGACAGCTAGGTGAAATCAGGATCCAGAGTCTCTATTGTATTAGTTCCTCCTATTTTATTATTTGTATATTTTATTTATTTATTAAAAATCTTTATTATTTATCGTCTAAATAAAGTTAGGATTATCAATTGTAGTACTTAGTGCGAGTTAACGCAATCCCTGTGGGTTCGACACTCTTAACTCATATTTATACTAAAACTTGACACCGTACACTTGCGGTACGATATAAAAATATCACAACAGTATAGATGATCCATTGACCTATTGTAGTGAAATGAAAGATACTGATAAAGAGGAATGACTCAAAGCCATGAACCTCGAGATGAAGTCTATGTACTTTAACTAAGTCTGAGAACTTGTAGACCAACCTGATGGAGTAAAACCCATAGGTTGCAAGTGGATCTACAAGAGAAAAAGAGGAATAAATGGGAAAATACAGACTTCTAAGGCTAGGCTAGTAGCAAAGGGTTATACCCAGAAAGAGGGAGTTGACTATGAAGAAACGTTCTCGCCAGTAGCTATGCTTAAATCCATCAGGATTCTTCTTTCCATTGCCGTATATTATGACTATGAGATTTGGCAAATGAACGTCAAGACTGCATTCTTGAATGGAAATCTTGATGAGAGTATCTATATGGTACAATCAGAGGGGTTCATTACCCAAGGTCAAGAGCAAAAAGTTTTCAAGTTGCAAATGTCCATTTATGGACTTAAGCAAGCATCTAGATCTTGGAACATAAGGTTTGATACTACGATCAAGGCTTATAACTTTGAGCAGAACATCGATGAGCCTTGTCTCTATAAGCGCATCATTGATGGGAATGTGGTTTTCCTTGTGTTATACATTGATGATATTTACTCATTGGGAATGATGTAAATATATTATCAGACGTGAAAATCTGGCTAGCTAACCAATTCCAAATGAAAGCTTTGGGAGAATGTAGACATTGTATTTTTGCATGTGAAACCCGATGATGAGCCTCATTTGGAGGCACTATCTTTTAAGTCGCGGAAATCGCGGGAAACGGACGTTGGAAGGGAAGAGTCAAGAATTGACGGTTTTGTCGGATTTAGTTCACGTGTTTAGCTTCGGGTTCGCTGTTGGATCTTCGTTTTAAAAACTTAACCTTAGCCCAAGCCCATTAAATCACATCCAAAGAAATAATTAATATATGTCACAAATCAAAATAATTAAAACATTTAAAATATATGTCACAAATTTTAAATTAAATTCACAAACTAATTAAAATAAAATCTTAATTAAATTAAATTCACAAATTAAAATTAATTAACTCACACATATAAACTAAATTGAAATTAAATAATCAATTAAATGAATTAAATGTTAAATCTAAATTACAAACCAATTAAATTAATAAATTAAATTAATTGCAATTAAAATTAAATCAAATAAATCAAAAATCAAATACCAAAATTAAATAATTCACTTCCAAATTAAAATCAATCAAAATAAAATAATTCCTAATTTAATTAAAACACTCACCAAATTTAAGAAATTCCTACCCAAATTACAATTATCTCTTGCCTAAAATATTCCAATCATATACACATAATTCTAAATTGATTTATTTCCTTATTAACAAACCATGCAAACCCTAATTGATAACTATATAAACATGACTTTTTGCAACCCTAATTCACACTCCCCACTCACGGCACAACAACAAAAATAAACCTTGGATAGCTTCTCTCATCTTCCCTTCTCTCTCACCAGCCAGCCTCACAAAATCATTCACACACCATAAGCTTCATGCCACCATCACTCAGTTCACATAAGCCTTCGCCGACTGCCCTTCTCACACGCCAAAATGCCATAAGCAAAGCCACTTGAAGATACCCCTCACGAAGTAACACGCATCAAGACCTTAGCCACTCACTCAAACTACAGCAAACCTGCATGCCCCACTCACTAACCTTCAATCCTTGCCATCTGCCCCACTAACGCATAGAATAATCACTCATAAGCTATATTCCTTCACACGCATATAACAAGCACCTCACTAGCCACATTATATAAGCCTTCACGCACGTTATACCCTTCCATCACACAGCCAACACTCAAACGCCACAACCCTCATAACATCAATAGCCAACTGCCGAGAACTACAACCTCAACGTGAAACATACCAGCCCAGTTCAACGCCACATATCCTTCCTTCATCACGCATCTTCACCATTTACGCAAAGGTACCACATTAGCCCTATACACACGTAGCCAGTAGCCTCCATAACTGTCCAGAACACACCCTAAACAGCCGTGAAAAAAATGCTCCCAAACCCCTCCAAAATATCGCCAAAACAGTGAGTAAACCAGTCCCCAAAAATACCCCAAAACAGTCTCAAAACCGCACAAAACAGTCCCTAAATGTACCTGAAACAGTGAGCAGCGAAGCAGCAGTGAAATAGCAGTAAAATGGAGTGAAAACAGCGAGAAAAACAGCGAAACAGCGAGGTAAAACACAAACCAGTGAACCAGAAAAGTTGCGGAGTGATAGCCCTTCCGACGGTTGTAAACGCAAGTCCGGAAGACGACTTAAAATGTTAGACCTGAGGGTACCTTTCACACTTTTTTTATTTTGATTTTTTATTGATTCTTTTAATTGTGTTAATTATTTATTGAATATTGTTTGCATGTGATGTGTGTTGTGGCCATTGATTAAAACGGAAAATACGTCGTCTCTCGTGGTATATAGGATGGAAACCCAGACGTAAATTCCGTAGCCGATTCCGAATGGACGGTAGTGCGGTCTGTACGTGGGATACAACTCCACGTACCACTTGAGTAAACGGCGCATATTTCGCTTTATGTTATTTTGATTATTCGCACTTTATTATTCTGTCTTTTAATTTCCGCATGTTATTTATTTATGTTGTGATGCGATCGAGCGCATGGGCTTAGTAAGTCGGATTAAAGGTTCCCTATTTGGAGGGGTTAAAATCCTTTACCACGATGCTTTGCCGTGCCGGTTGATGTGTGTTCGGTTGGATGTAAGATATGTTCAATCGGGCATACTAAGTTTGATATGATTGTCTTTATTTTTGTATGTATAATGTGATTGAGCGCATGGGCTTAGTGGGTTAGTCCAAAGGTCCTCTCTTTGAGAGACGAAGAGCCTAAAAGGCCACCTTTGTGACACTACTTCGCCGCGCCGGACGAAGTGTGTTTGGGTTGAATGTACGTTCAATTGGGCATACGAAGTCCTACACTTTTATTGTCTTTATTTCATGTATTGTGATGTGACGCGCATGTGCTTAGTATGTTGGTCTAAAGGTCCTCTCTTTGAGAGACAAAGATCCTCAAAAGGCCACCTTTACGGCAGTATTTCGCCGCGCCCCTTTATTTTGTTGTTTAGTATGACGTCTTCTTACATGACCATGCATCATATCACATTGCGCATGGGCTTAGTATGTTGGTCTAAAGGTCCTCTCTTTAAGAGACAAAGAGCCTAAAAGGCCACCTTTACGACAGTACTTTGCCGCGCCTCTTTTATTCAGTTATTCGCTTCATAACGTCTTTTTGAAAATTCATGCATCATATTGCATTGCGCATGGGCTTATCAAGTGAGATCAAGGGTCCTCCACTTTGAGGGATGAAAATGCTTGAAAGCTACCTTTGCTACAATGATTTGCCGCGCCCCTTAATATATTGTTATGTACGAGAAGTCATATATTCATATGTTCATGTATGTGTCATGTTTTTTACTGCATTTTGGAGGTCACTGCTATAACCCGTTCGAACGCGTTCCGAAACGCCGCACGAACGCATGTTTTCTGTTTGGTCCCGTTCGAACGCGTTATCAAACGCTATACGGACGTGAACCTTCTGTTTACCGTTCGAACGCGTTTACGAACGCTACACGAACGCGAATACACTGAATTGAGTCATTTTCATCACATGTGCGTCTGTATCTATATCTATCTTCTTTTGCACCACGTCATAGCATGCTCACTTTAATGCCTAATTGCATCTCTAAGCGTCTTTTTACATTATGTACTTAGTTGACTCTTTTATTTGTGCATGGACATGTAATGGCTATTTGTTTATGATATGTCTATGAAATCACATGTTCGCCATCATTCGATTCGCCTTTATGTGTGCTTGTGTGGTTAGTATGCGCTTGCGTTTCCATGAATACAACATGCCAATGAAATTGTCTGTTTGTTGATTTAATGTACTTCTAAGCATGCAATCTTATATGTGAAATACATGTATATTTAGGCGCATATTTTATTTTATAAATGTGAATTTAGAAGCATGATACCCTTAGAAATAAGTGTTACTTCAGCTTGTTTAAATTATTATATAAATCCTTTCATTACAAGTGACATGAGTAAGGGACCATTCCGAACCCAACGGTTTGAGGTCTTCCCTTGCGAGGGGTGAGTGCGGCCTTCACACCGGGTGGCGACTCTATTATTCTCCGGTTTAGTCCCCCGTGGCTACTCCGTACTCCCGACTAGGCCCCGAGCCTAGGACAACATGCGTCGCCCAGATTCCTGTGTTCCCACAGTCTGGCGACTCCAATGGGGATAGAGAATCAGCCCCGAAATATTATCTTGTAATATTTGGGTTTATGTTCTAATTGACCGTGTCTATAGTGGATGAAATGTGGGTTTAATCAAAGGCATTTTGAGGCTAGGTAATGGTTTGGTGTCTTCCTTCACTCACTACCTTTCTAGAAGGAAAAGCTGTGAAGGCACCTAGATAGCCATCTACTCGTAGCCTATTGTGATGGACTAATTTGGAGGACTCGTTGTTTATTCCTGACACCAAGCGATAAGATCCTAAGAGGCTTGGGTATTTAAGTGAGCCTCGCTCCACCTTCCCTCTGGGGAATCTACAACGGGAAATCCATTTGACAGTCCGTCACACACCATAGCTCATTGGCACGTACCTTAGTGTATAAAAAAGGGTGCGCTCACTTGGTTGCTCGAACCCTTGAGTGGGGAGACCTAGTTATGGGCCATCCTTCGCCGGTGAGAGCCTTTGTCTATACTCTTGCTAACCCACCCATAGACCGGTTTGTATGGTTAAAGTAACAATTATGTCCTTGAGTATGTGCTTGTGGACCATCCTCATTTGGATGCAGTTGGACTATTGTCAGAAATGCGGGCTTGCTGGGCCATTTAAACTGGGGCAAGTTCGTACCATATGACTATTAGGCCCAAAGCTTCTGAAATGTTGATGGGCCATTATGTAAAAATTGTTATGTTATGTTTGCATTATCTCTCTTCTATGCTTGTGTTTGGGAACATCATCGTTTGGATTCATTTGGACTATTTGTCATAAGATATGGGCTTGTTGGGCCATTTAAACTGGGACAAGAACGTATTTTATGACGATTGGGCCGAAGGCTTCTAAGTGTTGATGAGCCACCTTGTGTTTGTGTTCGGAATGTTACCATTTGGATTTAGTTGGGCTCCTTGCCATGAGACGTGAACTTGTTGGGCCATTTAAACTGGTATGAGTTCACTCCTATGACAATTAGCCCGAAAGCTTCTAAAATGATAACAGGCCGATTTGTGTGAAAATTTTAATTGATTTAGTATGTTATATATGTTACATGCACCTCACGCACCTCATGCATACATACATCATGCTAACCCTTGTGTTCTAAAAGCCATCATAGACTCCCGTTGGGTTAGGGAAGAGGGAAGACTCACCAAAAGACCGGTAACAGACATGAGTACATCCGATAATGAGGTATCCCAGATAGATCAGTTGGAAAATGGTTTGGCCAAGATTACCGAACAGTTGCAAGCCTTGACTGTTGCCATGACAAATATGGCTGTGCCCCGTGCTGGGGGAAACTCTGAGAATGTAAGACGTGAGGAGACTCCGAATGGATTGGGGGATGACATCCCCGCTTTTGATGATGATATGACTGATTATGCCACTGGGAGAACAGTTGGGTCTCAGGCAGAATTGCAGAAACTCCGTGACCAGGTAGAGTCTGTTACCCGTAAGATGAAGGGTAAGGATGAAGACTTACTAGACTATGAGGCGATGACCTTTGAGGAACAGTTGCCTGCTCAGTTCAGAATGCCCGACATGGCCAAGTTTAATGGGAATGGAGACCCGAGAGTCCATCTGCAGCAATATGTCTCGGTCATGAGTTCAGTGGGCCTATCACAGCGCCAAGTCCAAAAGATGTTTGAGATGTCACTCGAGGGGGCTCCTGTGGTTTGGTATCATAGCCTTGAGAAGAAGGTTAAGGAAGATTGGAGGGAACTAGCTGATGCTTTTCTGAAGCAATATGTTACAGACTTAGAGATTGATTTGTCACTTCGTGATTTGGATGTTGAGTTTTTCTAAGGTCCCATGATCAAACAAGACATGAAATAATGCGTGAATACACCAACGAAGATAGCGGAATACTTACATTGGTTGGTAGAGTCGATTTGAAGACAAATGAACCCAAAAAACGCACTGCCATGTAAGCTTACTGCATGCAGTCCACTGCCTCCAAAAACAGAATTTTGAGATGAGAAACGCAGCTCCTAGCTTCGTTGGATGGATCCCGGCTCATGGTCGAACCTCCCTACCACCTTCGCAAGACTTGTAAGTGTGCTAGCACTTGAATTTTCACCATGAAAATCCACTCTTGCTTCCCTATTGTTCACGCCCAAACTGGTTCAAAACCAGTGAAGAACAGCCACTATTTTGGCGTGAGAGAGATGAGAGAGTTCATCTGAATTTTGTTACAAAAAATCAATTTATATTTATGCCATAATATTTATTAAATTAATAATAAACTTATGACACAAATCATGCAATGGCTTAGAGTGTCAAACACTCAATTTTCATGCAAAACCATTGAGTGCATTGTACACTATCTCCATGCAATGCATTAGAATTAAATAATGCATAATATGACATGTGTCATGTGGGCCCCACACGTTTCCAAATGAAAGTGGGCCCACGTGCACTCACTCATTCGGGTTCGATATTTCCGAAATACCGAACTTACGTCGCGACGTTAATTAAATCGAATTTAAATAAATAATTGCGCCTAGCGAAATTATATTTACGTCGCTAACGAATTAATTCTAAATTAACTCGTTTGCCCGAATTAAAATCTAATTTTAATTCCGCGTCGAAATCTAATTTCGTTTAATATATCGAATATATTAATTTACCGATTAATTCCAAATTAATCGTTATCTCTCTCTAGACGATATTTTATCCTAGATAAAATATCTCCGTAATTAATCCTAGATTAATTTTCTCTCTCATCTATATAATCCCAGATTATTCAAGAGTGCAAGTTGTGCGTCATCGGTGGATTATCGGGAAGCGACCCATGAGATCTCCGGATAAGTTGGCAGTAAATACGGTCGTCGGAGTATCCGAATCACGTACGTACCAAGTACTACGTTCTACCGATTTACGAGACAAGGTCAACTCCTAGCAAAGCACCAAGTCATCCCAATTCTCCGGACATATCCTTTTAAGAATATTTAAGATCTATATCAAGCGTAGTATACTAATGTATTGTGCATATCGGCCCAGTATCGGATAGTCACGTGCTAGGGCTGGGGCTGGATAAGTGTCTGCCCCGTCCGAAACACATATCGGATGTCTGGTAACTAGTCTCTATAATCGGATATTCATGACCTGGTCATAATATCACGATTGGATGCGCATCTCTTAAGAGCACTAATACCGTATCCTGCGTGACATCATCTCCACTATGACTGGAGTGATACTTCCGTCTTGACATCACATCCAATACACTACGATTCTCAATATACCCGGCATTGGCGTACACAGAACCGGTTAGAGTCCTAGACGACCTCAACTAAAGTATATCGATTGTCGTAAGCATTAGCGATGTAAGTCTCAGGTTAAGACTATACACACCTACCTTGATTTCGGCCTCCCATAGACACATATTCATAATACCAATGGGATTCCGAGGGGTCTATCCAGAGCGAAGCTGTTTCCCGTACCATCGGTGAAACACGACCTCCTATCGCACTTGTATAAGCATCCAATACTTATCTATATGAGAACTATGCCGTTATGCCCTCACAACGCACACAAGTGCAATACTAGCCTATTCCGCATTATCGATGTCCAGTCTCGATAATACTCCGGCTAGGGATATTTAATGATTAATCCTTCGGGGACTGATACTGTCTCATATCATTCTCAGTCCAGGAACTAATCATAGGGACCTCTCTTCATTTATATATCTAAGGTGATCTAATCACAAATGATGAGAGTGCAATTTCCTTGTCAAATAGTTAATTTGCTACAACAACACAATGATCTGTGCAAATAGTGACGCTATGGGTCATTTTGTCCAACAATCTCCCACTTGGCACATAGCCAGTCACTCGAGTGTCTAACACCCGAACTATGTACGGTTCGCTCAAATTGCTGAGGAAAGGTTTTCGTCAGCGGATTTGTATGATTATCGTCTGACGCGATTTATACGATCATCACATCGCCACGATGTATGATCCGAACGAATCAGATGAATATAGAAGTATATATCTGGATCGTCGATGAGACCTTTAATTCTTTAGCCTTGTGCTGACGCCTAGCTCAGCTGCTAACAGAACTATATCTAATCTAATTAGATTTATTATCGACCCAAATGGCTTCTATTGCTGCCTCAGCTGCAGCAATAATCCGCATTTGTTGTTTATTCGGCAACATTATTATCTTGCTCGGAAGATTTCCAGCTCACTGTCCCGTTATTCAAACTTTATAGTACAGCAGTATTTAATTGTTTGGAAACTTGTAGCAGTGATCCCAGTCACTTCAAGTTCTCCTTCTCCATAGTTTAAGACAACATCTTTAGTTCTCTCAGATACTAACAGATGTTCTTAATGTTCAATCCAGTGACTATCACTTGGATTGACCCAATTGTGACTCCATATGCTCGAAGCGTATGAGACACCAATACAAGTACATTTTAAATGTACAATTTCCCAGAGAGTGTTAACAACTCCAAATCCATCCCAGTAGATCTTTATTCCTGAATAAAGGTTGTTACTCCCCAGAATTCTACGGAGAATTTCTATTGAAAGAATATCTATGAAAGCCAAGCTTTCACCAATTGCTTTATTGGGAATTTCATTGTCAGTGCCCTCTCCCACTAACCTCCTTATATACACAAGAATTATTTCGTTTTGAGTCAAATCATAAATCATTATGATTATTTCAAAACGACAGTTCCAAGAACCTTATGCTTGCATTAATCCAAACATGGATTGAATAACCCGCAAACCTCGTTTGTTGGTTATACAAAATCGTCAGGATGTTGTAAACATCCTCCAAAAGGTTTCATTTTCAGGAAAGCGATTTTGATCTGCATCTGACACATTTCATAAATGAAATATGCAGTATTAACAAGCATCATCAAAATGGATTTACTATGGCAACAGATAAAAGGTTGAACCGTTATTAACACAATGTTGATAACGATACCTTTTCAGTCACAAGCCTAGCTTTGTACGTTGGTTTGTTACCATCCATGTATGTCTTCCTTGAAGACGATTACAGTACCATTAGGCACAATGCCTTGTGGTACAACAACTAGTATCCAAAATAGTTGTTATACATGGAATCCACTTCGGATTCATGGCACTTTGCCATAATAGGAAGTCGATACCTCGTATCACTTCCTCAAAACGTAGTCGGTGGATATATACCTTCATAAGATTGACATCTTTATGAGGTTTGATCAGAAACCCATACCCTATGTTTTCTGACTCTATCCGATCTACTCAGTTCTTGTGTATTTGAAGATTAATGGTATAGATTCATCATAGATGAACTATTTGTGTTCCATTAAGGACTTCGTGCCTTGAACAGTATTACTCCGATTTTCATCGAGTATCACTATCCTCCCACTACCACTGCATATCGATATTCCTCTCAGGAAAAACCACATGGTGAGCAACAATCACATTGTTCTCATGTGAGATTTTAAGTACTATACTTAAGGTTTTCCTTAGGATAACCTATATTGGCACTTATCCAATTTGGGTCTTTAGTTTGGTATCATCCAAACGTTATGCCTGGCATACCCAAATTATTAGGAATGTGAAACTCTGTTTCTTTCCTGTTCATATCCTATATGATATCTGTCAAACAGATTTATATGGAACCTTATTCTAAATAAGTTTTGCACTGTAGATACATATCCGTTGAAGGAAATGGTAGCTCAAGCGCTCGTGATAAACCTTATCATGTCCAAAAAATTCGGTTTTTAGTTTGGACACACCGTCTAACTGACGTGTCTCGGGAGGAGTCCTCATATGAAAGAATACCGTACTCTTCATGTACATATGAAACTTACTGCTTAAGTATTTTCCAATACGGTCTTACCGTGACGGCATAATACTATAGTCGATCTGTTAATCTACTTCGTGTCGAAACCCTAATAGTTTCCGATCTGTGTTCTTCAAAAGAAACACATAACCATAATGATGTTACATCCGTTAAGGTCACGAAATATTCATGTCCACATCTAGCCCAGCTAGATATGGGCCCACTAACTTCACCATGAATAGGGCTAACAGATCGGTGGCCCTTTTACTATTACCAAGTAAATAGTATTTTAGGTACTTTACCTAATAAACTAGATTCGCAGACCTTATTTGAATAGTCAAATCAGTCCTAGTACCCACTCTTCAAAAGTGTGGATATACGAGTCTCGTTTAATTGTGTCCTAGACAACAATGCCACAAATAAGTCTCTATTGATCAAATCAATTTGAGCTATTTATTTGTCATTTTTATATGTTTTGAGCTTTTATTATATTCAAAATATAAATTTTGTTATTCACATCTAATGTGTTTATCTCAGTATCATCTTTATATAATAAAACACTTAGTGTTCTAGAATATAAAGGTTTATCCGCAACGGATTAAACACTGATATAGAGATAATGTCTCTAGTCAAACTAGTTACATTATAACAGTTCCTAATTTAAGTACATACCCAAAGGGTAGTTCCTAAACTTAGGTATCTACGGTCGAAACAGCGACTTTCGTCCCGTTTCCGATTTGCAGAGAAATCTCGGCTTGAAGTCAGTATCCTGCTCAAAGCAGATTCTGAACATCAATACATATATTTTATGTACCACACTAAGTATTTAAAATCTAATTTCAATACTAGTAGTGAATATAACTTTGACAACATTTTTAAAGTCAGAGCCTTGCCCTTTCTTTAATTCCTTCGTGTCTTCCATATCCAAATGGTAGTCACTTTGGGATATGTCAATTATCATTTCAATATTTCACAAACCTTTGGCCAAGCCTTGGGTTTCGGAATATCGAAATGATGTGCACCTTGTGCAACTTGCCCAATTGCAAACTTTGACTTCTCTCCACTAGAATAGTCAAATCAATTCTCTAAGAATTATTAATTACAATTTAATATTTTTAAATCTAAAGATAGATTTATGATAAGTATAATAATTAAGCACTAAAGTCATCATCACATAAATCTTCCAAAGATTTTATGCTCTACTATTTGCTTAATTATGGGCTTAGTCATAATAAGTTATTTTATCAAATAAATTAACCTATTATTTATTCCCAATATGAAAATTAAATCATTTAAGCATATTTAATCCAATGATTATATATTTTAAATATTCAACTTTTCAATTCTTTCTTGATTTCAATAGTCCAACTATTAATCAATTTAATAAGGTACTATTTATTATAATGATTACAATAATCCAATTATTTAATCAACTATAATTTTAATATTGATTACTATAATCTAATTATAAAATCAACTATCATTTTAATTCAATTATATTGATTACTATAATCCAATTATAAAATCAACTATATATTGAATGAGTTTGTATATAGTCCAACTATATATATATTTAAAACAACATAAAATATTAGTCCAACTAATACTTTTGATTAATATGACGAGTAAAATATAGATGAGCGCGTTTAGCGAGTATTCGAACGAATGTTGCAAATTCAATACTTGCCTCCCACTATTTTTCGTCGAGCCTCTAACCCTCTGTCGAGTACTCGGGAAACCGTGTTTCCTAGTGGGCTAGGATCCCGTTAAATATCACACAATCTTGACTTTGGCCAACAAATTGTATGATAATTAACTAGGTAGATCTCGAAGATCAATTGGATCTCATCCAACTCCTAGATCCAGTAGGTGGACATCCAAGTCCCAAACATATATTTTATATATGCCTATACATCGAATGTATACCCTAACTTTTTTCCTCTGAATCAACTAGGCCTTGGCTTTGGCACAACAAACCTAGTGATCCCAGTCAAGCGCGGACCCATTGACATGGAAGCTTCGTAATCAATGTCAATGGACAAGAAGTGGTCTTGACTTTGGCCAACAAACCACAACTTGGACACGACACCGATATGGAACAAAGCCTCGTGATTAAAACACATCTTCGAAGGACAAGGGCTTGACTTTGGCCAACAACCCCTGCCAATCTCGGATCTTGAGTAAGAATCACTCAATGGAAGGAAAATAAACGCTTGATATTTAACGAGGGTTTTTCGCGTGCAAATTGGCTACCAATTTAATTATCTTTGTTAAGGTCTCATCATCATACACCCTTAAACATGCATTCTAAATACATAATAAAGCGAGTATGAAAATAAATAATAATGATATGCGGATGGATACTTAACACATTGATCCTAGATCAAATCTCTCCCTTTCTCACTCAAGCTAGCACTAGTATTACTTCTACCCGTTACACTACACTTCTAAAGAAACCTCATATACATAGAGGGGAATAGGTGAGAAGAGAATACAAAGAGAATAGAGGTGATAAGGCTGGACACGCAGGTCCAATTTAATAAATCGAATTTATTGCAAAACATTTCTAAAATTGCCCCACCCGACTAATATCCATCCGATATACATTATTCATACAACACAACCACGTATTCACACACATAAGCATGCTATCAATCAATCAATCAAAATAATTAATCTGATAATTAAGTGATCATCCAATGTTCAAACAACGATTTGATTTTGTTCGAGTCAAACTCGTTTTTGCGAATAAGTACTTAAAGTACGAATTCATGAATTAAATTAAACTACATCATTAAATCTAATTTAACATGTATTTAATACTAATTCACTATTCAATTCTAAATTAAATATTACACTTTTATTCAATAAACCTTTTCGATTTAAATTCCAAATTTAATCGTAACGCGTCTCAAAGACCGATTAACGTCCAACGTCAATTCAATTAAAGTCCAATGGGCTTTTGATTGATTTCTTAAGGCGTGGACTTTTGGTCAACTCGGGTCAAACCGATAACCAAAGTCCAATCCGGGATTTACCCCATAAGCCCATAAATCAATCTTGGCCCATTAGGCCCAATTGAACTTTAAAGGTTCATTAAGTCGCATTTGGGTTTTTGGTCAAGGTTTTGGGCCCAATTGGATCCAATCCATTTGGCCTAAACCAAACTTGATAAATCAAGCCCAATAGGCCCAAATACAACATTTAAATCCAATTTCCAAAATTAGGCCCAAATAATTAAATTCAAAAAATCCAATTTTCCCAATTTAATTACCAAAGTGTATTACATGATCAATCAACTAAATCAACATTTCTAAAACACCATATTAGTCCAATTAATCATGCTTGATTCATTATCATATGTCCAACACACAAATTGAAAAATCAAACCCATCTACATGCTTAAAGGTCTCGGCCAGGGAGTGATTTCATGTCCAATTCGGTTTCAATCCAATTAATCCGCAATCGACATTAAATACATATCCCGAATGATTTCCAATACATCCAATTATCAAAATCAAAATTTACCAAGAGATTAGGGCATTAGTCACATTCGGCCAACTCAAAGATTTGGGGTTTTTGTCCAATTCGAAATCCAATCCAATTCGATTCAAATTAACATCAACCTAATCGATTCTAACTCATCAAATGAATTAAAAATCAAAAAATCCAAGATCCCAAAATCATCAAACCATTCGGCCAAGGACAAATATTTGGGGAAAATAATTCCAAATCATTTTTCATCAAATTAGTCCAACCAAAATGAAATTAAACATGTTATAAACATACTCAAACAAACAATTTATTCAAATCATGCTCAAATCACATTTACCCAAATTTTAAATCCCTAAGATTTCATGCTTGCAACATTAGCTCTTGATGCCATTGTTGAGTTTTTCTAAGGTCCCATGATCAAACAAGACATGAAATAATGCGTGAATACACCAACGAAGATAGCGGAATACTTACATTGGTTGGTAGAGTCGATTTGAAGACAAATGAACCCAAAAAACGCACTGCCATGTAAGCTTACTGCATGCAGTCCACTGCCTCCAAAAATAGAATTTTGAGATGAGAAACGCAGCTCCTAGCTTCGTTGGATGGATCCCGGCTCATGGTCGAACCTCCCTACCACCTTCGCAAGACTTGTAAGTGTGCTAGCACTTGAATTTTCACCATGAAAATCCACTCTTGCTTCCCTATTGTTCACGCCCAAACTGGTTCAAAACCAGTGAAGAACAGCCACTATTTTGGCGTGAGAGAGATGAGAGAGTTCATCTGAATTTTGTTACAAAAAATCAATTTATATTTATGCCATAATATTTATTAAATTAATAATAAACTTATGACACAAATCATGCAATGGCTTAGAGTGTCAAACACTCAATTTTCATGCAAAACCATTGAGTGCATTGTACACTATCTCCATGCAATGCATTAGAATTAAATAATGCATAATATGACATGTGTCATGTGGGCCCCACACGTTTCCAAATGAAAGTGGGCCCACGTGCACTCACTCGTTCGGGTTCGATATTTCCGAAATACCGAACTTACGTCGCGACGTTAATTAAATCGAATTTAAATAAATAATTGCGCCTAGCGAAATTATTATTTACGTCGCTAACGAATTAATTCTAAATTAACTCGTTTGCCCGAATTAAAATCTAATTTTAATTCCGCGTCGAAATCTAATTTCGTTTAATATATCGAATATATTAATTTACCGATTAATTCCAAATTAATCGTTATCTCTCTCTAGACGATATTTTATCCTAGATAAAATATCTCCGTAATTAATCCTAGATTAATTTTCTCTCTCATCTATATAATCCCAGATTATTCAAGAGTGCAAGTTGTGCGTCATCGGTGGATTATCGGGAAGCGACCCATGAGATCTCCGGATAAGTTGGCAGTAAATACGGTCGTCGGAGTATCCGAATCACGTACGTACCAAGTACTACGTTCTACCGATTTACGAGACAAGGTCAACTCCTAGCAAAGCACCAAGTCATCCCAATTCTCCGGACATATCCTTTTAAGAATATTTAAGATCTATATCAAGCGTAGTATACTAATGTATTGTGCATATCGGCCCAGTATCGGATAGTCATGTGCTAGGGCTGGGGCTGGATAAGTGTCTGCCCCGTCCGAAACACATATCGGATGTCTGGTAACTAGTCTCTATAATCGGATATTCATGACCTGGTCATAATATCACGATTGGATGCGCATCTCTTAAGAGCACTAATACCGTATCCTGCGTGACATCATCTCCACTATGACTGGAGTGATACTTCCGTCTTGACATCACATCCAATACACTACGATTCTCAATATACCCGGCATTGGCGTACACAGAACCGGTTAGAGTCCTAGACGACCTCAACTAAAGTATATCGATTGTCGTAAGCATTAGCGATGTAAGTCTCAGGTTAAGACTATACACACCTACCTTGATTTCGGCCTCCCATAGACACATATTCATAATACCAATGGGATTCCGAGGGGTCTATCCAGAGCGAAGCTGTTTCCCGTACCATCGGTGAAACACGACCTCCTATCGCACTTGCATAAGCATCCAATACTTATCTATATGAGAACTATGCCGTTGTGCCCTCACAACGCACACAAGTGCAATACTAGCCTATTCCGCATTATCGATGTCCAGTCTCGATAATACTCCGGCTAGGGATATTTAATGATTAATCCTTCGGGGACTGATACTGTCTCATATCATTCTCAGTCCAGGAACTAATCATAGGGACCTCTCTTCATTTATATATCTAAGGTGATCTAATCACAAATGATGAGAGTGCAATTTCCTTGTCAAATAGTTAATTTGCTACAACAACACAATGATCTGTGCAAATAGTGACGATATGGGTCATTTTGTCCAATATTGGAGAACACTAAGCAGAAGCCAGAAGAAAGCTTCAAGGAGTATGTAGACCGCTGGAGAAGCCAGCTTCTGAAGATGCAGACTCGGCCCTCTGAGAAGGACCAGATTAAAATGATCATTAAGGGCACCAAGCCCTCGATCTATGGCAAGTTGAGGAGGATGACTTCAGTGATTACGGATTTCCGACAGCTAAGGGAAACTGTCATGGACATTGAAGAAGAGGAGGCCGAGAACCGGAAGTTTTATGGCCAGAATAAGAGGAGTTTTGGGGGCATTCTGAGACAAGGCCCACTACTACCGAGGTTGCCGCCATCAGAAATAGGCGATTTTCCAACCTTGGCAGGCCTCTATCGAAGGTGTTTGAAAAGTTGAAGATGCAAGGACTCCTGAAACCCTTGGAACCTAAACCACTTCCAAGCCATGTACCCCACTACCTTGACTTAAACTTATTCTGTTACTTCCACCAACAAAAGGGTCACGAAACTGACAATTGCCCCCGCCTTAGGCATGAGATCCAAGACCTCATTGACACCCACAAAATACCTGACCCAGAAAGAGAACAACCCAATGCACACAGAAATCCCCTACCTAACTACATGATCAACTCTGGCCTACCCGAAACCCTTGTCCTCCAGGCTCTCAACCACTCAGCTTCATTCATTGGGATAAGGGATGACAATGATGAAGAACCATAGGCTGAGGAAGAAGGCACTGCTGTTTCCCCAAGTTTATCTTGCATTTTTAATAAAGATATTGATTTTGATTGCTTGTTCGGACCTTTTCTCAACAATAATAAAGAAGTTCATTTCGCTTACTTGCCTGAATCTCCACTTCTCAACTTGCAACATGAGTGCATGTGACAAAAGCATTCAATCTTGGTATTAAGATGCTCAGAACACGGGGGATCCTCAGAAAAAGCAAGCAAAAAGGATAAGTTAGCCGTTCAGAAATTGGGAAATGAGGATAGTAAGATTGTCAAACTTGGAAAGGAATGAGTACATCGAGCCAGTCAACGTAGACATATTGAAGCAATACTTTAAATGAGGGAGAGAAGACTGAGCAGTCACCACGAGAATCGGTAGAAAACCTAACCCAACGGAATAAGAACTTCATCCATGCATGCATACATGTAACGTATTTTGGCATTCTTTTTGGTGTTTGTTTTGTTTTGTAAATCACAGGTTTCAACAACGAAAAGAGAAAGCGTCAAATGCAAGTCAACCAAAAGCAGCGACAGTACAATATCAGTCTGGGGGCGAGGCCCACATCAGTATCAGCATGGGTTGAGGCCCACATCAGTATCAGCATGGGTCAGGGCCCACATCAGTATCAGCTTGGGGATGCGTCCCGGGGTTGAGGCCCACATCAGTATCAGTATGGGTCGAGGCCCACATCAGTATCAGCATGGGTCGAGGCCACATCAGTATCAGCTCGGGGATGAGTCACAGGGTTGAGACCCACGTCAGTATCAGTTTTGAGGATGAATCCTAAGGCCGAGGCCCACATCATCAAAGATTGGAATGAATCCAGGAATGAATCCTAGGGTCGAGGCCCACGTCGTCAGAATTATGGAATGAATCCAGGAATGAATCCTAGGGCCGAGGCCCACATCATCAGAGTTTGGAACGAATCTGGGAATGAATCTCAGTTTTGGAATGAATCCGGGAATGAATCTCAGAATATGGAAAGAATCCAGAGAAGGAATCTCAGAATTTGGAAGGAATCCAGAGAATGAATCTCAGAATTTGGAAGGAATCCAGAGAATGAACCTCAGAATGTGGAAGGAATCCAGAGAATGAATCTCAGAATTTGGGAGGAATCCAGAGAATGAATCTCAGAATACGGAAGGAATCCATAAGAATAATCTCAGAGTTCGGAACGAATCCAGAAGAATGAATAAAAAATCTGGGAATGAATCCAAGGGTCGGGGCCCACATCAACCCAACACAACAGGCGGACCAGGTGACAGCTGGCGAGCCAGGTAAGTAAAAATGCATTGCATAGACTTTGATAGGATTGTCACTGTCACACACTGCACAAGTCCCATCAAAGTGGGGGCGACTGTAGACATTGTATTTTTGCATGTGAAACCCGATGATGAGCCTCATTTGGAGGCACTATCTTTTAAGTCGCGGAAATCGCGGGAAACGGACGTCGGAAGGGAAGAGTCAAGAATTGACGGTTTTGTCGGATTTAGTTCACGTGTTTAGCTTCGGGTTCGCTGTTGGATCTCCGTTTTAAAAACTTAACCTTAGCCCAAGCCCATTAAATCACATCCAAAGAAATAATTAATATATGTCACAAATCAAAATAATTAAAACATTTAAAATATGTCACAAATTTTAAATTAAATTCACAAACTAATTAAAATAAAATCTTAATTAAATTAAATTCACAAATTAAAATTAATTAACTCACACATATAAACTAAATTGAAATTAAATAATCAATTAAATGAATTAAATGTTAAATCTAAATTACAAACCAATTAAATTAATAAATTAAATTAATTGCAATTAAAATTAAATCAAATAAATCAAAAATCAAATACCAAAATTAAATAATTCACTTCCAAATTAAAATCAATCAAAATAAAATAATTCCTAATTTAATTAAAACACTCACCAAATTTAAGAAATTCCTACCCAAATTACAATTATCTCTTGCCTAAAATATTCCAATCATATACACATAATTCTAAATTGATTTATTTCCTTATTAACAAACCATGCAAACCCTAATTGATAACTATATAAACATGACTTTTTGCAACCCTAATTCACACTCCCCACTCACGGCACAACAACAAAAATAAACCTTGGATAGCTTCTCTCATCTTCCCTTCTCTCTCACCAGCCAGCCTCACAAAATCATTCACACACCATAAGCTTCACGCCACCATCACTCAGTTCACATAAGCCTTCGCCGACTGCCCTTCTCACACGCCAAAATGCCATAAGCAAAGCCACTTGAAGATACCCCTCACGAAGCAACACGCATCAAGACCTTAGCCACTCACTCAAACTACAACAAACCTGCATGCCCCACTCACTAACCTTCAATCCTTGCCATCTGCCCCACTAACGCATAGAATAATCACTCATAAGCTATATGCCCTCTCACGCATATAACAGGCACCTCACTAGCCACATTATATAAGCCTTCACGCACGTTATACCCTTCCATCACACAGCCAACACTCAAACGCCACAACCCTCATAACATCAATAGCCAACTGCCGAGAACTACAACCTCAACGTGAAACATACCAGCCCAGTTCAACGCCACATATCCTTCCTTCATCACGCATCTTCACCATTTACGCAAAGGTACCACATTAGCCCTATACACACGTAGCAAGTAGCCTCCATAACTGTCCAGAACACACCCTAAACAGCCGTGAAAAAAATGCTCCCAAACCCCTCCAAAATATCGCAAAAACAGTGAGTAAACCAGTCCCCGAAAATACCCCAAAACAGTCTCAAAACCGCACAAAACAGTCCCTAAATGTACCTGAAACAGTGAGCAGCGAAGCGGCAGCGAAATAGCAATAAAACGGAGTGAAAACAGCGAGCAAAACAGCGAAAGAGCGAGGTAAAATACAAACCAGTGAACCAGAAAAGTTGCGGAGTGATAGCCCTTCCGACGGTTGTAAACGCAAGTCCGGAAGACGACTTAAAAGGTTAGACCTGAGGGTACATTTCACACTTTTTTATTTTGATTTTTTATTGATTCTTTTAATTGTGTTAATTATTTATTGAATATTGTTTGCATGTGATGTGTGTTGTGGCCATTGATTAAAACGGAAAATACGTCGTCTCTCGTGGTATATAGGATGGAAACCCAGACGTAAATTCCGTAGCCGATTCCGAATGGACGGTAGTGCGGTCTGTACTTGGGATACAACTCCACGTACCACTTGAGTAAACGGCGCATATTTCGCTTTATGTTATTTTGATTATTCGCACTTTATTATTCCGTCTTTTAATTTCCGCATGTTATTTATTTATGTTGTGATGCGATCGAGCGCATGGGCTTAGTAAGTCGGATTAAAGGTTCCCTATTTGGAGGGGTTAAAATCCTTTACCACGATGCTTTGCCGCGCCGGTTGATGTGTGTTCGGTTGGATGTAAGATATGTTCAATCGGGCATACTAAGTTTGATATGATTGTCTTTATTTTTGTATGTATAATGTGATTGAGCGCATGGGCTTAGTGGGTTAGTCCAAAGGTCCTCTCTTTGAGAGACGAAGAGCCTAAAAGGCCACCTTTGTGACACTACTTCGCCGCGCCGGACGAAGTGTGTTTGGGTTGAATGTACGTTCAATTGGGCATACGAAGTCCTACACTTTTATTGTCTTTATTTCATGTATTGTGATGTGACGCGCATGGGCTTAGTATGTTGGTCTAAAGGTCCTCTCTTTGAGAGACGAAGAGCCTAAAAGGCCACCTTTGTGACACTACTTCGCCGCGCCGGACGAAGTGTGTTTGGGTTGAATGTACGTTCAATTGGGCATACGAAGTCCTACACTTTTATTGTCTTCATTTCATGTATTGTGATGTGACGCGCATGGGCTTAGTATGTTGGTCTAAAGGTCCTCTCTTTGAGAGACAAAGATCCTCAAAAGGCCACCTTTACGGCAGTATTTCGCCGCGCCCCTTTATTTTGTTGTTTAGTATGACGTCTTCTTACATGACCATGCATCATATCACATTGCGCATGGGCTTAGTATGTTGGTCTAAAGGTCCTCTCTTTAAGAGACAAAGAGCCTAAAAGGCCACCTTTACGACAGTACTTTGCCGCGCCTCTTTTATTTAGTTATTCGCTTCATAACGTCTTTTTGAAAATTCATGCATCATATTGCATTGCGCATGGGCTTATCAAGTGAGATCAAGGGTCCTCCACTTTGAGGGATGAAAATGCTTGAAAGCTACATTTGCTACAATGATTTGCCGCGCCCCTTAATATGTTGTTATGTACGAGAAGTCATATATTCATATGTTCATGTATGTGTCATGTTTTTTACTGCATTTTGGAGGTCACTGCTATAACCCGTTCGAACGCGTTCCGAAACGCCGCCCGAACGCATGTTTTCTGTCTGGTCCCGTTCGAACGCGTTATCAAACGCTATATGGACGCGAACCTTCTGTTTACCGTTCGAACGCGTTTACGAACGCTACACGAACGTGAATACACTAAATTGAGTCATTTTCATCACATGTGCGTCTGTATCTATATCTATCTTCTTTTGCACCACGTCATAGCATGCTCACTTTAATGCCTAATTGCATCTCTAAGCGTCTTTTTGCATTATGTACTTAGTTGACTCTTTTATTTGTGCATGGACATGTAATGGCTATTTGTTTATGATATGTCTATGAAATCACATGTTCGCCATCATTTGATTCGCCTTTATGTGTGCTTGTGTGGTTAGTATGCGCTTGCGTTTCCATGAATACAACATGCCAATGAAATTGTCTGTTTGTTGATTTAATGTACTTCTAAGCATGCAATCTTATATGTGAAATACATGTATATTTAGCCGCATATTTTATTTTATAAATGTGAATTTAGAAGCATGATACTCTTAGAAATAAGTGTTACTTCAGCTTGTTTAAATTATTATATAAATCCTTTCATTACAAGTGACATGAGTAAGGGACCATTCCGAACCCAACGGTTTGAGGTCTTCCCTTGCGAGGGGTGAGTGCGGCCTTAAATCTCATTTTCCCGGTTCACACCGGGTGGTGACTCCATTATTCTCCGGTTTAGTCCCCCGTGGCTACTCCGTACTCCCGACTAGGCCCCGAGCCTAGGACAGCATGCGTCGCCCAGATTCCTGTGTTCCCACAGAGAAGCAAGTTATGTATTTGGGATCCAGATCATTCGGGATCGCAAGAAACGACTGTTAGCAATGTCTCAAGCAACCTATATCGATAAGATTCTTGTACGATTTGGTATGCAGAATTCCAAGAAAGGTAATTTACCTTTCAGACATGAAATTCATTTGTCTAAGGAACAATCTCCTAAGACACCTCAAGGAGTTGAGGAGATGAGACATATACCATATGCTTCAATATTTGGAAGTCTTATGTATGCTATGTTATGCACGAGACCAGACATCTGTTTTACAATGAGAGTAGTCAGTAGATTTCAATCCAACCCATGATTAGATCAATGGGTAGCGGTGAAACATATTCTCAAGTATCTTCGGAGAACGAGAAATTATATGCTTGTAAATACAAGTCAGGATATGATTCTGAGAGGATATACTGACTCTGATTTTCATACGGATGTCGATTCTAGGAAATCAACATCTGGATCAGTGTTCACTCTAGGTGGTGGGGCTATAGTATGAAGGAGCATAAAGCAATCTTGTATTGCTGACTCCACCATGGAGGCTGGATATGTAGCAGTTTGTGAAGCAGCTAAGGAATCAGTCTGGCTCTGTAAGTTCTTGACAGATCTGGAAGTTGTTCCAGATATGGATAAACCGCTCACACTTTATTGTGATAATAGTGGTGCAGTGGCGAACTCCAAAGAACCAAGAAGCCACAAGAGGGGTAAACATATTGAGAGGAAATATCACCTCATCAGGGAGATAGTGCAGAGAGGAGATGTCGCTGTCACGCAGATTCCATCCCCAGATAACCTGGCTGATCCATTTACAAAGACCTTATCGGCTAAAGTGTTTGAAGGTCACCTAAAGGGTTTAAGATTACATGACATGTTAGTCCAAGTGAGAGATTGTTGAGATTTATGTCCTAAAGCTTCATGTATTGTAAAACAAAATTGATTATTGTAATAATAATAAATGCATTATTCATTTTATCAAAGTTGTTTGATTTGTATCGCATATTGTCCAATTATCTTGTTTACCTTAATTACTATTGTACCTTCAGACTTGGTGTATGTTTGATGCACAAGAGGGTTTCTGTCTAAAGTTAGTAATCTAAATAGTCCATATGGAGCAAACAAAGATGGTACTTTGTTTGTGATTTATCTATAGCTGCGGTCCATTCTATACTTGTATGACGACCTTGATCCGGGATCGTTCATATAGTGACATGGGAGTGAAGGCACCTTGTATGATGAGATCATATAGGACTGAACTCAGATAAATACGAATTTCTTTTAATATCCGTTAACCAAAGAAATTCATTTTATCTAATAGATGGTCATATATGGATTCGATCTTAATCCTGAGTGTACTACGAACTCCTGCATGACATGCTATATCCTTTGATTTACTATGGTGAGGTTGGTGTTGCATTTCCGGCCAATAACTACGTATTTTGGGGATATGGTTTGGTGTGTAGCTGTGAACGTTTTACATAGTTATGAAATTCACTCATTCTTACGAGAAGCAGAAGAATATCTTTTTTAAGAGTTGATTCGGGACTTGAATAATTTGAGCGCTCAACTTTTCTATTACGAATAGAAAGTTTTATATTCATAATTGTTATGAATTAATTGTTCATTATAGAACCAATGATGCTTAAGAGATAAAATATTTAGAGGGGTTTAACGAACTTTTGACCCGACTCTATTTATAAGATATTCGTGAAGGGCTATATCCATATGTAATGACTATATCGATGGACACCGAAGATGTTCGGTTTTATTTTATCCATCTATGGTAATGGGAGTTCAACTTCGAGTTTTTAGTGGAATAACGCGGAGTTAATAATTCATAATATTTGATTAAAGAGTTTAATTAATATTTCGAAATTATTGGAGCTCGCAACCGTAGGTCCATTTGGTCCCCGTGCTAGCTCGATTAACTGTAGCAAACCTAATATAATTAGATTGTCTAATTATATGCTCACTTTAATATTTATATATTATTAATGAGATTAATAATATTTATTGTCACAAATGAAAACTATGTTAAATTAGTTTAACTTAATGTTTTCTAGAATTCTTTGATTATGAGATAATCAAGTTAGTAATAATTATGAGATAATTACTACAAAATAATTGAAGGTAAATAAATCATTATTAAGATATTGATTTTTATTTACCATTCGAGACAAAGCCATATGGCTTACCATGTCATCCAAGTAATTATGTCTATTAGGTGGCATGTATAAACCTAATATATTTGTTATTAGCTAATGCATTTTATGCTTTGGTATGGCCTCCACATTTATGTGTTTGCCATTGAAAGGAAGCATTAGATGCTTAATGACAAAGTCCTTGTCTTTAACTTATCATTTATTATGCTTTGGTATGACATTCACATTTTTGTGTTGGCCATTGCAAGAAAGCATTAGATGCTTAATGACAATGTTAGTTAGCTTGTGTAAGAGAATATAATCTCTACCATTTCTCTCACTTCCTAAGGTTAACGCTTTGAAAACATTCACACAATTGTTGTGAGAAAGATTTGAGAGAAAAGAGAGAAGAAATACAAATGTGTCCAAACGACGGCCCGAACATTTGACAACTTTGTCCAGCCCTTGGCCGTTCGCCCAATAGGGATTAGATCTTATTGGTCCACTGTCTGTAGGATAGGGGCAAGCAAAATACACCATTATAGCCATTGATTACTTCTCCAAATGAGTGGAGGCCGAATCGCTGTCCACCATTACTGAAAAGAAGGCTATTGATTTTGTGAAGCGAAACATTGTCTTTATAAATTTATTTAAGATACAATATGACAGTCTCAATATATACAATATCGTATAATTTCATTTATATCCAATACTAGTGATGTGAATTTTGTAAGTATAACATTACTGTTATTTCTCTTTCTCTTGGAAACTCCAGGAAAACAAGGACGTTAATGGTTCCTTGTACGACTGCTAATCACATCCAACGCGAACCGTCTATATTATTAACTATTGTAGTTACCATAGCTAATTAAGATTAATTAAGCTACTAATTACATTAAGAAACTTCCACAAAAGTTCTCTTATGTACAGTAGAAGTGGTGTGGTTGCCGATTCTTTAAGCAAAATCGTCACTTTATTCCTCTCCTCAACGATCCAAAGCACTTATCACAGATCCTGATACAATAACATATATATGCATTAATCAAATCAATTTAATTAATGTTTTATATAAATAAAATTGTGAATAGGAAATTAATAAAGAGAGAAATTAACCAATCGTAAACAGTCGGACTTCTAGGCTCAGCGCCTTATTCAATTGCCTGTGTTGATGATTTTCTCCTCGTGAATCTCTTGAAATCCTCACGTGGTGTCCCCGCTGCATGCATGCAAAATCAAATCAAATTAGTTTAATTGTCTTTAATCAGCAAATTGAATTCAAAGCCACCAGATAGATCTAAAATGTACTCCTATTTATTTTATTTTACCGTTTGTGTGTCACTTTATTTTGTACAAAAACAATGCAGGGCCATCTTATTAAGTTCTGATAAACACACTATACGGGGAAAAAACCATTGATTTTAACTAGGGGCAGAAAATACCGAACCTATCCTTTGCTATAAGAATGAGATAATTTTTGGACTTGATTAAAAATATGTAGTAAGAATTCCGAATAATTTTCGTTTGGATTAAAAAAATGGGTCGGATGATTTTTAATTGAACCCATGATATGTCGTCATGATTTATTATTTGAAATTTAGATAGGAATTCTAGACGGTTTTTCGTACCGAATATATATGGTGCAGGGATTGAAATTGAAAAATTTCAGTTATACTCAACGAAAGCAAACCCTAATTTTAACTGAAATTTAACGTTTTGACCCCTCAAACCCTAATTTTAACTGAAATTTAACGATTCAACGTCTTAAAGTTTGTTATCTAATATGACCCGGCCCTGTTATATCAAAATCCGATTCCACCACTAGCTCTATGCATAAACATGTGATTTCATATTCCTTCGAATATGTTTCTTAGCCACCAAACACAACCACCCTTATATTTAGGGATGGAGCATTTAAATTTGAACGAAGAGAAATTGAAAAAACTTACGTGTAGGCGGAGTCCTAGGGGTGTTGGTGCAAGAGCCAAAATTAGGAGAATCTGGGGCAGAACCGGTATCAACAGACAAGTTTTTAAAATTAGAATTGGTTCTAAGAATAGTAATACTCCTAGAAATCACGACATGATCATGATCATCAGCAGCTGCTGCTGCCACATCAACCGTTCGTTTAGTGGTAGCAGCAGCTGCAGAAAATGAATCATACTTCCTTAATTTGCCAAGGCCAGAATCTGGTGTTGGCCCAGCAAGCGTTTCGTCCCATAGCTTATGGAGGAACCCCATTATGATGATGATGATGATGATGATATGATTATCAAAAATCAAAATGATCCTTTCTCTGTGTAACAACCGTACGTAAACGACTGCTACTAAGAGAGAAGGGATCGAAACGTGGAGAGAAGATAGATATGTGGGGATTGTGAAGAGAGTTTTCTTTATTTTTTATTTTTTTGGGTCGAGAAATAATGGAGCTTTCAGGGTTTTTATAGGGAAAAGTTTAGAAGAAGATTAATGAACGTTGAATTATTGACGGCTATGTTGATTGCTATTATGGCTCCGGCTAACATGGCTTCATTTTGAGCCATAAAATATATATATATATTAAGGGAAAAATAGTAATAAAAAAAATTAGATGATAATATATAGTGTTGATGGTGATTTTTTACACCACTCACTCTGAGAAGGATCAAAATTTGTTATTGTATTACCCACCCCAGGTGGTTTGAGAAGCCCAAGGGCCCAAAAGTAAAGGGAAGCTTGGAGAAGGGTATGAACCTCAGTATGCAGTGAAACGCTCTCCCCGAGGAGAGTTTCTGTTGATAAAACAATGATGGTCCCGACCCGACCACATTGAAGCATGGATCGGGGATGTTTCGTATGTTTGGGTACCTCGACCTAGGGAGGTTTCATTTGTACGGTATGAAGAACTTGACCCAAGGAGCTTTGATGAAGTCATGCCTGGCCAGTTCAAGCGGTATGACGTATGCTCTACTTGAAAAGGAGTACATCTAGAAGATTAATGATGAAAATAATAAAGCAACGGTTCACATGAAGGCGTAGGTTCTACCAGCCACTATATGCCGATGCAATGGTAGAACATCTGTCTCGTAGATTGTTAGAGAATGCAGTGGAAGTAGTGACTAAGGGGGTAATGATGACTAAGGGGGTAATGATGACTAAGTGATGTAAGGTGATATCAGGGTCAGTTGTAAAGAGGTTTTGAGAACCTAAATAAAGGGGTTAAAGTCATTGTAGCAAAGGTTGGCAAATTGCGAGTTAGCAAATTTCGTATTCAACTCTCTAATTTGAGAGCGAAAGTACTAGAAAGAAGCTAGTGATAGAGAGAGAAAGTAAGACGCGTACTCGACCATATTGTGAGAGGTAGATCGAGTTAGTCATTATCCGATGAGTTATTTGGGTTGTAACGCTATCTAATTTCATTGTGAGAATCTCAGGTCAATATTCACCCCGATGTCAATAAAATCATCCCTATTTTTCTCCCGTGGACGTAGACTGGAGCCACTCTTCGCCGAACCACGTTAAACATTGTCTCTGTGTTTGTTTGTCTCTTGCAGTTTGTGCGGTTCCCACAACCAAATAAATTCACTCGTTTTGGGAGGTTTGTTCAAGGGGTAATTCCCAATCTTGTCATTCGAACGAAAACAACTGCCAATATTAAGTTAAATGTTTCTATAAAAATTAACAATACATTGATAAATTAATTTTGTATTAATTAAAGTATAAATTAATAAATTTTAATTTAAATATTATCTTGATTAATTAATAAATTTGGTCGTTCTACTATTTTGTTCCGTGGTTCGGTTCTGAGGTTTGGTTCGGCGGTTCGGTTCTTATGGTTTGGTTTCGGTTCGAATCTAACCTAGATTCCGTTTCGGTTCAAGGTTCAGGTTCTTAAATTTTGCAGAACCGAAATAGAACTGATCATTCAATGATTTCATTTCAGTTCGAAATCATTGAACCGTTGACCAGTTCGGTTTCGATTTTGACCTGTTTCGGTTCTGGTCCAATTCGTGGTTCGGAACTGAACCATGGTCAGGGCTAGATCGGGACTTTGCTCAGTGTGTACTTCGGGGTATACAAAATGAAAAAGACAAGCAGAAAAGGAAATAGATTTTGTTAATTTCATCCAAGTCTATTACAAAACATTTCCTCATTCGGGATTCTCACTGGTGGAGATGTCTGTTACATTTTCAGCAGGGGCGGGATCAGCTTCAGTCAAAGGCAGCACGAGTTCAGAATCTTCTGTTTGAGGAGGCACATTGGATAGTGGGACCGGGTCATGGACTAGTGGAGGCACCTTACACATCTCTTCCTTGGGGACCTCTTTTTCATCTTATTCCCCATTGGAAATCCTGAATAATTCCTTCAAGTCGGTCAAGTCAAGTTCGGGAAATTTACCTGCGATGAGGTCCACCAACTTCTCCAGATATTCAATGAGAGAGTCAATGCGCCTTTTGAATGCGCTCATTAATCTGGGCTTTAATAGAGGTCAGTTCCTCCTCAGTGGTTGGGATATGCCATAGAACCAATCGTGTCATATGGTTCAGAGGTATTATCCTTATGTAAATATAATATTCTAATTAGTTGTGAATTGGTTTATGATTAATATAATAAAAATCTTATAATATTTTTCATATGTTTAATTACTATCACATACTTTATGCAAAATACAATGCTGTGATGTATTACGTGTCGAGACTCTATCTGCAAAATATTGTTGATATAAGTCTAGAGTTTCAATTTAAATACATCTAAATCTGTTACCGATTGAGGTGATGTCATCATGGATTATCACATCGCTTGACTGTCATATTTTTGATGCTGTCATAGATCAGGATTTGATACTGATTTTTGGGTGTCGATTCTCACGTCACAAGAGCATGAACATGAGTAATAGGTTTGAGAAATATGTTATTGAATGTGACTAAATGCGATGAATCACATGGGCGATTATTACTGTCAATGATTCATCACGCAGCCGTACTAGTGTACCACTAGTCATTTGACCAGAGATGTCACAGTTTCCATATGTATTGAGACACATCGTTCACTTGTGTGTATCGCATTAAGCTCATCACGCCCGGTGAAAGAAGCTTGACGGCGATGTGTTCTTAATGTATGATGACATGTGATCGTCAAGATGGAATCTTTTAGCTCAAATACTTGAGCTTAAGGTCTTAGGCTAAAATATCATACACGGGGATCAAGTCATCGACGGAGCACACATCTTTCGAAAATATGATTTTGGAATACAAGGATCCTGTATATGATTGATTTCATTATCCTATGATAGAGTTAGAGGATTGACAACTTCATGGCCCACACTAGATCAAAAGTCGACATTAGAGGGACTTTACTACACGCCAATACGACTATATGGGTTTATTCGATATGTCATTTTTCATGTCTGGGGTCTTTACATCTTGCTAGAAGTCACTCATGATTATTAGGAACTTCGATTACAATGCGTTGTGCCAAAATGATACGAATATGTTAGTATTGACTTATGTCTAGCTCACTGAGAAGCCATGAGATCACACACATTAGCCGAATGACTGACGAATTAATTAAATTACTTCCCGGTGTTGACGCACTAGCACTTGTTGGACAATTATGACCCATAGCATCACTATTTGTACAGAACACTGTGTTGTTGTACAAATTAACTATGTGACAAAGGAAATTGCTCTTTTATCATTTGTAATTGGATTACCAAGATACATAAATGATAAAAGTTAATATGATTAGTTCCGAATTAATAAGATATGAGACATTATTAATCCATTAAGGTTTAATCATTAAAACATCCATAGTCGTAGTATTATCGAGATTGGACATCGATAATGCGGAATAGACTAGTATTGCACTTGTGCGCGTTGTGGGAGCATAACAACATAGTTCTCATATATTTGGGTATTGGATACTCATGCAAGTGTAATAGGAGGTTGTGTTTACCGATGGTACGGAAATAGCTTCACTCTGGATAGACCCCTCGGAATTCCATTGGTAGTATGACTATGTGTCTATGGAAGTCCGATTCAGGGTAGGTGTATTTGGTCTTAACCTGAGACTTACATCGCTAATACTTGCGACAATCAATATACTTTGGTTTTGGTCGTCCAGGGCTTTAACAGGTTATATGTACGCCTCTTCTGGGTATATTGAGAATCACAGTGTATTGGGTGTGATGTCAAGATGGAAGTATCACTTCAGTCATATGGAGATGATGGTCACGCATGGATACAGAACTGGTACTGTTATGTTCTGCAGTCATCGGGATAATATGACTGGGTCATGTTTATCCGATTATAGAGACTAGTTACCAGAGATCCGATATGTGCTTCGTACGGGGCAGACACAATTCCAGCCCCAAGCCTAGCACGTGACATCCGATACTGGATCGCAATACGCAATACTACGTATACTACGCCTGATACATATTACATATTCCTTTAAGAATATTTCTGGAGAATTGGGTAGGCACGATGCTTTGCTAGAAGCCAACCATGTCTTGTAAATCGGTAAAAACGTAGTACTAGGTACGTACGTGTTCGGATAGTCCGACGACCAGATTTACTGCCAACATATCCAGGGATCTCATGGGTCGCTTCCCGAAGATTCACCGATGATGTATGACTCGCTTATAATTAATCTGGGATTAATTAGAAGAGAGAGAAAATTAATCTATGATTAATTACAGAGAAATTTTATCTGGGATAAAATTCTATTAAAAGAGAGAGAACGATTAATTTGGAATTAATCGATAAATTAATATATTCGATATATTAAACGAAATTAGATTTCGACGCGAAATTAAAATTAGATTTTAATTCGGGCAAACGAGTTAATTTAGAATTAATTCGCTAGCGACTTGAATAGTAATTTTGCTAGGCATAATTATTTAATTAAATTTGATTTAATTACGTCGCAACGGAAAATTCGTTAATTCGGAATTAGCGAACCCGGGCCCGGGATATGGTGCGGACCCACTCACATTTTAAATCAAGTGGGGCCCACAAGTCACATCACGCGTCACATCATTAGTCATTCTTGTGATGGAAGTCACATCAACTTTGAGTGATGTGATGCTTGTCACTTTTGTGATTGATGGGAGTTGTTGGAAGACTTTAAAGCCTTGTACCACTTTTTGAAAAAGTGTATAAAGTATTTGATTTTTGAAATCAAAAACCACACAACACATATTCTCTCCCTCTCCCCTCCTCACGGTAACAAGCCATTTTTCTCTGATTCTCCATTTTCTCTCATGGCCGTGTTGGACAATTATGACCCATAGCATCACTATTTATACAGATCATGGTGATGTTGTACAAATTAACTATGTGACAAAGGAAATTGCTCTTTTATCATTTGTAATTAGATTACCAAGATGTATAAATGATAGAAGGTCCATATGATTAGTTCCGGATTGAGATGATATGAGACAGTATCAATCCACAAAGGTTTAATCATTAAATATCCCTATTCAGAGTATTATCGAGATTGGACATCGATAATGCGTAAAAGACTAGTATTACACTTGTGCGCGTTGTGGGAGCATAACGTCATAGTTCTCATATATTTGGGTATATGATACTCATGCAAGTGTAATAGAAGGTTGTATTTACCGATGGTATGGGAACAGCTTCGCTCTGGATAGACCCCTCAGAATTCCATTGATTTAATGTTGTAGTTTAATATAATTCGTGAATTCGTACTTTGAGCACTTATTCGCAAAACGAGTTTGACTCGCGCAAAATCAAATCGTTGTTTGAACATTGGATGGTCATTAATTTTCAGATTAATTAATTGGATTAGATTGATTGATAACATGCTTGTGTGAATACATGGATTCGATGTATGAATAATGTATATCAGATGGATATTAGATGGGTGAGGGCAATTTTGGAAATTGTTGTAATAAATTTAGAATTTATTAAATTGGACCTGCGTGTCCAGCCTATTACCTATTGACTCTGTGTATTTCTCTTCTCACCTATTCCCCTCAATGTAAATGAGGTTTCTTTAGAAGTGTTATGTAATTGGGTAGAAGTAATACTTGTGCTAGCGGGAGAGAGGAAAGTGAGAGATTTATTCTAGGAACAATGTGTTTAAATATCCATCCGCATATCATTATTATATTTTTTTATACGCGCCTTATTATGTGTTTAGAATGCATGTTTAATGGTGTATGATGATGAGACCTTAACAAAGATAATTAATTGGTTGCCAATTACGCGAAAAAACCCTCACTACATATTAAGCGTTTTTTCCTTCCATTGAGTGATTCTTACTCAAGATCCAAGATTGGCACTGGTTTGTTGGCCAAAGTCAAGACCTTTGTCCGTCGCGGATGTGTTTGAATCATGAAGGCTTTGTTCCATATCGGTGTCTTGTCCAAGTTGTGATTTGTTGGCCAAAGTCAAGATCACTTCTTGTCCATCGACATCGATTACGAAGCTTTCCATAGTCAATGGGTTCCGCTTAACTGGGATCACTAAGTTTGTTGTGCCAAAGCCAATGCTTAGTTGATTCAGAGGAAAAAGGTTAGGGAATATATTAGATATATTGGCATATATAAGATATATGTTTCAGACTTGGATGTCCACCTACTGGATCTAGGAATTGGATGGGATCCAATTGATCTTAGAGATCTACCTAGTTAATTATCATACAATTTGTTGGCCAAAGTCAAGATTGTGTGTTATTTAACGGGATCCTAGCCCACTAGGAAACAAGGTTTCCCGAGTACTCCACAGAGGGTTAGAGGCTCGCCGAAAAATAGTGGGAGGCAAGTATTAAATTTGCAATATTCGTTTAGTTACTTGCCATACGCGCTTATTGCAATTTTTCGTCAAATAAATTAATATATTAGTTGGACTAATATTTAATCGTTGTTTTAATTAAACAGTTGGACTGTATTCAAACTATTTCAATTAATAGTTGATTTTATAATTGGATTATAGTAATCAATATATTTTGAATTTAACCAATTAAATTATAGTTGATTATATAGTTGGACTATAGTAATCATTATATTAAATAGTACCTAAAATCGTTGATTCGATAGTTGGACTATTAGAATCAAGATAATTGAAAGATTGGTGTTTAAAACATAATCCTGGGTGAAAATGTATTTAAACGGCTTTAATTTTCAAATTGGGAATGAAACTTCAGGATAGTCCTGAAAACCGAGAAGTTACTTTATTTGATATAGTGACGTCTCGAGCCTAAGCCCGAAGTTGAGCAAATATTAGAACATGATATTTGGAATATTCATGTGATGATAACTTTAGTGCTTAATCCATTATGCTTGCCGCAAAGAATCCTTAATTTCTTAGTCAGAACTAAGGATTAGATCCTTATAGTATGATATTGAAATTGAAGGATCTTCATAGATTTATCCTTAGATCTTAGAAGTACAAATTGCAATAGAAAACTCTTGGAGAGTTAATGGCTATACTCAAGGAGACAAAGCCAGAGTTTGCAATAGGCAAGAAGCGCAAGGCGCATCTTACTTCGACATCCCAGAAGGCCAAGGCTTGGCCAAAGGCTTCTGGAGTGTGAAAAAGGGGCAAAGGCAAAGTCATTATAATCTTCTAGGAAGACAAAGGTAATATCCCAAGATGTCTACCTAAACTGTGGCAAACGGGGTCACTGGAAGCGTGACTGCCATATGGACAAGGCAGACATGAAGGAAGTGAAGACGGGCAAGGCTCCGACTTCAAATATGTTTGTCATAAACATGTTCACTACTAGTATTAAAATTGGATTTTAGATACTGGATGTGGTACATAAATATGTACTGGTGTGCAGAATCTGCTGATAAGCAGGATACTGACTTCAGTTGAGATTTATCTGCGAATTGAGAACGGGACGAAAGTCGCTGTTTTAACCATAGATACCTAAGTTTAGGAACTACTTTTCGGGTGTGTACTTAAAATTAGGAAACTGTTACGATGTAACTAGTTTGACTAGAAACATTATCTCTATATATGGGTTTAACCCGTTGCGAGTATACCTTTATATTATAGAACACTAAAGTGTTTTATTTTATAAAGATGATATTGAGATAAACACATTAGATGAGAATAACAGTATTTATATTTTGAATATAAATAAATCTCAAACGTATAACATGACAAACAAATAGCTCAAATTGAGTAAATCAGTTGAAACTTATTGTGGCATTGTTGTCTGGGACACAATTAAACAAGACTCGTATATCCACACTTTTGAAGAGTGGATACTAGGACGGATTTGATTCTTTTCAAATGATGTCTACGAATCTCGTTTATTGGGCAAAATGCCTATAGTACTTTTTACTTGTTAAAAGTGCAAGTGCCACCGATCTGTTAGCCCTTGTTCATAGTGACGTAAGTGGGCCCATATCTAGCTAGGCTAGAGGTGGATATGAATATTTCGTGACCTTTACGGATGTGGCATCGCGTTATGGTTATGTGTTTCTTGCGAAACACAAATCGAAAACTTTTGATGAAATCAAAGAGTTTCGACACGAAGTAGACAAACAGATCAGCTAAAGTATTAAAATCGTCACGGTTAGACCATGATGAAAATACTTAAGCAATAAGATCGGCTATAGTATTCTTTCAATGAGGACTCCTCCCAGAACACGTCAGTTTGACGGTGTGTCCAAGGAGATAAACCGAATTTTATTGGACATGATAAGGTTAATCATGAGTCGCTCTGAGCTACCATTTCCTTCAAGGGATACGCATTAAACAGTGTAGAACTTATTTTGAATAAGATTCCATAAAAATCTGTTTGATAGACTTTCATATTAGATATGAACAGGAAAGAAACTGGGTTTTCTCATTCCTGATGATTTGGGAATGCTAGGCATATGTTTGGATGATACCAAACTAAAACCCAAATCGGATAAGTGCCTAATTTGTGGGTTATCCTAGGGAAACCAAAGTATAGTACTTATACAACTCACAAGAGAACAATGTAATTGTTGCTCGCCAAGCGGTTTTCCTAAGAGGAATACCTATATGCAGTGGTAAGTGGGAGGAAAGTAAAACTCGATGAAAATCGGAGTAATACTATTCCAGGCACCGATTCCTAATGGAACACAAATAGTTCATCAAGGATGAAATTATATCATAATCTTTGAATACATAAGAACCGCACTAGTTGGAGAGAGTCAGAAAACAACCTAGGTGGTATGGGTTTCTAATCTCACCTCATAAAGATGCCAATCTTATTGAGGAATACGAACTGACTACGTATGAGGAAGTGATACAAGGTATCGACTCCATATTATGGAAAAGTGCCATATTGTCCGAAATGGATTCCATGTATACCAACCAAGTTTGGATACTGGTTGATGTACCTAAAGGCATTGTGCCTATTGGTACTATATAAGTCTTCAAGGAAGACGTACATGGAAGGCAACATACCAACGTACAAAGCTAGGCTTGTAGCGAAAATGTATCGTTATCAAAATTGTGTCGATTACGACGAAACCTTTTACTCGTTGCCATGGTTAAATCCATTTGGACAATGCTTGCTAGTGCTACATGTTTCATTTATGAAATATGGCTGCAAGAACGTCAAAATCGCTTTCCTTAAAAGGAAACCTTTTGGAGGATGTTTACAACATCCTGACGGTTTTGTCGTACCAAAATGAGCAAACAAGGTTTGCAAGTTAATTCGATCCATGGATGGATTGAAGCAAGCATAGTGTTATTGGAATTTTCGTTTTGATGTAATTATAATGGTGTATGATTTAATTCAAAACGAAAATGATTCTTGTGTATATAAGAAGGTTAGTGGGAGCGCACTGACAGTGATTGTCCTAAAAATGATGATATGTCATTTCTTGGAAATGATATTCCCATAAAACAATCGGTGAAAGCTTGGCTTTCATGAAAATTCTCCGTAGAATTCTTGGGAGAAACAACCTTTATTCTAGGGATAAAGATCTACTAGGATAGATCTAAAAGTTGTTCGTACTCTCAGAGAACTCGTACATTGAAAAATGTACGTGACCTGGTGTCTCATACGCTTTGAGCATATGGAGTCACAATCAGGCCAATCCAAGTGATAGTCACTTGATTGATGTTAAGAACATCCTTTAGTATCTTAGAAGATCTAGGGATGCTGTCTTATACTATGGAGAATGAGAACTTAAAGTGACTGGGTTCACTACTGTAAGTTTCCTAACCGATAAAAACGACTATAAGTCGCAACAAAGGTACTATACAGTTTGAATAACGGAACAGTGAGTTGGAAATCTTCCAAGCAAGATACTGTTACCGAATAAACAACAAAAGTGGATTAGATTGCTGCAGCTGAGGCAGCAATAGAAGCCTTTTGGATCGATAATAATCCTAATCAGATTAGGAGTAGTTCTGTTAGCAGTTGAGATAGGCTACAACACAGGCTAAAGAATTAATGGTCCCATCAACGATCCATATATATACTTCAAATATTCATCTGATTCGTTCGGATCATACATCGTGGCGATGTGATGATCGTATAAATCGCATCAGATGATAATCATGCAAATCCGCTGACGAAAGCCTTTCCTTAGTAGAAATTGAGCGAACCGTATATAGTTCGGGTGTAGGACACTTGAGTGATTGGCTATAGGCCAAGTGGGAGATTGTTGGACAATTATGACCCATACCATCACTATTTGTACAGATCATGGTGATGTTGTACAAATTAACTATGTGACAAAGGAAATTGCTCTTTTATCATTTGTAATTAGATTACCAAGATGTATAAATGATAGAAGGTCCATATGATTAGTTCCGGATTGAGATGATATGAGACAGTATCAATCCACGGAGGTTTAATCATTAAATATCCATAGTCAGAGTATTATCGAGATTGGACATCGATAATGCGTAAAAGACTAGTATTACACTTGTGCGCGTTGTGGGAGCATAACGTCATAGTTCTCATATATTTGGGTATAGGATACTCATGCAAGTGTAATAGGAGGTTGTGTTTACCGATGGTACGGGAACAGCTTCGCTCTAGATAGACCCCACGGAATTTCATTGGTAATATGACTATGTGTCTATGGAAGTCCGAATCAGGGTAGGTGTATTTGGTCTTAACTTGAGACTTGCACCGTTAATACTTGCGACAATCAATATACTTTGGTTTTGGTCATCATGGGCTTTAACAGGTTCTGTGTATGCCTCTTCTGGGTATATTGAGAATCGTAGTGTATTGGGTGTGATGTCGAGACGGAAGTATCACTCCAGTCATAGTGGAGATGATGATCACGTAGGATACGGAACTGGTTCTCTTATATGCTGCAGCTATCGGGATATTATGACTAGGTCATGTTTATCCGATTATAGAGACTAGTTACCAGAGATCCAATATGTTCTTCGTACGGGGCAGACACGATTCCAGCCCCAGGCCTTGCACGTGACATCCGATACTAAATCGAAATACGCAATACTATGTATACTACGCCTGATATAGATCACATATTCCTGTAAGAATATTTCTGGAGAATTGGGTAGGCACGATGCTTTGTTAGAAGCCAACCATGTCTTGTAAATCGGTAAAAACGTAGTACTAGGTACGTACGTGTTCGGATAGTCCGACGACCGGATTTACTGCCAACATATTCGGGGATCTCATGGGTCACTTCCCGAAGATTCACCGATGACATATGAATCATACTTTATTAATCTGGGATTAATTAATGAAGAGAGAGAAAATTAATCTGGGATTAATTAGAGAGATATTTTATCTGGGATAAAATTCTATTAAAAGAGAGAGAACGATTAATTTGGAATTAATCGATAAAATAATATATTCGATATATTATATTAAATTGGATTTCGACGCGGAATTAAAATTAGATTTTAATTCGGGCGAATGAGTTAATTTAGAATTAATTCGTTAGCGATGTGAATAGTAATTTTGCTAGGCATAATTATTTAATTGAATTTGATTTAATTACGTCGCAACGGAAAATTCGTTAATTCGGAATTAGCGAACCTGAGCCCGAGAGTGTTTGCGGGCCCACTCGCATTTCGAATTCAAGTGCGGCCACAAGTCACATCACACGTCATATCACTCATCATTCAAGTGATGGATGCCTTGTCACTTTGAGTGATTGACAATCAGTCACTATTCATTAGTGATGTGAGTAGTTGGAAGGCATTAATTGCAAAATTTGGCTCCAAATTTTGGTTTGACTTTTTGAAAGCCTAATATCAAATTTTTGGTAACACTTTTGGAGAAGTTCATTTTAGGTTTTGGAAACCAAACAACCAACACACTTCCCCCCCTCTCTCTCTCCCACAATTGGCCAATGGCCAAACTTCTTCTTTCTCCATTTTCCTTGGCTAGGCCGAAAATAACAAGAAGTAGATGGAAGATTTGGGCAAATCTTTCCAATGCTAGCACATGAAGGGTCATCCGAAGGTGATAGGGGAACTAACTTGTGAGAATGGAATCACCATTAGCAAATATTGGAGCTTGGAGCATTCATGGAAGTGATGACCGAAAATGGAGGAGGACAAAACAGTCTATTGCCGAGAGCTCAAGGAAGGGAGAAAAAGTTTTGTCGTTCCTCGCATCGCATAATCGTTCAATGTAAGTATGATTCCGCCATTCTTCTTTGTTGTATTCGCACATTGTTTCTTGCTTGAAATCGATCTTGAGACTAACTAGAAACCCAACAGGCCGAGAGTTACACAAGGGGAAATAGAAAAATTGTTGCAATTTTTCAATGATGCTAGCACATACAAGGAGTCTCACAAAAGTGATAGGGAAACCCATTCATGAGCATGGAATTATTCTCAAATCTTGGAGCTTGAAGAACAACACAATGAGGACAACCAAGGAGCTTGGCCGAGAGTCTCAAAGAGAATTTTGTGTTCATCGCATCCAAAAGCCGATCAAAGTGAGTATTTCCGCTACTTTACTTTGATGTATTCACACGTTTATATGCTTAATTTGATCTTGGTTTGACCTAGAAAACCCAACAATGGTATCAGAGCCATTATTAAGCATGAAATTGATTTAGGGTAAAATTTGGGTAAAATTGATTTGAGCATGATTTGATAAAATTGATTGTTTGAATATACTTGAATGATGATAACTTTGAGTTATGCATGATCAATTTGATGAAAATTGAATTGGATTATTTTTTCCCCAAAATGTTGGCTTGGCCGAAAGTTTGAGATGCCCTAATGTCATGGTAATTTTGTTTTTTGATCATTGGATGAGTTGGAAGACATGTGATAAATTGATTTTGGATTTAATTGGATTAAAATCGAAATCGGATTTAAAATCCCTCTAATTGCCGTGAGCTTCAAAGCATGAATGGGATTGATTTTGCTTCAATTATGTTGGACATGAATTGATAATTAGAAAGCATGATTAATTATGTAAATTAGTATTTTGGAAATGTTGATTTAAGTAGTTAATTATGACTAATACACTTTAGTTAATTGAATTGTGAAATTTGGAATTTTAGAATTTAATTAGTTGGGCTAAATTAGGAATTGGGCTAATAAAGTTGTATTTGGGCTTAATGGGCTTAGATGAGCCAAGTTTGGTTTAGGTTAATTGGTTGGATCCAATTGGGCCTAAAACCATTTCCATAAAGTCCAAATATAATATAATGGACCTTTAAAATTTCAATTGGGCCTAATGGGCCTAAATTGATTTTTGGCAAAAGGGTGATTCCTTATTGGGCTTTGGTTGCCAAAGCCCATGCCTTATAAATTAATTGAAAGCCCATTGGACTTTAATTAAATTGACATTGGATGTTAATTGGGCTTTGAGACCCGTTAAGATTAGATTTAGAATCTAAGTCGCAAAGGCTCATTAATAAAGTGTAATTATTTAATTTAGAATTAAATAAATAATTAGTATTAAATACAAATTAAATTGGATTTAATATTATAATTTGATATAATTCAAGAATTCGTACTTTGAGTACTTATTCTTAAAACGAGTTGGACTCGCGCAAATCAAAGCATTGTTTGAACATTGGATGGTCATTAATTTCAGATTAATTAATTAGATTAGATTGATTGATAACATGCTTTGTGTGAATACATGGATGTGATGTATGAATAATGTATATCGGATGGATATTAGATGAGTGAGGGCAATTTTGGAAATTGTTGTAATAAATTTAGAATTTATTAAATTGTACCCGCGTGTCTAGCCTATAACCTCTTGATTCTTTGTATTTCTCTTCTCACATATTCCCCTCAATGTAAATGAGATTTCTTTAGAAGTGTTATGTAATTGGGTAGAAGTAAGATTTGTGCTAGCGGGAGAGAGGAAAGAGAGAGATTTGTTCTAGGAACAAAATGTTTAAATATCCATCCGCATATCATTATTAATTTATTATCGTGCCTTATTATGCTTTTAGAATGCATGTTTAAGGGTGTATGATGATACCTAATCAAAGATAATTAATTGGTTGCCAATTTACGCGAAAAACCCTCAACAAATATTAAGCGTTTTTCCTTCCATTGAATGATTCATTCTCAAGATCTAAGATTGGCACTGGTTTGTTGGCCAAAGTCAAGACCTTTATCCATTGCGGATGTGTTTGAATCATGAAGGCTTTGTTCCATATCGCATGTCTTGTCCAAGTTGTGATTTGTTGGCCAAAGTCAAGATCACTTCTTGTCCATCGACATCGATTACGAAGCTTTTCAAGGTCAATGGGTCCCGCTTAACTGGAATCATTAAGTTTGGTGTGCCAAAGCCAAGACTTAATTGATTCAGAGGAAAAAGGTTAGGGAATATATTGGATATATTGGCATATATTAGATATATGTTTCGGACTTGGATGTCCACCTACTGGATCTAGGAATTGGATGAGATCCAATTGATCTTAGAGATCTACCTAGTTAAATATCATACAGCTTGTTGGCCAAAGTCAAGGTTGTGTGTTAGTTAACGGGATCCTAACCCACTAGGAAACTAGGTTTCCCGAGTACTCAACAGAGGGTTAGAGGCTCGCCGAAAAATAGTGGGAGGCAAGTATTAAATTTGCAATTTCGTTTAGATACTTGCCAATACACGCTCATTTCAAATTTTCATCTTTACATAAATATATTAGTTGGACTAATATTTAATCGTTGTTTTAAATTAAACAGTTGGACTGTATTCAAACTACTTCAATTTATAGTTGATTATATAATTGGATTATAATAATCAATATATTTGAATTTAACCAATCAAATTATAGTTGATTATATAGTTAGACTACAGTAATCATTATAATCAATAGTACTCGAAATCGTTGATTGGATAGTTGGACTATTGGAATCAAGATAACTGAAAGATTAGCGTTTAAAACATAATCCTGCGAGAAAATATCAATAAACAACTTTAATTTTCAGATTGGGAATAAAACCTCAGGATAGTCCTCGGAACTAATAAGTTACTTTATTTGATAGAGAAACCTCTTGGGCCTAAGCCCGGAGTTGAGCAAATAGTGGAGCATGAGTTTTGGAAGACTCATGGTGATGACAACTTTAGTGCTCAATCTTTTATACTAGATGCAATGACACTTTAATTTCTTCGTCAAAACTAAGGATTAAATCCTTATACCATGATGTTGAAATTAAAGAATCTTCATAGATTTATTCTTAAATCTTAGAAGTACAAATTGCAAAAGAAGCTCTTTTGCTCACGTATGTCAGAGGGTACATCTATTGAGCACTAGGTGTCGCAGATGATTGCTGACATCGACCAGCTAGGTTAGCTGGGCATTACCTACGTGGCCGAGACTACCCAAGATGTCTGCCTAAACTGTGGCAAACGAGGTCACTGGAAGCGTGACTGCCGTATGGATAAGGCAGACATGAAGGGAGTGAAGACGAGCAAGGCTCCGGCTTCAAGTATGTTTGTCATAAACATGTTCACTATTAGTTTCAAAATTGGATTTTGATACTAAGTATTGTACATAAATATGTACTGATGTGCATAATCTGCTGATGAGCAGGATACTGACTTCAGTTGAGATTGATCTGTGAATCGGAAACGGGTCGAGAGTCACTGTTTTAACCGTAGAAACCTAAATTTAGGAACTACCTTTCGGGTGTGTACTTAAATTAGGAAACTGTTATAATGTACCTAGTTTGACTAGAAATATTATCTCTATATTTAAGTTTAAGCCGTTGCGGGTATACCTTTCTATTCTAGAACACTAAAGTGTTTTATTTTATAAAGATGATATTGAGATAAACACATTAGATGTGAATAACAGTATTTATATTTTGAATATAAATGAATCTCATACATATAACATGACAAACAAATAGCTCAAACTGAATTAATCAGATGAGACTTATTTGTGGCATTGTTGTCTGGGACACATTAACAAGACTCGTATATCTACACTTTCGAAGAGTGGGTACTAGGACGGATTTGATTCTAATCAAATAATATCTACGATCTGTTAGCCCTCATTCATAGTGACGTAAGTGGGCCCATATCTAGCTAGGCTAGAGGTGGATATGAATACTTCGTAACCTTTACGGATGTGGCATCGCGTTATGGTTATGTGTTTCTTTTGAATCACGAATCAGAAACTTTTGATAAATTCAAAGAGTTTCGGCACGAAGTATAAAAATAGATCGGCAAGAGTATTAAACCGTCATGGTTAGACCGTGGTGGAAAATACTTAAGCAATAAGTTTCTCAATTACTTGAAAGAGTATAGTATTCTTTCACAGTGGACTCTTTACGGAACACCTCAATTTGACGGTGTGTCCGAACTGAGAAACCGAATATTGTTGGACATAGTAAGGTTAATCATGAGTCGCTCTGAGCTACCATTTTCCTTCTGGGGATACGTATTAAACAGTGCAAAACTTATTTTGAATAAGGTTCCATAAATATCTGTTTGACAGATTTCATATTAGATATGAATAGGAAAGAAACTGGGTTTTCTCATTCCTAAAGATTTGAGTATGCTGGGCGTATGTTTGGATGATACCAAACTAGAACCCAAATCAGATAAGTGCCTAATTTGTGGGTTATCCTAGGGAAAGCAAAGTATAGTACTTATACAACTCACAAGAAAACAATTTAATTGTTGCTCTCCATGCGGTTTTCCTGAAAGAAATACCAATATGCAATGGTAAGTGGGAGGAAAGTAAAACTCGATGAAAATCGGAGTAATACTATTCCAGACACTGATTCCTTAATGGAACACAAACAGTTCATCATGGATGAATCTGTACCAATAATCTTCGAATACACAAGAACCGCGTAAGTCGGAGAGAGTAAGAAAATAACCTGGGAGGTATGGGTTTCTGATCTCACCTCATGAAGATGTCAATCTTATTGAGGAAGACAAACCGACTACGTATGAGGAAGTGATACAAGATGTCAATCTTATTGAGGAAGACAAACCGACTACGTATGAGGAAGTGATACAAGGTATCAACTCCCTATTATGGCAAATTACCATGATGTCCGAAATGGATTCCATGTATACCAACCAAGTTTAGATACTAGTTGATGTACCAGAAGGCATTGTGCCTATTGGTACTATATAAGTCTTCAAGAAAGACATACATGGATGGCAACATGCCAACGTACTAAGCTAGGCTTGTAGAGAAAAGGTATCGTTATCAACATTGTATCGATTATGACGAAACCTTTTACTCATTGCCATGATTAAATCCATTTGGATAATACTTGCTAATGCTGCATGTGTCATTCATGAAATATGACAGCTGAACGTCAAAACCGCTTTCCTTAAACGAAAACCTTTTGGAGGATGTTTACAACATCCTGACGATTTTGTCTTACCAAAACAAGCAAACAAGGTTTGCAAGTTAAATCGATTCATTTATGGATTGAAGCAAGCATTGCGTTCTTGGAACCAGCATTTTGAGGTAATCATAATGGTATATGATTTAATTCAAAACGAAAATGATTCTTGTGTATATAAGGAGGTTAGGGGGAGCGCACTGACAGTGATTGTCCTAAATAATGATGATATATTATTTCTTGGAAATGATATTCCCATAATGCAATCGGTGAAAGCTTGGCTTTCATGAAAATTCTCCGTAGACTACTTGGGAGAGACAACCTTTATTCTAGGAATAAAGATGTACTGAGATAGATATGAAAGTTGTTGGCACTCTCCGAGAAATCGTATATTGAAATAAATGTACGCGATCTGGTGTCTCATATGCTTTGAGCATTTGAAGTCACAATCAGGCCAATCCAAGTGATAGTCACTGGATTGATGTTAAGAACATCCTTAAGTATCTTAGATGAACTAAGGATACTTTCTTAAGCTATGGAGAAGAAGAACTTGAAGTGACTGGGTTCACCGCTGCAAGTTTCCAAACCGACTATAACGACTATAAGTCGAAATAAAGGTATTATATAGTTTGAATAACGGAACAGTGAGATGGAAATCTTCCAAGCAAGATATTGTTGCCGTATAAACAACAAAAGCGGAATATTGCTGAAGTTGAGGCAGTAATAGAAGCGATTTGGATCTATAATAATCCTAATCAGATTAGGAGTAGTTCTGTTAGCAGCTTAGCTAGGCTACAACACATGCTAAAGAATTAATGGTCTCATCAACGATCCAAGTATATACTTCAACTATTCATCTTATTCGTTCGGATCATACATCGTGGCGATGTGATGATCGAATAAATCGCATTAGATGATAACTTTGCAAATCCGCTGATGAAAGCAGTTTCTCAGCAGAAGTTTGAGCGAACCGTACATCGTTCAGGTATAGGACACTTGAGTGATTGGCTATAGGCCAAGTGAGAGATTGTTGGACAATTATGACCCATATCATCACTATTTGTACAGAACACGGTGTTGTTGTACAAATTAACTATGTGACAAAGGAAATTGGTCTTTTATTATTTGTAATTGGATTACCAAGATACATAAATGATAAAAGTCCATATGATTAGTTCCGAATTAATAAGATATGAGACATTATTAATCCATTAAGGTTTAATCATTAAAACATCCCTAGTCGTAGTATTATCGAGATTGGACATAGATAATGCAGAATAGACTAGTATTGCACTTGTGCGCGTTGTGGGAGCATAACAACATAGTTCTCATATATTTGGGTATTGGATACTCATGCAAGTGTAATAGGAGGTTGTGTTTACCGATGGTATGGAAATAGCTTCGCTCTGGATAGACCCCTCGGAATTCCATTGGTAGTATGACTATGTGTCTATGGAAGTCCGATTCAGGGTAGGTGTATTTGGTCTTAACCTGAGACTTACATCGCTAATACTTGCGACAATCAATATACTTTGGTTTTGGTCGTCCAGGGCTTTAACAGATTCTGTGTACGCCTCTTCTGGGTATATTGAGAATCGTAGTGTATTGGGTGTGATGTCAAGATGGAAGTATCACTTCAGTCATATGAAGATGATGGTCACGTAAGATACGGAACTGGTACTCTTATATGCTGCAGCTATCGGGATAATATGACTGGGTCATGTTTATCCGATTATAGAGACTAGTTACCAGAGATCCATATGTGCTTCGTACGGGGCAGACACAATTCCAGCCCCAGGCCTAGCACGTGACATCCGATACTGGATCGAAATACGCAAAACTACGTATACTACGCCTGATACAGATTACATATTCCTTTAAGAATATTTCTGGAGAATTGGGTAGGCACGATGCTTATCTAGAAGCCAACCATGTCTTGTAAATCGGTAAAAATATAGTACTAGGTACGTACGTGTTCGGATAGTCCGACGACCGGATTTACTGCCAACATATCCGGGGATCTCATGGGTCGCTTCCCGAAGATTCACCGATGACGTATGACTCATACATAATTAATCTGGGATTAATTAGAAGAGAGAGAAAATTAATCTAGGATTAATTACTGAGAAATTTTATCTGGGATAAAATTCTATTAAAAGAGAGGGAACGATTAATTTGGAATTAATCGATAAATTAATATATTCGATATATTAAACGAAATTAGATTTCGACACAAAATTAAAATTAGATTTTAATTCGGGCAAATGAGTTAATTTAGAATTAATTCGCTACCGACGTGAATAGTAATTTTGCTAGGCATAATTATTTAATTAAATTTGATTTAATTACGTCGCAACGGAAAATTTATTAATTCGGAATTAGCGAACCCGAGCCCGGGATATATTGCGGGCCCACTCACATTTTGAATCAAGTGGGGCCCACAAGTCACATCACGTGTCACATCATTAGTCATTCTTGTGATGGAAGTGACATCAACTTTGAGTGATGTGATGCTTGTCACTTTTGTGATTGATGGGAGTTGTTGGAAGACTTTAAAGCCTTGTACCACTTTTTGGAAAAGTGTAAGAAGTATTTGATTTTTGAAATCAAAAACCATACAACACATCTTCTATCCCTCTCCCCTCCTCACGGCAACAAGCCATTTTTCTCTCATTCTCCATTTTCTCTCATGGCCGAGAGTTACACAAGGGGAAATAGAAAAATTGTTGCAATTTTTCAATGATATTAGCACATACAAAGAGTCTCACAAAGGTGATAGGGAAACCCATTCATGAGCATGGAATTATTCTCAAAGCTTGGAGCTTGAAGAATAACACAAGGAGGACAACCAAGGAGCTTGGCCGAGAGTCTCAAGGAGAATTTTTTATTCATCGTATCCAAAAGCCGATCAAAGTGAGTATTTCCGCTACTTTAATTTGATGTATTCACACGTTTATATGCTTAATTTGATCTTGGTTTGACCTAGAAAACCCAACAACACCTACTTATTCGAGAAATATTTTGGTGATTTTAGAAATACCGTAAATGTGATTTGTAGACAGTTGAGAGACTTATTAAATTATTTATGAGATAATGAGATATTTGTAATTATAATATATGATTTTATAATAAAATATCTAACTATTAATTAACTTTACACATGTCAAATTTTGATTTGAACAAGTGTCAAGTTCTCAAGCTTACACATGGTATCATATGATTTTGCCAAATGTCAAGTTGATATTAAATACAAGATATTTGATTTTATATTTAAATTAAATATTTATTTATTTGTAAATAAATAAGAATATCTAGATATTTATTTGCTTTTTATGGCAAATTTTGATTTGGTCATTTGTTAAAGAATTATGGTGACATTTGGCACTATATTTGTTGACAAGTATCAAGATCTTATTAAATCCACCAAATTAGATATTTTATCAATGGTGTGGATTTAATTTGAAATACTTTAATTATATTATTTATTTAATAAAATCAAATATAAGATATTTGATTTTATTAAATATTTAATATTAAAGTAAAAATTTAAAATATCTTAATACTCATAAAACAAGGTACCTTTGGCTAGATTAGAATTTAAAGATTCTTAACTTATCCTCCATAAAAAAAATAGTGAAACACATACCCAAGAAAACCTCTTGAATCTCTCTAAGTAGATAAAGCCAACAATTAACTAAGACTGTCAAAAGTGTTTTCAGAGCCGAGATACACTCAAGGTAAGACCTGAGGACCTTTATCACTTAATTCTATATTTACTATTTTGACAAAATATAAACGGCCGGATACACCTTCACATCCGACCGGACATACATTAGTCATATATTAACTCCGATTATACATAGGTTACATCTGACAACATGTTTTTCTGTAGTGTATAGGATGTAAACCCACACATAAATTTCGTAGCCGAATCTGAATGGACGATAGTGCAGTCTGTATTTGGGATACAAATCGACGTACCAAAGAAATGATGTCTGTCTATTTTGTTTAGTCTTGCACATGTTCTTTACTGATATTTGGCACAATTTGAACTGTTTATTTGTTATTTATTTTGCTAGCATATTTTTCTTTATGTTCATATCTTTTATTATCATTGAATTTATTTTTATGATTCTGGATTACACTGCACATCCAGCTAGACTTCCAGTAAGTCTGACCGGACACACATCTAAAAAGACAAATTCGGCCGGCCATTCTCATGTCCAGCAGCCATAGTTAATTGTGTTTCTTTTATTGCTGTAATACTGCTTCCTGGATATTATGTTTTATTTTTCAAGTTTTGTTTATGCTTTTGAGTGTTTTAAACTGTTTTGCATGATATTTGCATTATAATGCATTGTGTTATCTTTTTTCAAACCTTGATATTATATTGGCATCGGTAAGGGACGATTCCAAACCCAAACGAGTTTAAGGTCAACCTTGCGAGGGGTGTAGTGCGGTCTTAAATTATTCTCAGTGTCTTATACTCAGTGACGACTCTTTTATTCTTTGATTAGTCCCCATGTGGGCTAATTATACTCTCTAAGAGATGCAAGCTCAATAGTATCGTGGTCGCCGATATCATAGGTATAGCGGAAAATCCTGCTTCGCTCCTACAGATGGCAACTCCATTGGGGATAGAGAATCAACCTAAAGAAATGCCTTGTAGTATCTATGATGAGATTGAGGTTAGCCATGTCTTCATTCTTTGCATGCCTTATCTAACCATGATGGCGTTGCGTATCGAGAAATCGCTTTCATCAAGGTGATAGATCGTTGTGTGTTGATATCCATCACTCGTTGGCACGTACCCTCGAGGTATAAAAAATATGCGTTCATTGGTCATTCAAACCCTTGGGTGGAAGACCTAGTTGTAGACAACCCTTTGCTATTGAGAGCCGAAGTCTTACCCTATTAAGCCCACATGGAAACCCATAGTTGTTTTTCCCTAGGAATGACCCTACCTAATGCGTGTGTTTGGGCCATAACTATTTAAAGTAATCCAACCCTCTTACCATGAAATGAAGAACTTGTTGGGTCTTTTTAACTAGGACAAGTTCGCGTTCCATGATAATTGGGCTGAGTGCTTTAAAATGTTCATGAACCACATTGTATGCAAACCCTATTGCACTTGGAGTGTTTAATTATGATCCCAAAGTTGTCAAAAGCATGATCCGGATGTCCATACTTGGCTTTCATCTAAGGAAAGGGCATGTCTTGCTTTGGGCCCATTTGAGCATACTTAAATGCTTTCAAGCCCAATCTAAAATAACCATGGGTCCAATTCATCGCTTTAGGACAATGGCACGATCCCTATCTTAGGTTTAGTCATGTTGTAAATGGGTGACCTTTGTCCTCTAACCATGGAAAAAGAACCGAGGTAGCCAATGTTCACCTTTTAGCATAAGAGAGAACGAGCTCGTATGCCCCTTGTTGGTGTATGAGCTAAGCCAAACCTAGAGAAGATATTATAATTACCACGTGTGGATGAGAGATAAGGTCGGAATGATGTATGTTATTGTGTGAACAAGCCTTGCATTCCATGCATCTCATGCATACATGTATATCATGCATCTCATGATAACCCATTATGATTGCAGCCATCATAGTGACATATTGGGTTATGGAGAACGGACTAGTGAGAGAGACAATGACAAACGGCGTAGAAATGTCCAACATCGAAACGTCATGTGTAGATCAGTTGGAAATCACCGTGAATAAGATGGCAGAATAGCTACAGACTGTACTCAATATCTTTACCAACATAACCGAAATTTAACCAACACCTCAAGCGGCGAGGGCCGAGTCTAGTGAAAAGAGGCGTCATGAGCTCGAGAAAAGAGGGAAGGAAGTTCATACCCTATATGATGAAGATATGACAAACTATACTGCAAGAAGAATGACCAAATGGAAGGCCAACCTCGAACTACAAAAGCTAAAACAGCAGATAGAGGCAGTGACCCAAAAAATAAAATGGAAATATGAGTATTTCCAAGATTATAATGTCATGGCCTTCAATGAACAACTTCTCACACAATTTAAAATGTATGAAATGGTATATTTTAATAAGAACGGGGAGCTGAAGGTGTACCTCTATCAATATGTGTCCTTGATAAGTGCAACTGGACTATCCCAAAGTCAAATGCATAAGATGTTTGGGATGTCATTAAAGGGAGCGCACATGGTATGATATCATGGCCTTGAGAAGAAAATAAATGATGATTGTAGAGCTTTAGTCGAGGCCTTTCTGACTCAATATGTCACAGACATGGAGATTGACGTATCACTCTATGACTTGGAGAATTTAGCAAAAGCAAGATGATATCTTCAAAGAGTATGTTGACTGTTGGAGAAGCAAGCTCTTGTAGAGGTAGACATCCTTTGGAAATGAACCAAATCAAGATGATTATCAAAGGTATCAAGCTTTCAATTTATACAAAGCTAGGGATGATGGCGTCTATGATCTCCGATATTTGATAATTGAAGGAAATTGTTATGGATATAGAAGATAAGAAAGCAAAGAATAGGAAATTCTTTGGCAATAAGAAGACTACGAGAGAGCCTTCTGGCTCCAAGGCCAGTCCAGTTGAAATTGCCGCTATAAGGAATAGAAGGTTTTCCAACCTTGGCAAACCTTTGTCAAAAGTGTTCAAGAAACTCAAGAGGCAGGGCTGCTAACACCCCTAGAACCTAAACCGCTACCCAACCCCATCCTCCGCCACATCAATCTAGATCAATATTATCACTTCTACCAACAGACCGGGCACGATACAGACAATTGTGCCCGATTCAGACATGAAATGCAAGACCTAATAGACACATGTAAAATTTATGACCTAGAAAATAACCAATCCAATACCACATGAAATCCTCTACCAAATCACCACGACATACTACCACTCGTATATACGATCAATTTTGGCCTACTTGAAGAATATGTCCTATAATAATTTGGTCAATATGCCCATGTCATGGGAGTATTGGACATTAGTGATAGTGTTACTGGAGAATCCGATGACTTTTGGGAACATTTTTCGAGTAGTGATGAAGAAGTGAAAGGAATGACCAAAAACGGGTGTTCTATGACAACACCGTTGTGAAGGAAAAAATGAGTAGTAGTGGGAGAGAAGGAACAAGAGAAAGAGACAAATGAAGGAAAAGAGGAAGAAGATAATGTTGTGCTTTAACTTTGAAAAAGACTCGAGTCACATGTTAGCATATGAGGGCTGTTGTGCTCCTCTCAAGAACACAGAATAGCCATGGTTAGGGCCCTTGAAAAGATTATAGTACCTGTAGGTACGGACCCCACAACTATTATAAGATCTATTCATGAGCATAAGAAGCCAATTATCACATTTTCTGAAGAGGAGCTCCCAATGGAGGGGAAAAACTACAATCTTCTGCTATTCATCAAGGATGAAGTAAGACATAAGATGACCTCTTGTGTAATGGTGGATGATGGGTCTTCCATTAATGTTTGCCCATTAAGGATATTTCCAAGGTTGGGTATCCGGTACGAAGAGCTCATTCTCCTTGACATGACAATCAAGGCCTATGATGATATTAAGCGAGGAGTAGAGGGTATTTTCACCTCTGTAGTCAAAGTGAGCCCGATTGAGGATAAAGTGGAGTTCGTTGTATTAAATATCTTAACCATAAGCTCAGGGGAGTCCCAATGACGGTGAATCAAATGATAAAGGTCATGCACGAAGAGGAGATTGTCACTATTGGGGCTAAAATAATCAATTCCATAGCCACCTTGGAGGTCCACCCGTTTATAAGGTTTCAAGTTGCAGCCATGTTTTAGGAATGGGTAGATCCCAAAGCATCCAAGATTATGAAAAGATGAATTATGATACTGGGCTGGGAGCACAAGGCCAATGAGTGAGTACGCTGCCAGACTTCAAGGGGCAGACCATCAAGAAAAGGTTGGGATATCATTTCGATGATGAAAATAGCCAAAGGTTAGGAAGAATGGAATATGGTTGTATGACAATTTTGTGAAGGATAAATATCAAGGAGCTCTAGAACCTAGCGAAGTCAATGGTGTCACTATGTCAGGCTTTGAGATCTTCACAGATGTAGCGGATTGGAAGGAGAGTATGATGATTAAAAGGAGAAAGAGAAAAAAAAAGCACATAGCCATAATTAGGAAACAAACAAACAAAAGAGTGGGAAGAAGAGTTTCCCATGTTGGAAAAACTGACGATAGAAGACTCCGAGGAGGACTCCAAGGCAGCAAAAGAAGCAGATTATGATGAATTCTATGTACCCGAACTATTTGATTGGGATTTTATTTCTAAAATCAATAAAATGAATGGTTTTGCTTACTTGTCTAATCTTTTTTCTTTTAGCATACATTATAACATGCATGACATGAGCATATTCGACATTATTTCAACTAAAACAGATGCATTTAATATTGGTACATGTGAAAACCCTAAGAATACTTTAATTGCCAGCCAGGTTATCCCTGAAAAGTGAAAAGAATTAGAGAGATTATTGAAAGAATATGCAAAAGTATCCGTCTGGTGTTACGAAGACATGCTGGGAGTGGACAGAAGCATAACACATCACTTGATACCTACATATTCGAATATGAGACCCATAAAGTAGAACTTCGCAAAATGAGACTAGAATAGGCGGAAAAGATAAGGGAAAAAGTGAAGAAACAAATAGAGGTGAGATTTTTAGAAGTGGTAAAGTATCCAGACTGGTTAGCCAATATCGTGCCAGTACCGAAGAAGGATAGAATGGTCAGAATGTGTGTGGACTACAGAGATCTCAAAAAAATTTGCCCGTAAGATGATTTCCCTCTACCACACATAGATGTGATCATGGAGAGTGTAACTATGTCAGCCATATATTCATTTGCAAATAGGTTCTCTAGGTACAATCAGATATTCATGGCAGATGAGGACAAACACAAGATGGATTTTACCACAGAATGGGGGACATACTACTATAAGGTGATGTCTTTTGGTCTTAAAATTGCTAGGGCTACTTACCAAGGATGGCTACCACCATATTCCATGATTTGATACACAACGAGGTCGAGGTATATGTGGATGATATAATTGTCAAGTCAGAAACAAAAGAGGGACACTTTCCTGTTCCTGAAAAATTCTTACAGATGATAGATAGGTACAACCTTAGGCTCAACCCCAAGAAGTGCTTGTTTGGGGTCACATCTAGAAATTTATTATGCCATACGGTGGGGAATAAAGGAATAGAGGTAGATCCTAGGAAAATCAAAGCAATAACAGAGATGTCTGCAGCCAAGATGGAAAAAGAAGTGATGGTCTTTCTAGGGAATATAAGTACATCAACAGGTTCATAGCCAAATTGACATTGGTATGTGAACCCATCTTTAAGTTACTCAGAAAGGATCAGCCGGTGGAATGGAATGAGCAGTGCCAAGAAGCTTTTGAAAAGATCAAGCAATACTTAACTAACCTGTTAGTCTTGAAACTTCCACCACCTGGTAAACCCTTAACTAGCGGTAGAATCTGAAGTGCAGGGGGGATGTTAGTACAAGAAGATGACACGGGGAAGAGCATGTAATTTATTACCTCAGCAAAAAGATGTTGCCATATGAGACTCGATGCTAAGAATTAGAGAAGATTTGTTTGGCAGTGGTATGAGCTTCCATAAAATTATGGCACTACTTCCAGTCTTACAAGATATAAATGGTTACCAAGGAAAATCCATTGAGGTACTTGCAGTCGACGCCTTCGCTGGTCATAAAATTGAGGAGATGTATTAGTCTGGTTGACTAAGTTTGACATTGATTACATCACCAATAAGGTAATCAATGGGTCATGCAGTGGCTGAATTCTTAGCGCAATAACCAATCGAAGGGGATCGATATGAGTTCGAGTTTCCAGATAAGGAAGTGAAAGCAATAAGTATACATGGTTTGAAAATATATTTCGAGGGAGCTATAAACTGTAGAGACGTATGAATTGGGATAGTTCTGACAACCTCGGAGGGAGAAACTTTGCCTATGGTTAAAAGGCTAACCTTTGCAGTCGCCAATAAGATAACAGAATATAAGGCATGCACTTTTGGTCTAGAAACCCTGGTGGCCCTAGGGCAGAAGACATAGAAATTTTTGGGGACTCGATATTGGTAATTCGATAGATACAATGAGATTGAGAGTTAAATGAAGAAAATTTAAGGTTGTACATGTCCCATCTCAAAATATTGATACGTAGTATCTCAGGATGCACGTTTCATCACGTGACTTGAGAAGAAAATGAAATGGCAGTGCCTTAGCCGCCTTATCCACCCTAGCCTCCGCATGAGAGGATCATAAAAAGCTAACCATGAGACCCTTGATGTTAACCACGTCTAATAAACCTAAATATTAAATAGACAGAGTTATGGAAGTTGAAGATGGTAAGATGTGGTACTATGACATCAAGAATTTCTTGGATAATGGGGAGTTTCCGGATGGGAAAGAGCAAGTAAGGACATGGTGGTGATACATAATTTGGCCTCTCAGTTCATAAGCTTTAAGGGAGATATTTATAAAAAGCAGTCCAATGGAGTACAACTTAAGTGCTTAAAGACGAAAGAAGCCCAAAAATGATGGAGGAAATCCACGCAGGGGTGTGTGGACCACATATGAGCGGGCTCAATTTGTCGATAAAAATGGTCAGACAAGGGCTTTACTGGTTGACCATGAAGGCATATTGTATAGAACAGATGAAACGTTGTCATGATTGTTAGGCTCATAGGAATCTAAACCATTTACCCCTAATGGAATTACATGGGCTATCAGAACCTTGGCTATTCTCAGCATGGGATATTTACATGATTGGTGAAACCAAGCCACATGCTTCTAAAGGGCATCAATTTATAGTGGTAACTGTAAACTATTTCTCTAAGTGGCTGGAAGCCGAGCCTTTCAGTAATGTCACGGCCAAGCAAATATCATCTGTCGATATAGGATGCCACACCATATGATGATGGACAACGAGTGCAGTGTCAAGGGGAAACCAAGGCTATACTGCAAAGTATGGGAATGGACATCACAAGTCTTCACCTTATAGACCGCAAGTGAATTGAGCAGCAGAGGCTGCCAATAAGACTTTAAAGAAGATTCTAGCTAAGATGACATAAATATACAAGGATTGGGCAAATAAGTTGCCATTCTTCTTGTGGGGGTATATGAATTCAGTCAGGACAGCAACGCGGGCAACACCTTATTCCTTAGTGTATGGAATAGAGTCAATGTTGCCGGTAGAAATAGAGGTGCAGTCAGTTAGGGTTATGGTGGAAGCAGACTTCTCTAAACAAGAATGGGCTTCAAAGAGATTAGAACAGTTATCATTGCTTGATGAGAAAAAGATGAAGGCCTTATACCACACTCAACTGTATCAGAAAATGGTAGCAAGAGTTTTCAATAAAAAAAGTCTAACCCAACAAGATTAAGGAAGGGGACCTGGTGTTGAAACAGTCAAGGCATCTGGCAATGGACCCAAGAGGGAAGTTTAGGCCGAATTAGGAAATACCATACCTGGTCCAAAAAGTATGGAAAAACTTAGCGGTCTGATTATCCGATCTGGAAGGGAATGAGTTCACAGAGCCCATCAACATGGACAGGCTAAAGAAATACTTTACATAAAAGAAAAGAAAAAAAAAGAGGAAAAAGAAAAGCTCGTTAGGTCAAAAGTCCGTAAAGGATGACCTAAGAAAAAGTTAGAGCGTATCCCACTAAACTAGAAATGATTTAGGAAAAATTTAGGGATATGGTGAGCAAAAAAATAGTTAATTGGAAAACTTGTAAATGCCAATTAACGACTGGGTTACCCTTGTAATAAGTAAATAATGTATTCACACATGTACTTTGAGATAATGATGAAGTTTCATTGAAATAAAGTCTAAATATGTTCAAGCATGCACAAAAGAGCTAGTGAGGGGAATGTTTCTAGATACGAGGGCATCAATAGTCCAGGCACGTTGATGTGTCCATCTATCATGGAGACGATCAATAAAATGATGAGATAAAAGACCGCCTTGGAAAGTCCATCATTTTGGAACAAGATGAGAGGGCCACCCATATTGTTGATAAAGTTGGGTTGGAAAATAGAGAGAACTAGCATGGAGACCTGGGATATGAACACAACAACTAATGAAGTCTATGGTGACATACTTAAGACATCACCAATGACACATCCATGGGATCTCAACATCATATATTTATCATAACCACTAACTCCAAGTGTCATAAGGAAGGTTCTTCTTTATCATGACATGTGCTATGTGGTGTCGCAGATTATAAGAAGTGAAGATAGACGATGAGGGAGGCATAATAAGCCCCAACTTCTCTTGTAGCCATGCCTAAAGAAAAAGAGGAAAAATGTTAGTTCGCTGGATTGAAAACCTGAAAATACGGACCATGCAAAATTTAGAGCAGCCTACTAGGCTAAAAATCCGAAAAGGATGACCTAGGAAAAATATAGGGCACAAAGAAAAGAGAGAGAGAGAGTGCTCACTGGGTTGAAAACCTGCAAAGGCGGCTTAAGCAAAAGTTAGAGCAGCCCGCCAGGCTGAAAATCTGAAAGGACAGCTTTCACAAAACTTATGGCATAATGCAAAAGTAAATGACTTTCCAGAAAGTAGTTGGCAGGATTTCGCTTAATTCCGTCTAGGTCATGAAATATCTCAACTAGAATGACAAGAAATGGGTCATACCCGCATCTAATACCCTGAATGATATAAAGCAGTTAGTAATCACCTCAACAGCTGTCATGACCCGTTAGAAGGTATTGGGCCAGAATACATAACATAAATGCGCTTCTCCAACAGACGGAGCCTATCTCAATGTTAGTGGCAGCATCTAACAATAACTTTATCTCAACAGACAGGGGGCTGGGTATCACATTCTCCAACTCATCAGGAGTGAAGAGAAAAGCTTCAGAGGCCTCCCGCGAATAAAAGGTCATGGGGGTAACGCCAATGGAATGGAAGAATTAAAGTGCAGGCCCATGATAACAATAAATATGTTAGGCAGGGGGTGGAGAATGTGGCCATTGAAATAAAAGAATGGTTTTTGATATCCCAGAATATTGAGGCCGCCTTTAGAAAGTTGTTAGGGATATGCCCTATACCCAACTTGTGGATGGGCTATATGTATATGTATTTGTAATATTTTCATTAATTAATAAAATGGAAATCTTTATTATACGTGTCTTATATAAATTATATGAATCATCAAACACTGTAATAAAACCCTTGGAGTAATAAGATGATGGCTTCCACGCCTTATGAGAATCATTACTCTTAAACGTTCCTAGTCATAGTTTTATGAATAATCTGGGTGTTCATAAAGCTGAGAGACTAGCATGATGATATGATCCGCCCTTAAGTGGGGTAGTCGATCTCATAGGCTACTAGTGGAGATCCGTCCGCTTGGTGTATCACATGGATGCATGAGTTGCTCATGTCTATCGAACTGACCACCGAAAGTTTTCACATGGAGTGTTTATCTCATGTGTCTGTGAGAACTTTCATGTATCGATTGTATGACTAGTCCTTAGACTTGAGGTCTTTACAATCTTATGTGTGGATCAAATAACTTTGACATTCCCCTTCACCGGTTCAAAAGATCCGGTCATAAGGGTATGATTGGGTCATTTCTTGAAACAAATGAAGTTTGTAAAGATACAACAGAGAATCACTACTCTCTCGGATAATATTTTCTTATAAGAGTAGTATTCCAGTTTGCGGGTTTATATGTGTGATCAGTGCTTGAAACTGTGGCCGCAGCGGAAGAATCATGTGAGATTCTTGGGTTAGCATGATTCATGACACTATCAACATTATACCTTTGACTATATGGGTGGACACTTTCCATACCCTAGGTCAAACGGTGGGGATACAGTGAGGTGATGGACCGTATCATATGTAAATCGCATACATAATGGGTATATATATATATTTCCTTCTCATTTGGGGGCCTTGGCATTTTGCTAGATGTCAACCTTGGTCATTGAAATCGAACGACCATCTGATCAGAGGAGAATTTATGTTCGATTAAATTATCACGATTCATTTCATGTCCAACTTGAGGGGAACCCAAAAGGTCACACACATCAAAGTCGAAATCAATGGTTAACAGTACACAATACAAATTTAACAGCATATATGATTGCTGTAGGAATTGTTCATAAATTGTTCAATGTGTTTAATTATTGAACAAATCATTTATGAGGTTCCATAGTGGCTTATGGATTGGTGAATGACGATATGGGCACTTTGAGAATTGGAATAAATAAAAAAAAAAATTGAATAGTAAGTTTTTTTTATTTGTTATTTGTTTTGAATTCCAATTCGGCCCAAACTCTTATTAGGATTTTATAATCTCATTAAACCATTAAATTAAGATCCAATGGCTAAGATTAAATTAGCATTTATCCCACATCAGATTCTTAATTAATTTTGTTGTCTTTGGAGCACCTATATAAACCCAAAGAATTCTTCATAAATTTTTGCACCAAACCTTTCATATATTGGGTTTATATAAGTGAGAAACTCTAAAGTTTAAGAGTAACCCACTAATTTTGAGGATCCTTAAGTCTAATTGACTAGAGGAACCTCAAGTTAAAAGTTTTGAGGTATTTTCCTAGGCTAGCACCAAGGGCAAAATACCTGTGCACTCAAGACGTAGTCTTGCCGTTGAGTTTTGGCTTTGGTATGTGCACCTTTGGAGGCCACATACTTGGGTGGCTCTTTGGAACGTGGAAAAGCTTGCTGAGTTCGAGAAAAGCTTGTAGATTGGATGGAGGACTGGATGAGTCTTCGGTTCAAGTAAGTCTTTTTCTTTCTTTATTTTAATTAGAGTTCTTATGATAGTTAGCATGTTTAGGTTTATGTTCTTTGCATGTTTTATGAGTTCTTATGCTTAGAATATATAGTAACATGCCTAGGCTTGTAGAATAATCAAAATAAATGTGTCTTGGGCAAAGGGATAGCGGCATCATAATTTCATAATTTTTGATTTTCCCATGCGCACTCGCGGTCGCTTCCCAACAGTGGTATCAGCGCGCCATTTTTGTTTTGATTAGTTCTCTCTCATTTGAACTCGAAATTGGGTATGTAAACTCTCGTTGGAAAACTAACACCATGAACTTAATTTTAGGCACAAGTTTTGCATGATTTGGTTAAGATTTGAATTATGAAACTGCATTTAAATTTCACGCATTTGTAAAAAAAATATGAATAGTAAATTTATTTGAATAAAATAAAATGCAATATCATAATTAAATATTAATCAAAGTTATTTAATGCCTAAAATAATTCCAACATATTAAAACTCATATGCTTGATGATTCTATGTATGATTAGAATTGGCATGATTATTTTAGGGTGCAAACATCTAGAGACTTTCTAAGGAAATAGAGAGTGTATTGCTTATCCCTTAGCTAAGTAATTATTCCGTGATGAACTTAGAGATTTATTACCTTTAAGGCTAATAAATATAAATCACTTGTTTATAATAAAAGACATTATAAAAGATACAAGTGGGGTGAGACCAAGGCGTTAATAAAACTTTCCAAACTAAAGTTAATTTAACCAAAGGTATTACTAGAGTTAGATAATGATTTGGTGTCTTCCTTCACTCACTACCTTTTTATAGTAAAAAGGAAAAGTTGTGAAGACATCTAGATAATCATTTACTCAAAGCTTACCTTAAAGCATATTTAAAGTGTTGAACTAATTTGGAGGATCTATTGTTTATTCATGTCACCAAGGCAATAAAAGCATAAGAGGTAAGGGTATTTAAGAGAGTTCGCTCCACCCTCCATCTGGGGAATTTACAATGGAGGAATCCATTTGACAGTTATTCACTTAAACTTGGTAAAATCCTCAATAATAATTTAAGTCTAAAATTTGCCTCCCATTGTAAAGTATAGACCCAAGGACTTAAACAGTATTGGCAGGACTAGGCTTTACTAGACTGACCAATACCAATTTGTCCCTAAATCGTACTATTGACAATGGTTTGACTTTTCTGAGTCATAAGACGCAGCGACCCTTAGGCGTGGTCTTATAACTTAGTGGCAAAGATTGGGTGTCGACAAGGACTAGCATAAGCTATGGCATGTTTTATTGCCCAACTCAATGATAAATGAATTGTGATTTATATCATAAATTGGTTGAGAACCTACCTAATTATCGTATTTTATAACGATCGGCCCTAGTCTGAGTTGTGAAATGATGATAATGGGATCCTTGCCCATAAGAAATCCATCATATTGGGGTTGATGCGATTTGCTTAAAAGTTTAAAACAATTGAGTGGGAGCAACTTCATAATATTAAAAGCCCATGTTATTATGAAATATTAATGAAAACATATTCCTAATTTTAACATTCTCTCTTAACAAGTGGGTTAAAATATTTCACAAACATTCAAATGGAAAAAATGAGTATCACTTCGTTCTATCCTTGATGAGCATAAGCTCAAAAGGGACAACTACAATGACTGGTTTAGAAACCTTAAAATTATCTTACGACAAGAAAAGATTTCATATGTTCTTGAAAGACCATTTCCCCCTGAACCCACAGAAGATGCTGACCAAAATATATTTGATGCTTGGAAGAAACACGTCGATGATGATGAGCAAGCAGTTTGCATAATGCTTGGCTCTATGTCGGACGAACTTCAGAAAGCTCATGAAGATATGGATGCTCAAACCATCATCTTTCACTTGAAGGAGTTGTATGCAACTTCCGTTCATACCGTGAGATTCCAAGTGTCATGTGCCTTATTCCAAACAAGGTATAAGGAATGATCTGTTAGTGGACATGTGCTTAAGATGATTGGCCACATTGAAAAATTTGCCAACCTCGGGTTCATCATGGATCATGAGATAGGTCACGATCTAATTCTTCAGTTCTTACTTAAAGACTTCTCTAAATTTATTATGCAGTTTCATATGTCTAATAAAGAAGCTACTTTAACAGAATTGCACAATCTGATAAAGCAAAGAGAGAATGACTTGAAACCAGAGCTTAAAACCTCCGTCATGCTTACGGGTACGGACCTGAAGCCACGAGGCCCAAAGAAAATTAAGGGCAAGGCCAAGGCTCCAGATCACCTAAAGCCCAATGGTAAGGTGGCGAAGAAAAATGGAAAAGATGAATGTTTCTTTTGTGGAAGGAAGGGTCATTGGAAGAAAGACTGCAAATCCTTGAAAGCCAAAGAAGCTAGGGGAGCCCAAGAGACCAAGAAGCCCAATGCTTCAGGTATGTTGTATATGATTGAACTTTATTCTCAAAACTTTGAACCTTCTACTTGGGTGCTTGACACCGGTTGTGGGACTCACTTGTGTAACAATGTGCAGGGCCTAAGAAACAGTTGGAGACTCCATCATGGGTAATGGAGCAAAACTGGCTGCATTGTTCGTGCAGACTTATTCATTAGTTTTGCCGAATGGTTTAGTTTTAGACTTAGAAGATTGTGTTTATGTACATTCTCTAGTAAAGAACATCATTTTAATTTATTCTTTATGTAATAAAGGCTTTTCATGCCTAATAAGTTGTAATGAATGTTCTATTTATTTCAATGAAATAAAATATGGAGATGGTATTTTGAATAATGGTATCTATGTCTTACAAACTAAAAAATAATGGTCAACCTCTAATATATACAACGTTTACTCGAATAATCTCAATGAATCACTTCTATGGCACAGTCACTTAGGTCATATCAATGAAACAAGATTAAATAAGCTACATAAGGATGGGTATTTCAGTCCCTTCAAATATGAACCTTATGGAACTTGTGAGTCTTGTTTACTTGGTAAAATGACCAAATTACCCTTCAAAGGTAAATGACAACGTGCAGCGGAGACATTAGAACTCATACCCTCTGATGTATGCAGACCAATGTCAGTTACCGCTAGAGGTGGATTCTCCTACTTCATTACCTTTATCGATGATCACTCGTGATATGGGTATGTGTACCTTATGCGGTACAAATATGAAGCCTTTGAGAAATTCAAAGACTTAAAAGCTGAAGTAGAAAACCAGCTTAATAAAAGTATTAAGTCATTAATTTCTGACCGAGGTGGTGAATACTTAAGCAACGAATTTCAAGATAACTTGAGAGAAAATGACATTGTTTCCCAGTGGACTCCTCCGGGAACTCCATAACATAATGGGGTCTCCGAAAGGAGAAATCAGACATTATTAGATATGGTCCGATCAATGATGCCAGACACGGATCTACCTCTTTCATTTTGGGGTCTTGCTTTAGAAACTGCAACACTACTACTAAACCAAGTTCCTTCCAATACTGTTAGTCAAACACAATATGAATTATGGTCTGGGAAACGTCCTAGTCTTTGTTATCTAACAGTTTGGGGATGTGACGCATATGTTAAGCTCACAAAAACTAACAAATTGGATGATAGGGCAATTAAATGTAAGTTTGTTGGATATGCCTTAAACTCAAGAGCATACGTGTTCTTTGTCCCAAATGAACAAATAACATTTATCTCACGAAATACTAAATTTCTAGAGAATGAATTCCTTCTCAAGAAATATAATGAGAGTAGACTTGACCTCGATGAGGTACGAAAAGAAAAAACTAACATAGAACTAAACCCCAGGTCCCTCAAAAGGGCAGCGACGGAACAACCACAAGATTATAAACTTAGAAGGTATGGTAGGGAAAGATATGAGCCTGAAAGATATGGTTTCCATATTGATGAGGAACATGATCAGGTCATTGATAATGACGATTCCACCAGTTATGACGAACCAATGCGTGACATTGATTCAGTCAAGTGGCTTGAGGCCATGAAATCCGAAATAGACTCTATGTATCATAATCAAGTCTGGGACTTGGTGGATGCACCTGAAGGGATAAAACCCATAGGCTGCAAGTGGATTTACAAGCGTAAAACTGATGCAGAAGGCAACATCCAAACCTATAAGGCTAGGTTGGTGGCAAAAGGTTATAGACAAATCCAAGGAATTGACTATGACGAAACCTTCTCGCCTGTTGCAATGATAAAGTCCATTCGAATTTTACTGGCATTAGCTGCGCACTCAAGGCGTAGTCTTGCCGTTGAGTTTTGGCTTTGGTGTGTGCACCTTTGGAGGCCACACACTTGGGTGGCTCTTTGAAACGTTGAAGAGCTTGCTGAGTTCGAGAAAAGCTTGTAGATTGGAGGGAGGACTGAATGAGTCTTCGGTTCAAGTAAGTTTTTTTCTTTCTTTATTTTAATTAGAGTTCTTATTATAGTTAGCATGTTTAGGTTTATGTTCTTTGAATGTTTTATGAGTTTTTATGCTTAGAATATATAGTAACATGCTTAGGCTTGTAGAATAATCAAAACAAATGGGTCTTGGGCAAATGGATAGCGGCATCATAATTTAGTAATTTTTGATTTTCCGCTACGTACTCGCGGCCGCTTCCCAACAAAAGATATGGTATATTTTAACTCAGTGTTAGAAGTGAAGCACGGAAAATCGAGTCAAATCTGGGGGCGACCAACCAGACACTTCACGAATAAGTGATACGATATGGTCTTATGAGGTGCAAACTATTTCAGAGAAAGCAAGGTACAACCGGAGTGAAGTAAAACTAGTGGGATAAGAAATATAACCGACTTGATATGAAGCACAACCAGATGTTTTGCGAAGAGATTAGAGTTGAGATAGGAAGAAGAAGAATCTGGAAGACAGATGGAGATAAAGAGGGGGAGCAGAAGCCTTTCGTGATGCTAATAAGACATGGGCAAGGTCTTATATAACAAAAATTGAGGATAACACCTTGAGAATACAGGATTCCAAACACTTGGAATGATTCCTGCGGAAAGAAGGCTTCAAGGCATATCCGACCGGATATATAATATAGCGGAAAGAAGGCTTCGAGGTATATCCGACAACATGTAAACATGGCTTTATAACTATTTGTATTGTAATAAAAGAGAGATAATGAAAGGAAAAATTTTCATGAATAACCAAAGTTTGTATAAAACGTTTCAAAGTCTTTGTTTTGATATAGAAAAAAACAAAGAAAATGAAACAACTCTACTCTGAGGATGACTCCCCATCCTCATGTTCCTCAGCCTCTGACATTGACAACTTAGGCTCTCATGGGGCACTCTGGGAAAGTGATCCCTTTGAATGAGCCTCCCACTGGCGGTCACAAGCCTCCCATTAAGCAAAGCGGCGCTGCAAAAACTTAAACCTATGCTGATGTTCCCTAACCTGCGTATCCAAGTCCTCAATACGACTCTGAAATCTAAAGAAACATATCAGTTACATACACACATACATACATATATGCATACATACATACACACATGTTAACTCTATTTTGTAGGTACCTGATAAGAATAACTCTGCGCATTCAACTCTGACTTGGCTGCCAACCAGCCGGTAATAATGATCCATGAAATTAGCTGGGACCTGTAAATACAACATGAATAGTACCATTAGAATAAAATATAGGAATCGATTTCCTAGTTCAGCGGAAGCGCCTTAGGAAACTGAGATCAGCGTTGAAAATTTTGACTAGCGGATCAGATATGGACTATTTTGAACCCGAAATCGTACATAGCTCACTGCCCAAATTAGCCCATTTATGTGTGAAACACACTAGTGTTTCAGGTCAGATTTTTCAATTAAAAACAACCATACAACACTCTTAAAATTCCCCTTAATGTTTCCCAATTTTTCTGGATTAAAATTAAACAAACCGAGCCTTGTTACACAACACAAAGTGGCGGCAGTGAGCAAAATTTGCTCACTGTCGTGTGGTTTAGAGAAAAGGAAGATGAAAATGATTTTGATTTGGCACCAAATAGCCTTCTGTATTATATCTCGCAACTAACAAAAACTATTGTGGGCTAGAATCACAAACTGATCTTTAAACTCTTTTGAGATCAAAGTGTCACACAAGATTTGTTTTTGTTTTTCTTGTTTTTTTTTTCTTTCTTCAACTCTTGAGAGAAGTCTTAGAACAAGAAAGGGTGGCTAGGGCTAGAATTAATTAGGTTAACTAAAAGAATAATCTTATTTTCTTTTTATACCTAGGTTTTTTTATTCCCAAAATAAAATAAACTCTTCCATTTCCCCATGTGTAGTTTTCGGCCAGCCCTAAGAGTTATTAAATTTTTTTTACATCAAAGCCTTTTAGTTAATGTCATCATCATAACTAAGGAATGTTACAAAATAAAATAAGTTATTACCTTTTTAAAATGTGTAACTTCCATTCTAAAATATTTTTTTACTTCCTAAGCAACCAAAAGGATTTCCAAAAACTAATTTTGGAAATTCAAAATTTAAAACTTTATAAATTATAAAACATAATTTAATAACTTATAATAAATAATTTTCATATAATCACTTATTATAAAAATCATATATTAAAATTTATATATAGTTTCAAGTATGACAAAATATATTATTAATCATATTAATAATATATATATATATATATATATATATATATATATATATTAGTGTATAATTGGACTATCTAATTATATTTAATCTACTACAGTATATCAAGCTAGAACGAGGACCAAATGGACCTACGGTTCCGAGCTCCAATAATCTCGAAATATTAATTACACTCTTAATTAATTATTCTTAATTATTAACTTCGGGTTATTCCTCTAAAAACCCGAAGCTGCATTCTCGCTGCCGTAGATAGATAAAATAAGTCAAACTATGATGATGTCCATCGATATAGTCATTATATATGGATTGGCCATTCACGAGTATCTCATAATTAGAGCCGGGTCATAATGTCCGTTATACCCCTCTAATTATTTTTACCTTAAGTACCATTGATTCTCTAATGAATGATTTATTCATAACAATTATGAATTTTATCTTTCTATTCATAATAGAAAGACTTGAACGCTCTAATCGTTCAAGTATCGAATCAACCCTTAAGGAATATACTCCTCAACTTCTTGTAAGAATGAATGAACTCCATATATATATAAAATGTCATCAGCTACACACCGAATCACGTCCCAAAAGTACATAGCTACTGGTAGGAATTGTTACACCAACCTCATCTTTGTAAATCAAAGGACATAGCCTACCATGCATGAGTTCATAGTACATTCAGGATTCAGATAAATCCATATATGACCATCTAGTAGATTGAATTGAATTTATTTATTTAACTGATATTATAAGAAACTTATATCTACCTGGGTCCAGTCCTATATGATCACATCATATAAGGTGCCCCATTCTTATGTCACCACATGGCTGATCCCGGATCAAGATCGACATACAATTATAGAAATGATCGGAGTTATAGATAAACTACAAACAAAGTACCCGCTTTGTTTGCTCTCTATGGACTATTTTAGATTACTAACTTCATACTTAAATACTCTTATGTATGACACTCATACACTAAGTCTGAAGGCACATGAGCAATCAAGGGTAAACAAGATAATTTACAATATGCGATATTAAACAAATACTTTGATAAATGAATAATGCATCTTTTTATTTCATAAAATATAATTTTGTTTACATTATTTGAATCTTTTGAACGTGGTATCAAATCTGATGTTCCAAGATCAAGATGCTTGCTTGAGTCCATAAATGGACCTTTTCATCTTGCAAACCTTTTGCTTTTGACCTTGGGCTATGAACCCCTATTGTTCTAATATATAGATACACTCATCAAGATTGCCATTCAAGAATACAGTTTTGACGTCAATTTTCCAAATCTCATAGTCATAATAAACCAAAATGGACAGAATAGTGCAGATGGATTTGAGCATAGCTACAGGCGAGAAAGTCTCCTCACAGTCAGCTTCCCCTTTCTGGTTATTACCCTTAGCCACTAGCCTAGCCTTGAAGGTCTGTACCTTCCCATTTTCTCCACTCTTCCTTTTGTAGATCCACTTGCAACCTATGGGTTTTACCCCCATTAGGTTGGTCTATAAGTTCATAGACTGAGTTAGAGTACATAAACTCAATCTCGAGGTTCATGGCTTTGAGTCATTCCTCTTAATTAGAATTATCCATTGCACTATGATAGGTCAATGGATCATCTACACCATCACTGGCTTGTGCCTCTCTAACTCCTAAATAGAGATCAGGTTGTCGTACCTTCCCACTACGTCTAGATGACATACCATTCTGACAAACTTGCATCTGACGCTCAGATATCAAAGGTGTTATATTTTTGTCAATGTTATTGACATTGGTGCGCTGGTTGAACTTGTAAGTAACTCCTCGAGTAACACCTTACATCGAGGTTTAAACTCCCTCATATAGTCATCCTCTAGAAATATAGCATTTGTCGACACATACATTTTGTTATCTTCAGGACTATAAAAAGAATCCACCCTTAGTCTCCTTAGGATAGTCTATAAATAGGCACACCTGTGAGCGTGGCTCAAACTTAGTAGTCTTATTCTTCAACACATGTGCTGGACACCCCAATATAAGGAAAGTCGTAAACTAGCTTTACGACCACTCCATAACTGTAAGAGAGTCTTAAGAACAAACTTAGATGGAACTACATTAAGGATATACATTACTTTCTGTAATGCATACCCTTAGAATGAACTAGGCAGTCAGCTATAAATAAACATAGATCTTAGAATGTCTAGCAGGGTCCGATTTCTCATCTCCGTAATACCATTTTACGATGGCATTCCAGTTGCTGCAAGTTGGGATACTATCCCATGCTCTACTAAAAAATCCTCGAAATCTATGTCAAGGTATTCTCTTCCATGATTCGATGGTAGAGTTTTGATCATTTTACCTGGTTCTCAACCTCAGCACGATACTCTTTGAACTTTTCAAAAGTATTTGACTTGTGCAGAATTAGGTAAACGTACCTATATCTAGAATAATCGTCAATAAAAGTGACGAAGTATTCATAACCACCTCCGGCTCTTATATTCATTGGTTCACAAACTTTTCAATTTTAGCTCATGACCGTATGTTTCCATGTATGTTGATAATATCTGCCAACTGAGCATAAGAAGATCCATTTTAGTCCGTTTTATGGAGAATTTACGAATTAAATAATTCAAAATGAAATAAACAAAAATTAACTTGTTTTGAAATAAATGGTCTGAGATACGTCTCAGGAGTGAGAACTCCTTACTCAGCTACCTCTCACCAATTTCACCTTTTTAGTCAAAACACAAAAATGCAAAATATTTTTGTAATTTTTTGAAAATTTTTCAATTTTTCGAAAAATTTTAGACTAAAAATAAAAACAACATACAAACTAAAAAACAAGGTACTAATCAACTAAATCCCTCCCCCAAACCTAAATGAGACATTGTCCCCAATGTCTTAAACAGTAAAAGGAGAGTTAGAAGGCTGTACCTGGTTAGCTGAAATCTACAGGAAATTAAAGGTTAAGATCCAGATTAATTCGACGCCTCTTACCACGATCGTCCTCAGACCAATTTATCTTTGATAGGATAGGGTCAACTTGTGGTTCATAGGCTATGAGTTGGTCTATTAGATCCGGAGCAAGTCTGGCAGTGAAGAGGAGTTCTTTCATAGGTTTTGATACGAACCCATTTCTCCGAGCATCATCAAGAAACACACAAAGAAAATCATAAAATCCATCAACGTTAAGCAGTCCAAGCGGTTTCTGGTGTATGTTCAAGTTCGCCCAAGATAGAACTATAAAAATTTCCTCCAATGTACCTAAACCACCTGGCAAAGCAATAAAAGCATCAGCACGGTTAATCATTTCTACCAGTCGTTCAGACATACCTGATACGATCAGTTCCTCTCCGTTTGATGATCCAATAAGATTTGCCTCTGCCAAGGGTTTTGGGATGATTCCCAAAACATGACTGCCTCCTTCCTGTACAGCCTTTGAAACGATCCCCATAAGTCCGAGATTTCCTCCGCCATATATTAAGTGCATATTCCTTGCAGCTAAAACTCGACCCAATTCCTGTGCTGCTTCTATGTATTGTGGTTTAGTACCAACAGTACTACCGCAAAATACACAGATGTTTTCAACTCGTCTTCTTAAAGTGGCTTCCATTTTTTATGTTTTTCTTTCTCAACTCTCGATGACTTCAAAGGTGCAATGATGAGCTGAATTTATAGTACCTGAAAAGGGTGAGTAAAAATAGTACAAGTATCTTCCAAAGGACGATTAGTAGCAAAATAGTAAAATAGATTATGATAGTCAACAAGATCTGGATCCTGTCGGAGAAAACAAAAGAAAACAACAAAACAAATCAATATTATTAGGAAAAGACAAAGAGATATAATATGTACAAAAATTTACAGCTTGATTAACGTCTATGCGTCAGGGACAAGCTTCCCATCCAATTTTCTTATAAATTGGCAAACAGGGTCTTTTTTAGTCAGATTCCCAAGACTTAACTGTTGTCTTTCTTTTTGAAATTGTGTATGTAATCTGCGAAAGTCTATGTGAACATATCCACTGGGATGCGTCTCAAGAGTCGAAGATATATCATCTAAAGACTCCTTACTCAAGCCATCGCTAATGAATTTAATTTTTTCTTCGCGATTAACAGACACCATTCCTAAAGAACGACAACGAGTGTTGCAATTCCAACGTGCACATTTGTAACAAACACCCATTTGCTTAGCTCTTCGTTTCTTTGCATAGGTGCTTCTTCCAAAACCAGGCAAGTGTGAAATAAAAGAGTCAGAAGACTCACCTGCCAATCGGACTCGTGCTTCAATTACCCAACGAATGTCATTGGGAACACCATAGATTGTCAGTAACCTCATCCGTTCCAAGCGAGCTTTATAGATTTTCATCAGAGATTTTTGAGGGAGAGAAGGAAATTTGCTTGTGAAGATTTGAGAGAGCTTCGTCCATCTTGAAATGACTTAATCTGCAAAAACTAAACATACAAAATTAAATCACACCAAATCACAATATATACAAAAATTTCATGGGTTGCCTCCCTGCGAGCGCTAAGTTTAAAGTCGTCAGCTAGACGTGACTTCTTGAATATTTATGCTGGATCTGAAAGTGTGACACTTTATTTTTGTCGCTCAAATGATTCTCCCCAGTAGTGCTTGACACGCTGACTGTTAACTTTGAATGTGTTGTTGGTATTGGGATCCAGTAACTCAACAGCTCCATATGGTAAAACCTGAGTGATCACAAATGGTCCGGACCACCTAGATTTCAACTTTCCAGGGAAAAGTTTCAATCTCGAGTTGTACAACAACACCTGCTGCCTTGGTTCTAACTGTCTGTGCACTATTTTTCGGTCATGCCATTTTTTGGTCTTTTCTTTGTATAATTTGGCATTGTCATAAGCCTGTAGGCGAAATTCCTCCAATTCATTGAGTTGGTGAAGTCTTTTCTCTCCTGCAGCTTGTGAGTCAAGATTCAACTTCTTCAGTGCCCAATACGCCTTGTGTTCAAGCTCAACTGGCAGATGGCATGTTTTCCCAAACACCAATCGATATGGAGACATACCAATGGGTGTCTTGTAAGCTGTTCGGTAGGCCCATAATGCATCATCTAATTTTGTAGACCAGTCCCTCCTTCTTGATCCAACGGTCCTTTCTAGGATTCTCTTGATCTCCCTGTTTGAAACCTCAACCTGTCCATTTGACTGTGGATGGTAAGCAGTGGCAACTTTGTGAGTAACTCCGTATTTGGATAGGAGTGCATCGAAGTATTTGTTGCAGAAATGAGAGCCACCATCGCTGATGATTGCTCGAGGTGTTCCAAACCGAGTAAAAATGTTCTTTTTCAGGAATTTGATCACCACTTTGGAATCATTGGATGGTAGTGCAATTGCCTCAACCCATTTGGAGACGTAGTCTACAGCAACCAGGATGTACAGGTTTCCAAATGATGGAACAAAGGGTCCCATGAAATCAATACCCCATACATCGAATATTTCCACTTCCAAAATGTTTTGCAATGGTCCTTCGTTTCTCCTCGAAATATTCCCTGTTCTCTGGCACCTGTCACATTGAAAAGCAAAAAGATAAGCATCTTTAAAAAGTGTGGGCCAGAACAAACCTGATTAAAGGACTTTGGCTGCAGTTTTGTTTCCACTGAAGTGTCCGCCGTATGGTGATGAATGACAGTGTTGCAAAACACTGTTGACCTCCTCCTGTGGAACACACCGTCTCAATAATTGATCAGCACAGCGTTTAAACAGGTATGGTTCATCCCAGACATAATGCTTGACTTCTTTGAAGAATTTCTTCCGTTGCTGGGTTGTCCATTCCAACGGCCATTTTCCTGATACAATATAATTGACATAGTCAGCATACCAAGGGACTTCATGTTGTTTTATGGAAAACAGTTGTTCATCTGGAAAAGTTTCTTTGATTGATAATTCTTTGCCAGCTGTTTCTCCATTCTCGAGCCTCGATAAGTGATCTGCCACCTGGTTTTCTGTTCCTTTCCTGTCTCGAATCTCCACGTCGAATTCTTGCAAAAGAAGTATCCAACGGATCAATCTGGGTTTGGCATCTTTCTTTGTGATCAGATATTTGATTGCTGAATGATCTGTGTAGACCACCACTTTGGGACCCAGCAGATAGGAGCGGAATTTGTCAAAAGCGTACACAACTGCTAGCAACTCCTTTTCAGTGGTTGTGTAGTTGAGTTGAGCTTCATTCAGAGTTCTGCTGGAGTAGTAAATGGTGTGGAAAATCTTTGCTTTGCGTTGTCCCAAAACTGCACCTACAGTAAAATCACTAGCATCACACATTACCTCGAATGGAAGGGTCCAATCTGGTGCTACAATGATGGGGGCAGAAATCAGCTTCTGTTTTAAGATTTCGAAAGCTTCCTGGCATTCTTTGGTGAAGTTGAAAGGCACATCCTTTTCCAGAAGATTGCAAAGAGGTTTGGCAATCTTGGAAAAGTCTTTGATAAATCTCCTGTAAAAACCTGCATGTCCAAGAAAACTTCGAATCCCTTTGACAGATGTTGGTGGAGGTAGTTTCTCAATTGTCTCGATCTTTGCTTTGTCTACCTCGATTCCCTTTTGTGAGATCCGGTGTCCAAGAACAATGCCTTCATGTACCATGAAATGGCATTTCTCCCAATTGAGTACCAGGTTTGTATCTTCGCACCTTTGTAATACCTGGTCCAAATTTTTCAAACAATGGTCAAAAGAATCTCCAAACACAGAAAAATCATCCATAAAAACCTCCATACTCTGCTCCAGCATGTCTGAGAAGATGGCCATCATGCAACGCTGAAACGTGGCAGGGGCATTACATAATCCAAATGGCATCCTGCGGAAAGCAAAAGTACCATAGGGACATGTAAAAGTAGTTTTCTCCTAGTCTTCTGGTGCGATGGCAATCTGATTGTATCCTGAATATCCGTCAAGAAAGCAATAGAACTCATGTCCTGCCAGTCTGTCTAACATCTGGTCAATGAATGGCAGCGGAAAATGGTCCTTTCTCGTGGCTTTGTTCAGCTTCCTGTAATCCATACATACTCTCCATCCAGTCACCGTTCTTGTTGGAATCAGCTCGTTCTTTTCATTGGTGACAACAGTGATTCCTCCTTTCTTTGGTACACACTGCATAGGACTTACCCAAGTGCTATCTGAGATGGGGTAAATGATGCCAGCATCCAACCATTTGATGATTTCTTTCTTCACGACTTCCTTCATGATTGGATTGAGTCTCCGTTGATGCTCCACTGTGGGTTTGTATTCATCATTCATCAGGATCTTGTGCATGCAAAATGATGGACTAATGCCTCGAATGTCTGCTATAGTCCAGCCAATGGCTCTTTTGTGCTCTCGTAACACTCTCAGTAGCTTTTCTTCCTGCTCCAATGTTAGTGAAGAAGAAATAATAACAGGTAATTCAGAAGAGTTTCCAAGAAATGCATACCTGAGATGGCTCGGAAGTAACTTTAGTTCCAGCTGCGGTGGTTCTTCAATCGAAGGTTTGATTCGATCTTTCTTTGGCAGTTCCAAGCTTTCAACTGGTGGTGTTACTTTGAATCGGAATGGTTTGTCAAGGTAGTTGATACATTCCAAGATTTTAGCATCTAGCTCGCTGTCAGTCATGTTGGTGATGCAAGCTTCAAGTGTATCCGTGGGATTTGACTCAGTATTCTGAACAATTCTATCAACAACATCAATTCTGAAGCATTCTTCTTCTTCCTTTTCATCGCTTGGAAATTTCATGGCTTGGAAAACATTAAAGGTCACTTCTTGGTCCTGCACTTTCATGGTTAGTTCTCCTTTTTGCACATCAATCACAGTTTTACCTGTAGCCAAAAATGGTCTCCCAAGAATGATAGGTACTTCTTTGTCTTCTTCCATGTCAAGGATAATGAAGTCTGCTGGAAGGATTAGTTTGTCAACTTTAACCAGCACATTTTCCACGACTCCTCTCGGAAATGCGAGTGTTCGATCAGCAAGTTGCAAAGATACTGAGGTAGGCATTGCTTCTCCAATTTTCAATTTCCTGTAAATAGAAAAAGGCATTAAATTAACACTGGCACCTAAATCACATAAAGCCTTACTTCGGGGGAAGTTTCCTCTGAATGATGGCGCTGCATTCTTCTGTCAAAGCTACTATTTCGTAGTCTCCCAATCTCCGTTTTCGTGAAAGAATGTCTTTCATGAATTTGACATAACTGGGCATTTGTTCCAAGGCTTCTACAAATGGTATGTTAATGTGCAGCTTTTTGAAAATCTCCAAGAAACGAGCAAACTGTTTGTCCAGTTTATTTTTCTGAAGACGTTGAGGAAAAGGTGGAGGTGGAGTGATCTGTTCTGGTTCTTTTTCCTTTGCTTCTTTTTCCTTTTGCTTCTTTTTCTTCCATCTGTTTCTCGGTTTCTTTTGGAACTTCTTCTTGAGACATCTGGATTCCAACATCTTTGTTGATCTCAGTACCGCTCTTTAAGGTAATGGCTTGACATTGCTCCTTCCCTCGGTTCTTTGGATTTGGCTCAGTGTTGCTAGGAAGGGTTCCTGGCGGTCTGTAACTCTGAGCATTGGCCAGTTGTCCGATTTGATTCTCCAGTGCTTTGATGGAAGCTGATTGGCTCTGAATCATGGCTTCATATCTTTTTAATTGAGCTAGCATCTCTGCCATTACTGGTTCATTTGTCTGCTTCTGGCCTTTATTCTGTTGCTGGAATCCGGGTGGTGGATAGCTCTTTTGCCCTGAATTGTTGCTCCATGAAAAATTAGGATGATTCCTCCACCCTGGGTTGTAGGTGTTGGAATATGGATTGTTCCCCTGTCTGTTGAAATTGTTGACATAATTCACCGTCTCTTCAAGTTGTTGTGGTTCTGGTACTCCTCCATATGGTGAACTTGTGGATCCAGTGGTAAGAGTCTCCATGAATTTGCATATTTGATCTAACTTGGTGTTGACTGCTGTATTGGCTCCAACTTCATAAATTCCTGCAATTCTTTGAATCAGACTTCTTTCTGTTGGCCACAAGGAATTGTTGTTGGCCATTTCTTCGATTAGTTCCCAGGCTTGATCTTCTCCTTTTGCCATCAAGGCACCTCCAGCAGCAGCATCAATTGTGGTTCTCATTAATCCAGAAAGTCCATTATAGAATGTTTGGACTTGAAGCCATTTTGGAATCTCATGGTGTGGACATTTCCGGAGTAAATCTTTATACCTTTCCCACGCTTCGTACATGGATTCTGAATCTTGCTGCACAAAGGATGTGATGTCATTTCTCAGCTTTCCAGTTCTGGCTGGTGGAAAGTATTTTGCAAGAAATTTGGTGGCTAAAGTGTTCCATGTTGTGATAGACCCTGCTGGTAATGAATGTAGCCACGCTTTAGCTCTGTCCTTCAAGAAGTATGGGAATACACGCAGTCTCATTGCTTCTTCAGCTTCTCGGTTGTAATTGAAAGTGCCACAAACTTCCAGGAAGTTGCTGATGTGAGCATTAGGATCTTCAGTTGCATTTCCTCCAAACTGAACTGACTGCTGAATCATCTGAATGCAAGTTTTGATGTCACCCGCATTTTCTAGTAATGGAGGAAGTACAATACATGAAATGAGTCTGTCAACCACCGGAATGGTTCTGTCTCAAATGGGAATTGGTGGTGCAACCTCCAAAGGTTCAGGTTCCATGTTGACTAAAGCTTCTTGGGCTTCTCGCCTTTCCCTTCTCAACTGTCTGATGGTTCTTTCAATTTCTGGGTCAAGCGGTTGAAGTTCAAAGCTTCTGGTTCGTCTCATGAAGTTTCTGAGAACCTGAAACACAAGAAAACAAAAACAATAAGTAAAAAGAAATTAGATACAAGTAAAAGTATCTAACCCCTAAACTAATAATAAAAGATAAATAATTCCCCGGCAACGGCGCCAAAAACTTGACCGGCGTAAACACACACGTATAACACAAGCGTACGTATCGTTCAAGTAGTATAAAAAGTATCGATCCCACGAGGACTTAAAACCTTATCTTATTAATTTTTATGAGGTTAACTGTTTATTGGTATCTAACAAATTGATTTGATTTGGTTGGAAAAAGGCGATGATTCTAAATTTAAAACAAGTAAATAAATTTTTGCTTAAGTGAAATGATGAAAATTTAATTTATAAAAACTATCCAGGGTTGTGATTTATTTCAATATTATTTAAAAGATGAAGTAGTTATCCTATAGTTTGGGTAATATATCAATTTATTAACCTGGAACACTAACTTATGTAAAAGCCTCTTCCGATGGTCAATTACAAATACATAGTATAACCCAATTGAACCATATGTCTATGTCAACCAAATTACCTAGATTCATTAAGTTCAAGTTCCAATTATGGCTACCCCCGCCCGACAGGTATATTCCTATCCTGTAAGGAAATCTATTAAAGGGTTATCTATCCTCAAGGAAGATCGTGGGCTATTGAGTTTAAGGTCTTAAACTTAAAATCCCTATGTCTAGTTCATTTTAAGTTTACCTAATCAATTTTATTAATGGCCAGTTAATAAAAAGGCTTTAAGGTTAAGACTCAATAAATAAATCTTTAAATTACCCAAACTATAATCTAACCCTTATAAACCGGTTTAATTGAAATTCATCACAACCCTAGATAACTAACTTAGCTACGACACATAACTAGGGCTAAAAACTTAAAAGATTTAAAATAAAATTGCATAAGGTAAATGCGGTAAAATAAATGCTGAAAGTGAATTAAAATAAAATTGCTAAGGTAAAAGGAATTACTTCTACTATATACTAATTAGATTTCTCCCATAATATAATATAAGCTTTGCAAAACATTACCAACCAGCCATATAGGCGGTATTTTGATTTAATCAGTTTAAAAACAACCAGCCATAAAGGCGGAATCATTTTAATATAAACCAGCCATAAAGGCGGAATCAAAATAACCAGCCATATAGGCGGAATGAAAACAACCAGCCATAAAGGCGGAACCAAAATAACCAGCCATAAAGGCGGAATATGAATTTTATTACCCACCGACCAATCTGGCGGTATCCTGATTAAGTCCAATTTAAAACTTTGAATATATTATATTTATGGGAGAATAATCTAACAAGCAATAGTAAAAGAATTACCTTTTACCCTAGCAGAGGGAAGTTACCTCCTCATAATGAGTAGTAAAAACTGTAAAATAAAGAAAGTAAATTATTATTATTACAGAACTTAATTAAAAATCACAAAACTTTATTAAAAGAAACTTAGAGAGAGAAGAACTCCCTAACTACATCAAAGAAGTGGGAGGAAATGGTACAACAAAAATGGAAATCTCGAGCGCTATTTATAGGCGCGGATGGGGTCTGGGCGTCGCGACGCTAAAGGTGCATCGCGACGCCCGCTACAGTGACACGTGTCACTTGCTGATTCACCGGCTCAGATCTTATCCGATGACGTGGCACTGTTCATGACGTCATTGCTTACGTCACTCTGAGGTGCGACTGTCGGCAGCGTCAGATCGTGACACGTGGCAGCGGCGCATTTTAGCAAGTCCGTTGCGATGTCGACACGTGTCAAGGCGCAAGATAGCATAGATGATGATTGTTGGCACCGTAGGATGATGACACGTGGCAGGAGCACGTTAGCAGATCGGCTGTGATGGTGACACGTGTCACGGCGCATTTTTAGCAAAGTCAAACTTTTCTCAAATTCTGATTTGTGGACCCGGCGCATGATAGCAGATCCAGCGCATGCTGGGCGTCGCGGCGCGCAGTGATCCAGCGTCGCGACGCGCAAGAGACGAAAATATTCCTGTTGACACATTTTTGTCCGGTTTTGCCTCAAATTGCCTCCAGTGCTTTCCAAACTTTATTTATCTGTAAAATAACAACAAAACACATCAAAACGTTCATAAATCTCGAGAAACAAAACAAAACATTAGGTTAAATGAGTGAGAAATAGTGGTATAAATACCACTCATCAGGGACAAAATTTGTTTAGATTAGTAAGTCAATATCTTTAATTTGTTATGATTTATCCTTATTAGGCATGCAATTTCTTTAATTTGTGTAAGTATTTTTTATTATTTTGGTAGGTGATTATTTAGATTTTATTTGTTTTATTTAATTGGTAAATGGTTTAATTATCTTATTTAATATTTAATTTAATTTCCCATGTGTTTTAAATGTGTTTTATGGGCTTTGGGGGGCTAATTGGGCTGGGGTGCGAGGCTAGCAGCAAAACCAGAAACATCGACGCCGTTCGAACGCCCATTCGAACGCTACACGAACGTCCGCAATCTGCCTAACGTTCGAACGAAGTAACGAACGCAGCACCAACGAAGACAGTGAACTTGCGAAATGAACTTGATGACGTACTTATTCTGAATTTCCCCTTCCGACCTCCGTTTCCCGCAATATCCTTAGCTAAAAAGGTAGTGCCTCCAACTGAGACTCATCATCGGGTTTCACATGCGAAAATGCAATGCCTACAATGTGCTCTCGGACTGAAGTTCGTTCCTTCAACCTAGTGGTCATCGCTGAGACCATGGCCTCATGACGTTGCCGCTCCGAAGGCTGCTAAAACATACCTTGCAATGACTCCATCATTTGAGATGTTGTAGCAATAGGCTCATGTTTTACAGTAAGAACCTCAGACATCCTTGCTAGCAAGTAGCGGCATGTCTTCTCATTAGCCGCGACCCATTTCTGGTAGACGTCACGCACGGCTTTGCCAGCGTTTTTAGCCAGCTCGAGAGGAAACTCCACTTTCAGGACAAACTTAAGGTCTTCACAGACCAGAATGACGTTCATGTTACTTTTTTATTTTACATAATTTTCTCTCATTAATTTATCGTTAGAGAGAATGGAAATTATTGGCGAAACGATGGCTGAAATAAAATAAAGTAAATATGCATTGAAAATTCATTCATCGCATATTAAAAATTATGAAAAATTTAGGCATAAAATTAAACACGATGCATGAACCATGTATAATGAATTAGAAACCTAAGAGAATTAATATGCCACATAAATCTATCATTCCAAAAATAAGTGCCTTCATAGGGCAGGTCAAGTATTTGCATGATAGATCAAGACAATCTTAATTGATTAATATGTACATAAATAACTCTTATTCATATATTAACCAAACACCGTTTGGTTTAATCAAGGAATTTTAATTAACATTTAATCATTCCTTCTTGAGTGTAACCCGTTGTTTCGGAACCCTTGGACTAAACTAATGAAGTGTTGCCATAGGGTAGGTCAGTTCACCAGATACATCTAGAGTTTCTATCCTCTTGGAATCCAAACTTGATATTGACCCAAAACAGACACCATCCGTAAGGGGACGAAAATAAAGCTGTCTCAAGGCGCCTTTTGAATCTCACGTTTTCGGACTAACAATAAAGATCGCGAAATATATTGTCGTATATCCCTCTCCTACTCACTATTTTAAATTCAAGGTTTCTATTTTAAAATATCTAATATTTTAATTCACTAGTGTCTATAAATTTATGCACAGCTAAAACATAACTTTCATTTACATTAGTGCACTATTAGTGATCTTACCAATTTTAACTCTTAAAATTTTAATTAACTAATATTCATTAGTCTATAGTAATTATTTAATTTAATTAAAATAATTTAATTAAGTTAAGTTTAGTGACCTAATATATTTTAACTCTTAATTTGTGCCTACTCAATTAAACATGCATATAATTATTTATATCTCATATAAATACATAAAAACAGTAACCTTAAATGAAAAAGAGAAAAGTTAAGCACACTTTTCAACCTCGCTGATACCAATTGTAGGTACTTATTTCCTAGCATAGTGGAAGCGCCTTAGACACTCGGATCGGCTTTGAAAAATATTTATGCCCTTCCCTTTGTCCAGCTGAATGTGACCAGCTCCTTCATTGAATTATTTCTTCTGTTTTTGACATAATTTCAGCCCTGCAATAGCCCCCGAATAATGGATCAGATCTGGATTATTTTGGACCCAAAATCGCGCCCAGCTCACTGCCCTAATCAGCCCCTTCATGTGTGAACCACTCCAATGTTTCGGGTCTGATTTTTCAGTTAAAAATAACCCTACAACACTCTTAAAAATACCTCTTAATGCTTCCCAATTTTTCTGGATTAAAATTAAAACAAACTGAGCCCCGTTACACAACACAAAGAAGCGGCAGTTAGCAAAATCTGCTCACTGCCATGTGGTTAGGAGAAAATGAAGATGAAGATGATTTTGGTTTGGCACCAAATAGCCTTCCGTGCTATGTCTCGCAAATAACGGAAACTAGTGTGGGATAGACTTACAAACTAATCTTTAAAATATATAGAGATCAAAGTGTCACACAAGATTTAATTTTTATTTTTTGTGTTCTTTTTTTTTTCTTTCTTCAACTCTTAAGAGAATTCTTAGAACAAGAAAGGGTGGCTAGTGTTAGAATGAATTAGGTTAACCAAAAGAAAAATCTTATTTTCTTTTTATACCTAGGTTTTTTTATTTCCAAAAAAAAAAAAAAACCATTCCATTTCCCTATGTGTAGTTTTCGGCCAGCCCTAAGAGTTATTAAAATTTTTATAACATCAAATCTTTTTAGTTAATATGATCATCATGACTAAAGAATGTTACAAAATAAAATAAGTTATTACCTTTTTAAAAGGTGTAACTTCCATTCCAAAATATGTAACTTCCTAAGCAACCAAAAGGATTTCCAAAAACTATTTTTGGGAATACAAAATTTAAAACTTTATTAAATTAGAAAATATAATTTAATAACTTATAATAAATAATTATCATATAATCATTTATTATAAAAATCATATATTAAAATTAATATATAGTTTCAAATGTGACAAAATTTATTATTAATCACATTAATAATATATATATATATATATACTATCCAATGATATTTTATTTGATACAGTATATCGAGCTAGCATGGGGATCAAATGGACCTACGGTTCCGAACTTCAACAGTCTAGGAATATTAATTAAACACTTAATTAAATATTTCGAATGATTAAATTCAGGTATTCCATGAAAACGCTGAAGCTGCACTCTAGTTGGCATAGATAGATAAAATAAGTTGAACTATGATGGTGTCCGTCGATATCGTCATTACAAACAGATTGGTCATTTACGAGTATCTCATAATTAGAGCCAGGTCATAATTTTCGTTATACCCCTCTAATGTTTTTTACCCTAAGTTCCAATAATTCTCTAATGAACGATTTATTCATAACCATTATGAATGTTAATCTTTCTGTTCGTAATAGAAATACTTAAGCGCTCTAATCGTTTAAGTACTGAATCAACCCTTAAGGAAGATACTACTATACTTCTCTCTAGTATGAGTGAACTCTCTATCTATGTAAAATGTCCACAACTACACACCAAACAATGTCTCCAAAGTACATAGTTATTGGTCGGGATTGCTACACCAACCTCACCTTTGTAAATCAAAGGACATAGCCTGCCATGTAGGATTTCGTAGTACATTCAGGATTCAGATCAATCCATATATGACCATCTAGTATATTGAATGAATTTATTTATTTAACGGATATTATAATAAACTCATTTCTATCTGCGTCCAGTCCTATATGATCACATCATGTAAGGTGCCTCAATTCTTATGTCACCACATGGACGATCCCGGATCTAGGTCTTCATACAACTATATAATGGACCACAACTATAGATAAACCACAAACAAAGTGATGGAGTTGGTTCTTGGAGTGCTAATCCGATTTGTATATTTTATTATTTATTAATAAAATAACTACATTTTTCATTTCATACCTTATTAATGGTATTGTCATACGCGTATTAGATTGATGTATAGATATGCTAAGAATGACATCAACCTTAGAATAGTTTTGACATTGGGTGTAAACTATTCTTAAAGTAAGTATTCCTAGTCGTTGGTTTTGGAATACGGTCGAATTCCTATAACCTAGAAGACTAGCACATGTCGTATATTGGAATTGGAGTTTTAATGGTTTAACCCGATGTACCATGAGTTTTTGGAAACTTGTATAGACATGTGGGTATTCGTTGAAGCGAATACTGAATGACTCATAGATGATTCCTAACATTTGGAAGTACATACCACCGTCAATAGGAATCTCCTCGAGTCGAGTAGCATATGTAATCTTTTGACTATAGGGTAATATTGATTTTGTGTGAGATCCTCCACACTTTGATGCCATGTATGTCAGAAACCTTTCATGGTCTGGCCTCTAGATGTTCGTTGGGTATGAACTGATGCACTCGTTAATCAAGGGCATATTAAGATAGGATCCATTGGTTCATATGTGTACAATAAGGGGTTTAGGTATCCATGAGAGTAAGTCACGATTCTTAAAGACTTTGGCCAAAGCCGATCACCTAGGGTGGATCACATCAGTTGTAAGAAATCATGGACATTTCGACATGAGATGTGCGTATTGGAAACTTGACGGTGTATTTTATGTTACCTAAGCACAAATCGGATAGCCTACGACGAAGGGATTGTTAAACATATGTGATGACCTCGGCTTGTATAGTTCAGAAATGTCATTCGTGTTCTTCACGAATTCGAAGGTGGCCGAATTACGTACATATTAGCTAGGCTTATATGACGAACATGTCTGAATTTAGAGAGTCCCAATATGAAGCGTACTCGTTGAGCACTTGGGTAGCCGATTAATTTGGATAAAATATAATATTTGATATTATAATTATCAACTAAGATAATCAAGTGTTATTGGATAACATTGATTATTTACTTTGACCTAATTGGATTAATTGGATTAATTCAATAATTACATAAGGACTTAATTGTAAAATCATAATTATCTCTACCATTTGAGGATATTATGGTAATTGTAAGTATGTAATAATATGTATTTTTGTCTTGATTTAATTGGATTAAATCAAGGTGGCAAACATTTAACTAATCCATTCCTAATCCTTGGCTTGATTTAAATGGATGAAATTAAAGTGGGAGACAATGGAGATTAGTCACAGCTAATTATACGTATTTGGAAAAATTAGATTAAGCCCACTTAAAAGTTGATTACAACTTTTATTAATTAAAAATTGCCTAAGTTTTGCTATAAATAGCAAGTTTTAGGAAGGTTTTAATTACAAGTACAAGTACAAGCAAATTCTTAGAGAAATTAGCCTAAGTTAGAGAAGTGTTTAGAGAAGCTTGTGAGGTCTCTACAACATTTCATCTAGGAGAAATCAAGATTGGATCTTGAAGTGAAGCTTGCTAGCATTGGAAATTAAGGTTGGATCTTGAAGTCAAGATTGCACACCTTGGAGGTTCTCCAACCATTTCAACAAAGGAGAAGTAGATTGGATCTTGCATCAAGCTTACTAAGGTAATGTTTGATATTATCCTACGCTATGTTCTTTTGTGTATTAGTTGCATAAACACAAAGCTTAATGTTGAAATAAGGATAATCAATTGTGTTAGGATACTTTAGAAGTATAAACACTATATGCTTGTTATTAGGTCAAAATATTTATGTTAGACATAAATCTAAAATTAGAGTTTTGAACTAGATTAAAGCTTGGAGCTATGGCTACCATTCTAGAATCACTTGACCACCTTTGGGTGACCTAGAATTATTCACGAGATATTTCTTATTGGGATTCTAATTTGGTTTGTGTATTGGATTCAAAATTTACGCAAATGCGTATTTACAATAAATTTATGTTTTTGTAAAAATATTTGATATTTTGAAAAACTTGATTTTTATTCTATAACATGTGTTGATATTAGTTTTGATGTTAAAAATTAATTTTGGGTATTTTGAAGTGTTTAGGGAGAACCAGAAGTGATTAGGGTAAAATACCATAACCCTTCAGCTCACTTTCCAGTGAGTTGAAGGAGAGAAAGAAATGAAATTAAAAAAAAAAGTTGCTGACTGGCGCACTGTAGCCGCATGTGGTAATTTTGTTTTGTTTCGTTTTTGAGTTTTTGGACTCCGATTCAGCCCCAATTTTTTCCTATACACTCGTAATGAAATATAATATTTCATTAAATTATTTAAAATTACACCCATACTTGATATCCATGGATTAGACCCATTTTCACTGTGCGGGGCACCGATCCGACCCTAGGGGTTCCACAACTGTCCCAACACAAAGTACCCGCTTTGTTTGCTCTCTATGGACTATTTTAGATTACTAACTTCAAACGTAAATCCTCTTGTGTATGACACTCATATTAAATCCTCTTGTGTATGACACTCATACACTAAGTCTGAAGGCACATGAGTAATCAAGGATAAACAAGATAATTTACAATATGCGATATAAAAAAAAAACACTTTGATAAATGAATAATGTATATTTTTATTTCATAAAATATAATTCCGTTTATATTACATAAAGCTCTAGGGCATATATCCTAACATAAAAAAGAAAAGGGAAATGGGAAATAGAGATACTTACATGAGCGATGTCAGCATTTATAAAGGGTAACTATTGTATCCCAATAGGAGAGAAGGTACGAGCCTCTATCGTACTATCATCACCTCGGATCATATAATTCGGATTCGGTAGAAAACTAGCATAGCCAAGAACGACACCAGATGGAAAGACTTATACAAAAGTAGAGGCCGCTGGCAACAGAAGATGGTCTCTGCCTCGAGGATGAAGAGGCTTGTGCCCGAGCACGTTGAGACATAGAGGTACTCGGACCAGCCGTTGGTCGTAACTCCTCCCCCTAATCCTTTGCCTCAGAGGGATAAAGAAAACAGAATGATCTCCGACGTCTCCCAGCCTGCATAAAAAGATCATATCAGTAACAAATGCAAATATCCAGGCAAATAATGAGAAAGACAGAGTAGTAGAGCATATCTGAGTGGCTCGATGTGGCTTCGATAAAAGCAAGGACCCAAGGAGGGCAAATGGAGCCCACTGCCAATAATCCCATGTTGGGATTTATGTCCTAAAGCTTCATGTATTGTAAAACATAATTGATTATTGTAATAATAATAAATGCATTATTCTTTTTATCAAAGATGTTTGATTTATACCGTATATTATCCAATTGTCTTGTTTACCTTGATTACTATTGTACCTTCAGACTTAATGTATGTTTGATGTATAAGAGGATTTAAGTCTGAAGTTAGTAATCTAAATAGTCCATAGAGAGCAAACAAATATAGTACTTTTTTTGTGGTTTATCTATAGCTGTGGTCCATTCTATACTTGTATGATAACCTTGATCAGGGATCGTTCATATAGTGACATGAGAATGGAGCCACCTTGTATGAGGAGATCATATAGGACTTGACTCAGATAAATACAAATTTCTTTTAATATCCGTTAACTAAAGAAATTCATTTTATCTAATAGATGGTCATATATGGATTAGATCTTAATCCTGAGTGTACTACGAACTCCTGCATGATAGACTATGTCCTTTAACTTACTATGGCGAGGTTGGTGTTGCATTCCCGGCTAATAACTACGTATTTTGGGGATATGGTTTGGTGTGTAGCTGGGAACGTTTTACATAGATATGGAATTCACTCTTTCTTACGAGAAGCAGAAGAATATCTTTTTTAAGAGTTGATTCGGGACTTGAACAATTTGAGCGCTCAACTTTTGTATTACGAATAGAAAGTTTTATATTCATAATTGTTATGAATTAATTATTCATTATAGAATCAATGGTGCTTAAGAGAAAAAATATTTAGAGGGGTTTAACAGACTTATGACCCGACTCTATATATGAGATATTCGTGAAAGGGCTATATACATATATAATGACTATATTGATGGACACCAAAGATGTTCGGTTTTAATTTATCCATCTACGATAATAGGAGTTCAACTTCGAGTTTTTAGTGGAATAATGTGTTGGATAATATGACCCATAGCGTCACTATTTGCACAAAACATTGTGTTGCTGTAGCAAAATTAACTATGTAACAAGGAAATTGCACTCTCGTTATTTGTGATTAGATCACCATAGATATATAAATGAAGAGAGGTCCCTATGATTAGTTCCTGGATTGAGATGATATGAGACAGTATCAGTCCACGAAGGATTAATCATTAAATATCCCTAGCCGTAGTATTATCGAGACTGGACATCGATAATGCGGAATAGGCTAGTATTACACTTGTGCGCGTTGTGAGGGCACAACGGCATAGTTCTCATATATATAAGTATTGGATACTTGTGCAAGTGCGATAGGAGGTCGTGTTTCACCGATGGTACGGGAAACAGCTTCGCTCTGGATAGACCTTCGGAATCCCATTGGTATTATGACTAGGTGTCTATGGGAGGCCGAAATCAAGGTAGGTGTGTATAGTCTTAACCTGAGACTTGCATCGCTAATACTTACGACAATCGGTAAACTTTGGTTTTGGTGGTGGGGGATCTTAACTGGTTCTGTGTTCACCTCTTCTGGGTTTATCAGGAATCGTAGTGTATTGGATGTGATGTCAAGACGGAAGTGTCACTCCAGTCATAATGGAGATGATGTCACGCAGGATACGGTATTAGTGCTCTTCAGTGATGCGCATCCAATCGTGATATTATGACCAGGTCATGAATATCCGATTATAGAGACTAGTTACCAGACATCCGATATGTGTTTCGGACGGGGCAGACACTTATCCAGCCCCAGCCCTAGCACGTGATTATCCGATACTGGGCCGATATGCACAATACATTAGTATACTACGCTTGATACAGATCTTAATATTCTTTAATGGATATGTCCAGAGAATTAGGTAGACTTGGTGCTTTGCTAGGAGTCGACCTTGTCTCGTAAATCGGTAGAACGTAGTACTTGGTACGTACGTGATTCGGATACTCCGACGACCGCATTTACTGCCAATATATCCGGGGATCTCATGGGTCGCTTCCCGATAATCCACCAATGACGCACAACTTGCACTCTTGAATAATCTGGGATTATACAGAAGAGAGAGAAAATTAATCTAGGATTAATTACGGAGATATTTTATCTTAGATAAAATATCGTCTAGAGAGAGATAACGATTAATTTGGAATTAATCGGTAAATTAATATAATCGATATATTAAACGAAATTCGATTTCGACGCGAAATTAAAATTAGATTTTAATTCGGGCAAACGAGTTAATTTAGAATTAATTCGTTAGCGACGTAAATAATAATTTCGCTAGCCGCAATTATTCGATTTAATTAACGTCGCGACGTAAGCTCGGTATTTCGGAAATATCGAACCCGAACGCGTGAGTGCACGTGGGCCCACTTTCATTTGGAAACGTGTGGGGCCCACATGACACATGTCATATTATGCATTATTTAATTCTAATGCATTGCATGAAGATTGTGTACAATACACTCAATGGTTTTGCATGGAGTTTGAGTGTTTGACACTCTAAGCCATTGCATGTTTTGTTTCATAAGTTTATTATTTATTTAATAAACATTATGGCATAAATATAAATTGATTTTTGGTAAATCTTTTAAAATAACACAATTTCATCTCTCTCAAAACTCCTTCTTCTCTCACGCCCAAATGAAGAAATTCTTGGAATGGTTTGGAACCAGAAATGGCGTGGACTTTAGGGAAGCAAAGAGTGATTTTCATGGTGAAAAATCAAGTGCTAGCACACTTACAAGTCTTGCGAAGGTGGTAGGGAGGTTCGACCATGAGACGGGATCCATCCGATGAAGCTAGGAGCTCCGTTTCTTCACTCAAATTTCTGTTTTGCAGGGCAGTGGACTGCCAGCAGTTTGGCGTGAAGGGCAGTACGTTTTTGGCCTTGATTCGTCTTCAATTTGACATAACCGATCAATGTGAGTATTCCGCTACCTCCGTTGGTGTGTTCACGCATTATTTCATGTCTTGATTTGATCTTGGGACCTTAGAATAAACCAACGTAATGCTGAGTTAATAATTCGTAATATTTGATTAAATAATTTAATTAATATTTCGGAATTATTGGAGCTCGGAACCGTAGGTCCATTTGGTCCCCATGCTAACTTGATTAACTGTAGCAAACATAATATAATTAGATTGTCTAATTATATGCTCACTTTAATATTTATATATTATTAATGAGATTAATAATATTTATTGTCACAAATGAAAACTATGTTAAATTAGTTTAACTTAATATTTTCTAGAATTCTTTGATTATGAGATAATCAAGTCTTGATTATGAGATAATCAAGTTAGTAATAATTATTAGATAATTACTACAACATAATTGAAGGTAAATAAATCATTATTAAGATATTGATTTTTATTTACCATTGGAGACAAAGCCATATGACTTACCATGTCATCCAAGTAATTATGTCTATTAGGTGGCATGTATACACCTAATATATTTGTCATTAGCTAATGCATTTTATGCTTTGGTATGGCCTCCACATTTATGTAAAAGAAATCATTAGATGGTTAATGACAAAAGTCTTTGTCTTTAACTTATCATTTCTTAAGCTTTGGTATGACATTCACATTTTTGTATTGGCCATTGCAAGAAAGCATTAGATGTTTAATGACAAGGTTAGTTGGCTTGTGTAGGAGAATATAATCTCTACCATTTCTCTCACTTCCTAAGGTTAACATTTTGCATTCATTCACACAAGTGTTGTGAGAAAGAATTTGAGAGAAAATAGAGAGAGTTTAAACATTCACAAGTATTGTGAGAGTGTTTGAAATTCTAAAAAGCCAAACACCATTATGACATCTTAATTCTCTAAATTATTTAGAGGTTTGATCTTTGTGAGTGAAGCCCACACTTCGGTTTGTCGGTTTCGAGTCATAGTTCGGAAGATCGAGTGGTCGATCCAAGCGTTGGACACCAAATGATTGATTTCAGCTACTACAACAAAGGGAGAAGACAAATAAAATTTTAAAGATCCATATCAGAGCCGGTGCCACCACAAGCAACTTCCGTCGCGCTAAGGAAAGTCATTTCCTACAATTGGCATCAAGAGCTTAAGGTTGAAAAGCGTTTTTAACCCTTCTCCTTTAAAGTTTCAAGTTTTAATAATTTATATGCGATATAAATTATTAGAATGCATGTTATGATGAGTAGGCATAATTAGATTCATGAGATGAATGGTTTTTAATGTTCATGTGATGAATGTTTACTTTGATTCATGTGATGAATGTATTGCGTTGATCGTTAATTTTTCCGGCTCTTATTTTTAGTATTGGGAATGTAATACCATAAGGTCATATTCTTTCAAGTGTTGTAAGTTAATTTCCTTTATAATAAGTCCATTTTGTAACTCAATTTGTAACTTGGAGGAGCTAATGCCGCGAATGACTCATTATGAACCTATTCTGCGAAGAACTCAACAACATACCATAGAACAAGATTTTAAGACCAAAGGATACCTTGGATTTATTGTACTAATTAGATTAGTATAGAAAAATAAGAGCTCGGTTAACGCAATTTATGGATGTATATAACACTACGTTCCATTACGAGTTCGTAAAGAAAAAATGGGGACCAAAATGGAGTCCGGAAACTCCGGAACGGAGTAAATGAAGTTCTAGTGTTCAGACAGGCATTCGAACGCAACACGAACGAAACTCCACTGCCTGAAAATGTTCGAATGCCCGTCAAACACCACACAAACATTTTCAGCCCAGACCTGGGAATATATGTATGTCTTAAATTGTTTATTAACATATCATATAGCCTAGGGTGCCTACTCTTGCATTTTCATATGCCATAACATGTAGACATGCATGATATTCAAGTCATAAAATATGATTTTATTTAATTTAAAAGTTAAATAAGAATATGAAATGCATGTAAACGGATTAATAAGATTAATTGGTTTAAAGGTTTAAAAATTGTGAATTCAAGTTTTAGAAACAAATGGACCTTACGAGTACATTATTTTCCTTGGTATATCGGATGGAAACCCGGACGTAAATTCCATAGCCGCTTCCGAATGGATGATAATATGGTCTGCACTCGGGATATAATACCACGTACCTTTGGAATAAATAATGTGCTTTTATCGATTAAATGGTTTAATGACATTTGGTCCGTTCGTTGAATTCTAAATTTTAAAACCTATTAGTGGATTAATAATTTAAGAGTTAAATTGATTAGATCACTATAACAACTTGATTAAATTAGTTTAATTAAATTAATTAGTTAGTAGAGACTAATGGGGATTAGTGAATAAAATTTTAAGAGTTAAAATTGGCTAGATCACTAAATTATCAACTAGTATTTATAAGGTATGACTTTAGCCGAGCATAATCTAAGATTCATAAGATACTAGTGAGATAGAAACCTTACACTTCAAAATATTGAGTAGGAGAGGGGTATACCACAATATATCCTGCGATCTCCATACGTGAGATTCAATATGCGCCTCGAGACGGCTTTGCTTTCGTCCCCCTACGGATGGTGTCCTTTTTGGGTTACTATCAGGTTTGGATTCCGAAAGGATAGGGACTCTAGATGTATTGGTGATTTGACCTACCCTATGGCGGCACTTCACTAGTTAAGTCCAAGGGTTCCGAAATAATGGGTCACACTCACAAATGAATGATTAAGTTGTTAATCAAAGCTTCTTTGATCAAAATAACAGTAGTTGATTAATATAGGAATAAGAGTTATTTCAGATATATTAATCAATTGAGAATGTCTCATTCTATCATGCAAATACTTGACCTACCCTACGACGGTACTTATTTGTGGAATGATTGATAACCGTGGCATAGTAATTATTTTAGGTTTCTAATTCATTATGCATTGATCATGCATTATGTTTAATTTTATGCCTAAATGTTTGACAATTTTAATATGCGATGAATGAATATTGAATGCGCATTTATTATTTTTCAGCCATGGCATCTGCAATTATCTCAATTCTCAAACAACAAGAAAAATTAACCGAGGATAATTATTTTAATAGAAAAGTGACATGAATGCTATCTTGGTCTGTGAAAACCTTAAATTTTTCCTAATGGAGGAATGTCCTCCTGAGCCAGCACCAAATGCTGGCAGAGCTGCACGTAATGCCTATAATAATAGGATTAAACCTGATGAGAAAGCCCATAGCTATTTGATAGTACCCATGTCTGAGGTTCTTGTTGCACAGCAAGAGCCTATGGCGACAACATCAATGATTATGTAGTCATTACAGAACATGTTTGGGCAACCTTCAGACCGGCAACAACATGAGGCAATAGTCTCTGTATTGACCGCTAGAATGAAAGAAGACACATTAATCTGAGACCATGTGTTGAGGATGATGTCTCATTTTAATATGGCTGAAACCCACGGTGTACGTATCAATGTGCAAAGCCAGGTGATAATGATCATGGAAACCCTTCCGAAGAGTTTCCTGCAATTTAAAAGCAAATTTTCTATGAATAAGTTGACTTTTATGTTGACTGAACTGCTAAATGAACTCACCAATTACGAGTCCGTTATGAATGGTCCTCATAGGTCCAATGCCGAGGCAAATGTTGCCGAATCTTCTAAATCTGCAAAGAATAAGAAGAAAGGCAATTAGAAGGCAAAGGCAAAACCAATTAAAAAGAAGAACAACAAAAGCTCTAAAAGAACCAATACCAAAGGAAAATGTTTCCATTGTGAACAACAAGGGCATTGGAAAAGGACTTGTCCGAAATACCTTGCTGAGCTTAAAGAGAAGAAGAATACAAGTAAATACGATTTACTTGTCATTGAGTCTCTTTTGGTGGAGGATGATAAATCCATATGGATTGTTGATTCTGGTGCCACTAACCATGTTTGTTGTTCTTTGCAGCTACTTGACTCATAGAGGGACCTTGCTGAAGGTAGCTTTACCATGAAAGTTGGGACAAGGGATGTTGTTTCAGCAAAAGCAGTGGGAGATTCCAAATTAAACTTTAATAATAGTTATTTATGTTTAAATGGTGTGCTATATATTCCTAATTTTCGCAGGAATTTGATTTCTATAACAAACTTATGGAATGTGGTTTTTCTATTTCATTTAATAATAAGTCAGTTATTATTAGTAGAAATGGATTAACGATATGCACTGGAAACTCCGAAAATAATCTATATGTATTAAGGCCGTTAATACATGAATCACTGCTTAATACTGAAATATTTAAGATTGAAAAATATAAAACTAAAAGGAAAAAGATTTCTCATGATGATACCTATTTATGACACCTTAGACTTGGTCACATTAACCTTGACCAGATAGATAGACTAATTAAAAACAGAGTTTAAATCAGTTAAATCTCGGTATTTTACCTGTCTGTGAATCCTGTCTAGAAGACAAAATGACCAATAGACCTTTTACTGGAAAATGGATAAGAGCCAAAGAAACACTTGAGCTAATACATTCGGACGTTTGCGGACTGATGAATGTAAAAGTCCGAGGTGGTTTTGAATACTTCGTCACTTTCATTGACAAATATTCCAGATATGGGTATGTTTACCTAATGCAGCACAAGTCAGATACATTTGAAAAGTTCAAAGAGTATCGTGCTGAGGTTGAGAACCAGTTAGGTAAAAACATCAATGTTTAGTTATAGCACTCTACCTAGTTCATTCTGGTGGTATGCATTGCAAACTGCAATGTATATCCTAAATGTAGTTCCTTTTAAGTCTGTTTCTAAGACTCCCTTAGAGTTGTGGAATGGTCGGAAAGCTAGTTTGTGATATTTCCGCATATGGGTGTGTCCGGCACATGTGCTAAAGAACAAGACTACTAATTTGGAACCACGTTCAATGTGTGCCTATTTATAGGCTATCCTAAGGAAACTAGGGGTGGATTCTTTTATAGTCCAGAAGATAATAAAATATTTGTGTAGACAAATGCTACATTTCTTGAGGAGGACTATATGAGAGAGTTCGAACCTCGAAGTAAAGTGTTATTTGAGGAGTTACTTGCTGGTACGACCAGTACACCATTGTCAAATATTGACAAAGACATTAAATCTTCAACATCTGAAAGTCAGACGCAAGTTTATCAGGATACCATACCACCTAGACGTAGTGGGAGGGTTGTAAGACAACTTGAATGTTATCTAGGAAATGGTGAGGTGCAAGTTGTTGCATCTTGTGATGGTATAGATGATCCATTGATCTATTGTAGTGCAATGAAAGATACTGATAAAGAGGAATGGCTCAAAGCCATGAACCTTGAGATGGAGTCTATGTAGACCAATCTGATGGGGTAAAACCCATAGGTTGCAAGTTGATCTACAAGAGAAAAAGAGGAATAGATGGGAAAGTAAAGACTTTCAAGGCTAGGCTAGTTGCAAATGGTTATACCCAGAAAGAGGTAGTTGACTATGAAGAAACTTTCTCGCCAGTAGCCATGCTTAAATCCATCATGATTCTTCTTTACATTGCCGCATATTATGACTATGAGATTTGGCAAATGGATGTCAAGACTGCATTCTTGAATGGCAATCTTGATGAGAGTATCTATATGGTACAACCAGAGGGGTTCATTATCCAAGGTCAAGAGCAAAAGGTTTGCAAGTTGCAAAGGTACATTTATAGACTTAAGCAAGCATCTAGATCTTGGAACATAAGGTTTGATACTACGATCAAGTCTTATAACTTTAAGCAGAACATCGATGAGCCTTGTGTCTACAAGTGCATCATTAATGAGAATATGGTTTTTCTTGTGTTATACGTCGATGATATTTTACTCATTGAGAATGATGTAAAGATATTATCGGACGTGAAAATCTGGCTAGCTAACCAATTCCAAATGAAAGATTTGGGAGAGGCAAGTTATGTCCTTGGGATCCAGATCATTCGGGATCGTAAGAAATGACTGTTAGCAATGTCTCAAGCAACTTATATCGACAAGAGGATTTAAGTCTGAAGTTAGTAATCTAAATAGCCCATAGAGAGCAAACAAAAATGGTACTTTGTTTGTGGTTTATCTATAGCTGCGGTCCATTCTATACTTGTATGACGACCTTCATCCGGGATCGTTCATGTAATGACATGGGAATGAAGGCACCTTGTATGATGAGATCATATAGGACTAGACTCAGATAAATAAGAATTTCTTTTAATATCCATTAACCGAAGAAATTCATTTTATCTAATAGATGGTCATAAATGGATTAGATCTTAATCCTGAGTGTACTACGAACTTCTGCATGACAGGCTATGTCCTTTGATTTACTATGGTGAGGTTGGTGTTGCATTCCCGGCCAATAACTACGTATTTTGGGGATATGGTTTGGTGTGTAGCTGGGAATGTTTTACATAGATATGAAATTCACTCATTCTTACGAGAAGCCGAAAAATATCTTCTTTAAGAGTTTATTCGGGACTTGAACAATTTGAGCGCTCAACTTTTTTATTATGAATAGAAAGTTTTATATTCATAATTTTTATGAATTAATTATTCATTATAGAATCAATGGTGCTTAAGAGACAAAATATTTAGAGGGGTTTAACGGACTTATGACCCGGCTCTATTTATGAGATATTCGTGAAGGGCTATATGTAATGACCATAACAATGGGCACCGATGATGTTCGATTTTATTTTATCCATCTACAGTAATGGGAGTTCAACTTCGAGTTTTAGTGGAATAACGCAGAGTTAATTCGGTTAAGATCCTCCGTTGGCTTTTTCCACACGATTCGCCATAGCCACGGGTAGGAAAATCATTTATGATCTTTCACTCAGTAAGTGTCAATTACCCTCTAAGCCTCTTCACTTCCAAGGCTTGAGAAATGGCCTCTGCCCATGCTTCTGTTGGACAATTATGACCCATAGCATCACTATTTGTACAGAACATGGTGTTGTTGTACAAATTAACTATGTGACAAAGGAAATTGCTCTTTTATCATTTGCAATTGGATTACCGAGATATATAAATGTTAAAAGTCCATATGATTAGTTCCGGATTAATAAGATATGAGACAATATTAATCCACTAAGGTTTAATCATTAAAATATCCCGAGTAGTAGTATTATCGAGATTGGACATCGATAATGTGGAATAGGCTAGTATTGCACTTGTACGCGTTGTGGGAGCATAATGGCATAGTTCTCATATATTTAAGTATTGGATACTCATGCAAATGTAATAGGAGGTTGTGTTTACCGATGGTACGGAAACAGCTTCGCTCTGGATAGACCCCTCGGAATTCCATTGGTAGTATGACTATGTGTCTATGGAAGTCCGAATCAGGGTAGGTGTATTTGGTCTTAACCTGAGACTTACATCACTAATACTTGCGACAATCAATATACTTTGGTTTTGGTCGTCCGGGGCTTTAACAGGTTCTGTGTACGCCTCTTCTGGGTATATTGAGAATCATAGTGTATTAGGTGTGATGTTAAGATGGAAGTATCACTCCAGTCATATGGAGATGATGATCACGTAGGATACGGAACTAGTACTCTTATGTACTGCAGTCATCGGGATAATATTACTAGGTCATGCTTATCCGATTATAGAGACTAGTTACCAGAGATCTGATATATGCTTCGTAAGGGGCAGACACAATTCCAGCCCCAAGCCTAGCATGTGACATCCGATACTGGATCGCTATACGCAATATTACGTATATTATGTCTGACACAGATTACATATTCCTTAAAAGAATATTTCTGGAGAATTGGGTAGGCACGGTGCTTTGCTAGAAGCCAACCATGTCTTGTAAATCCGTAAGAACGTGGTACCGGGTACGCACATATTTGGATAGTCCGACGACCAGATTTACTGCCAACATATCCAGGGATCTCATGGGTCACTTCCCGAAGATTCACCGATGACGTATGACTCGCATATAATTAATCTGGGATTAATTATAAGAGGGAGAAAATTAATATATTTAAGTATTGGATACTCATGCAAATGTAATAGGAGGTTGTGTTTACCGATGGTACGGAAACAGCTTCGCTCTGGATAGACCCCTCGGAATTCCATTGGTAGTATGACTATGTGTCTATGGAAGTCCGAATCAGGGTAGGTGTATTTGGTCTTAACCTGAGACTTACATCACTAATACTTGCGACAATCAATATACTTTGGTTTTGGTCGTCCGGGGCTTTAACAGGTTCTGTGTACGCCTCTTCTGGGTATATTGAGAATCATAGTGTATTAGGTGTGATGTTAAGATGGAAGTATCACTCCAGTCATATGGAGATGATGATCACGTAGGATACGGAACTAGTACTCTTATGTACTGCAGTCATCGGGATAATATTACTAGGTCATGCTTATCCGATTATAGAGACTAGTTACCAGAGATCTGATATATGCTTCGTAAGGGGCAGACACAATTCCAGCCCCAAGCCTAGCATGTGACATCCGATACTGGATCGCTATACGCAATATTACGTATATTATGTCTGACACAGATTACATATTCCTTAAAAGAATATTTCTGGAGAATTGGGTAGGCACGGTGCTTTGCTAGAAGCCAACCATGTCTTGTAAATCCGTAAGAACGTGGTACCGGGTACGCACATATTCGGATAGTCCGACGACCAGATTTACTGCCAACATATCCAGGGATCTCATGGGTCACTTCCCGAAGATTCACCGATGACGTATGACTCGCATATAATTAATCTGGGATTAATTATAAGAGAGAGAAAATTAATCTATGATTAATTACGGAGAGATTTTATCTGGGATAAAATTCTATTTGAAGAGATAGAACGATTAATTTGGAATTAATCGATAAAATAATATATTCGATATATTAAATGAAATTAGATTTCGACGCGGAATTAAAATTAGATTTTAATTCAGGCGAACGAGTTAATTTAGAATTAATTCGCTAGCGACGTGAATAGTAATTTTGCTAGGCATAATTATTTAATTAAATTTTATTTAATTACATCGCAGCGGAAAATTCGTTAATTCGGAATTAGCGAACCCGAGCCCGGGATGTGTTGCGGGTCCACTCGAATTTTGAATCAAGTGGGGCCCACAAGTCACATCACATATCACATCACTAGTCATTTATTCACCTTTTTTGGTGATGGAAGTTAGTGAATGGAATCATGGTAACTTGTTTTACACACAAGTTGAAAGGTGATTGACTTTGTACCAACTTTGGTATATATTTTATTTGAATTTTGGAAATCAAAATAAGTCATTCACTCATCTCTCTTCTCTCCCATCTCTCACGCCCAAATTCTTTCTCTCTTCTCTTGGCTTGGCCGAGAGTCACACAAGGATAAGGGGAAATTTTTGTTGTAAATTTTTACATTGCTAGCACATAAAGAGATCATTCAAAGGTGATAGGGAAACTACTCACATGAGTTTGGAACTCATTCAACAAGCTTGGAAGCTCAACATACAACAAAAACAAGGGCTTGGCCGAAACTCAACGAGCAGATTTTTTTGTTATCTACGCATCCAAAATCCGATCAAAGCGAGTATTTTATGCATTCTTACTTTGTTGTATTCACATGTTTCATTGCTTTATTGATCTTGGTTTGACCTAGAAAACCCAACAATGGTATCAGAGAGGTAATTGAGCATGAAATTGAATTTAGGGTTCTTAACTTTAATTTGGGTATTTTTGATTTGAGCATTTTTGATTTGAGCATGTTTTATTCCAATTGTTTGTTTGAGCATGCTTATAATATGTTAACTTTGAGTTGTGCATGATCAATTTGAAGAAAAAATTAATTGGTTTAATTTTCCCCAAATTTTGTGGCTTGGCCGAATAGACTTGGAACCCTAGCTCTTGGTATTTTTGAATTTTAGACAATTGGATATGTTTAAAATGCATGGGATATATTAGTTTGTGATTTAATTGGATTGAAATCAAAATTGATATAAAAAATCACCATATTGCCGAGAGCTTATGAAGCATGTTAGGATTGATTTTGCTTCAATTTATGTTGGACATAAGTTGGTTAATTAAAGCATGATTAATTAGTGTAATTGGTGTTTTGGAAATATTAGTTTAACTAATTAATTATGGCAATACACTTTAATTAATTAAATTGTGAAATTTGGAATTTTAGAATTTAATTAATTGAGCTTAATTTGGAATTGGGCTAACAAAGTTGTGTTTGGGCTTAATGAGCTTGGTTGGGCCAAGTTTGGTTTAGGTTAATTGGTTGGATCCAATTGGGCCTAAAACCATTTCCATAAAGTCCAAATATGATTATTGGGCCTTTATAATTTAATTGGGCCTAATGGGCCAAAATTAATTTTGTGGCAAAGGGTGATTCCTTATTGGGCTTTGGTTGCCAAAGTCAATGCCTTATGAATTAGTTAAAAGCTCATTGGACTTTAATTAAATTGACATTGGATGTTAATTGAGCTTTGAGACCCGTTAAGATTAGATTTAGAATCTAAGTCGCAAAGGTCATTAATAAAGTGTAATTATTTAATTTTGAATTAAATAAAGAATTAGTATTGAATACAAATTAAATTGGATTTAATATTATAGTTTGATATAATTCAAGAATTCGTACTTTGAGTACTTATTCTTAAATGAGTTGGACTCGCGCAAATCAAATCGTTATTTGAACATTGGATGGTCATTAATTAAAAGATTAATTAATTGGATTAGATTGATTGATAACATGCTTTGTGTGAATACATGAATGTGATGTATGGATAATGTATATCGGATGGATATTAGATGGGTGAGGGTAATTTTGGAAATTGTTGTAATAAATTTAGAATATATTAAATTGGACCTGCGTGTCCAGCCTATTACCTCTTGATTCTTTGTATTTCTCTTCTCACCTATTCCCCTCAATGTAAATGAGGTTTCTTTAGAAGTGTTATGTAATTGGGTAGAAGTAAGATTTGTGCTAGCGGGAGAGAGGAAATGGAGAGATTTGTTCTAGGAACAAAATGTTTTAAATATCCATCCGCATATCATTATTAATTTATTTATCGCACCATATTATGCTTTTAGAATGCATACTTAATGGTGTATGATGAGACCTAATCAAAGATAATTAATTGGTTGCCAATTACGCGAAAAACCCTCAATAAATATTAAGCGTTTTCCTTCCATTGAGTGATTCCCTCTCAAGATCTAAGATTGGCACTGGTTTGTTGGCCAAAGTCAAGACCTTTGTCCATCGCGGATGTGTTTGAATCATGAAGGCTTTGTTCCATATCGCATGTCTTGTCCAAGTTGTGATTTATTGGCCAAAGTCAAGATCACTTCTTGTCCATCGACATCGATTACGAAGCTTTCCAAAGTCAATGGGTTCCGCTTAACTGGAATCATTAAGCTTGTTATGCCAAAGCCAAGGCTTAATTGATTCAGAGGAAAAAGGTTAGGGAATATATTGGATATATTAGAATATATTAGATATATGTTTCAGACTTGGATGTCCACCTACTGGATCTAGGAATTGGATGAGATCCAATTGATCTAAGAGATCTACCTAGTTAATTATCATACAGCTTGTTGGCCAAAGTCAAGGTTGTGTGTTATTTAACGGGATCCTAGCCCACTACGAAACTAGGTTTCCTGAGTACTCAACATAGGGTTAGAGGCTCGCCGAAAAATAGTGGGAGGCAAGTATTAAATTTGCAATTTGGTTTAGATACTTGCCAATACGCGCTCATTTCATTTTTCGTCATTACATAAATATATTAGTTGGACTAATATTTAATTGTTGTTTTAAATTAAACAGTTAGACTGTATTCAAACTACTTCATTTATAGTTGATTATATAATTGGATTATAGTAATCAATATATTTGAATTTAACCAATCAAATTATATTTGATTATATAGTTAGACTATAGTAATCATTATATTCAATAGTACCCAAAATCGTTGATTGGATAGTTGGACTATAGCAATCAAGATAACTGAAAGATTAGCGTTTAAGACATAATCATATGAGAAAATGTCTTTAAACGGCTCCAATTTTCAGATTGGGAATAGAACCTCATGATAGTCCTGGGAATTGAGAGGTCATTCTATTTGATAGAGAAACATCTCGGCCTGAGCCTGGAGTTGAGCAAATAGTGGAGCATGAGTTTTGGATGACTCATGGTGATGATAACTTTAGTGCTCAATCCGTTATGTTTGCCGCAAAGACTCCTTAATTTCTTCATCAGAACTAAGGATTAGATCCTTATAGTATGATATTGAAATTGAAGGATCTTCATAGATCTATATTTAGATCTTAGAAGTACTAATTGCAATAGAAAACTCTTGGAGAGTTAATAGCTATGCTCAATGAGACAAAGCCAGAGTTTTCAAAAGGGCAAGAAGCGCAAGGCGCATCTTACTTCGACATCCCATATGGCCAAGGCTTGGCCGAAGGCTTTTGGGATATGGAAAATGGCAAAGGCAAAATCGTCATAGTCTTCTAGGAAGACAAATGACATATCCCAAGATGTCTGCCTAAACTGTGGCAAACGGGATCACTGGAAGCGTGACTGCCATATGGACAAGGCAGACATGAAGGAAGTGAAGAGGGGCAAGGCTCCGACTTTAAGTATGTTTGTCATAAATATGTTCACTAATAGTTTCAAAATTGGATTTTTGATACTAAGTGTTGTACATAAATATATGTACTGATGTGCGGGATCTACTGATAAGCAGGAGACTGGCTTCAGTTGAGATCTAACATGCGAGTCGAAAATGGGACGAGAGTCGCTGTTTTAACCGTAGAAGCCTAAGTTTAGGAACTACCCTTAGGGTATGTACTTAAATTAGGAAACTGTTATAATGTACCTAGTTTGACTAGAAATATTATCTCTATATCTAAGTTTAACCCGTTGCGGGTATACCTTTATATTCTAGAACACTAAGTGTTTTATTTTATAAAGATGATATTGAGATAAGCACATTAGATGTGAATAACAGTATTTATATTTTGAATATAAATAAATCTCAAACGTATGACATGACAAAGAAATAGCTCAAACTGAATTAATCAGATGAGACTTATTTGTGGCATTGTTGTCTGGGACACATTAACAAGACTCGTATATCCACACTTTCGAAGAGTGGATACTAGGACAAATTTGATTCTAATTCAAATAATGTCTACAAATCTAGTTTATTAGGCAAAGTGCATAAAATACCTTTTACTTGGTAAAAATGTAAGTGCCACCGATCTGTTAGCCCTCGTTCATAGTGACGTAAGTGGGCCTATGTCTAGCTAGGCTAGAGGTGGATATGAATACTTCGCAACCTTTACGGATGTGGCTAAAGTATTAAACCGTCACGGTTAGACCGTGGTGGAAAATACTTAAGCAATAAGTTTCTAGATTACCTGAAAGAGTATAGTATTCTTTCACAGTGGACTCTTCACGGAACACCTCAATTTGACGGTGTGTCCGAACAGAGAAACTGAACTTCGTTGGACATGGTAAGGTTAATTATGAGTCGCTCTGAGCTACCATTTTCCTTCTAGAGATACACATTAAACAGTGCAATACTTATTTTGAATAAGGTTCTATGAAAATCTGTTAGACAGACTTCATATTAGATATGAACAGGAAAGAAACCGAGTTTTCTCATTCCTGAAGATTTGGGAATGTTGGGCATATGTTTGGATAATACCAAACTAGAACCCAAATTGGATAAGTGTTTAATTTGTAGGTTATCCTAGGGTAACCAAAGTATAGTACTTATATAACTCACTAGAGAACAATTTAATTGTTGCTCTCCATGCGGTTTTCCTAAGAGGAATTCCTATATGCAGTGGTAAGTGGGAGGAAAGTAAAGCTCGATGAAAATTGGAGTAATATTGTTCCAGGCACGGAACCTTAATGGAACACAAACAATACATCAGAGATGAAACTGTACCACAATCTTCTAATACACAAGAACCGCGTAAGTCGGAGAGACTCAAAAAATAACCTGGGAGGTATGGGTTTCTGATCTCACCTCATGTAGATGTCAATCTTATTGAGGAAGACTAACTGACTACGTATGAGGAAGTGATACAAGGTATCGACTCTCTATTATGGAAAAGTGCCATGATGTCCGAAATGGATTTCATGTATACCAACCAAGTTTGGATACTGGTTGATGTACCGGAAGGCATTATGCCTATTGGTACTATATGAGTCTTCAAAGAAGACATACATGGATGGCAACATACCAATGTACAAAGCTAGGCTTGTAGCGAAAAGGTATCGTTATCAACATTGTGTCGATTACGACGAAACCTTTTACTCGTTGCCATGATTAAATCCATTTGGATAATGCTTGCTAATACTGCATATTTCATTCATGAAATATGGCAGCTGAACGTCAAAATCGCTTTCCTTAAATGGAAACCTTTTGGAGGATGTTTATCAACATCCTGACGGCTTTGTCGTACCAAAACATGCAAATGAGGTTTGCAAGTTAATTTGATCTATTTATGGATTGAAGCAAGCATTGCGTTCTTGGAACCAGCGTTTTGATGTAATCATAATAGTATATGATTTAATTCAAAATGAAGATGATTCTTGTGTATATAAGAAGGTTAGTGGGAGCGCACTGACAATGATTGTCCTATATAATGATGATATATCATTTCTTGGAAATGACATTCCCATAATACAATCGGTGAAAGCTTGGCTTTCATGAAAATTCTCCATAGAATAATAGGAGAAACAACCTTTATTCTAGGAATAAAGATCTACTGGGATAGATCTAAAAGTTGTTGGCACTCTCTGAGGACTCGTACATTGAAAGATATGTATGCGACCTTGTGTCTCATATGCTTTGAGCATATGGAGTCACAATCAGGCCAATCCAGATGATGGTCACTAGATTGATGTTAAGAACATCCTTAAGTATCTTAGATGAACTAAGGATGCTTTCTTAAGCTGTGGAGAATGAGAACTTGAATTGACTAGGTTCACTACTGTAAGTTTCCAAACCGACAAAAATGACTATAAGTCGTAATAAGGGTACTATATAGTTTGAATAACGGAACAATGAGCTAGAAATCTTCCAAGCAAGATGTGAGAACATTGTGTTGTTGTACAAATTAACTATGTGACAAAGGAAATTGCTCTTTTATCATTTGTAATTGGATTACCGGGATATATAAATGATAAAAGTCCATATGATTAGTTCCGGATTAATAAGATATGAGAAATTATTAATCTACTAAGGTTTAATCATTAAAATATCCCTAGTCGTAGTATTATCGAGATTGGACATCGATAATGCGGAATAAGCTAGTATTACACTTGTGCGCGTTGTGGGAGCATAACGGCATAGTTCTCATATATTTAAGTATTGGATACTTATGCAAGTGTGACAGGAGGTTGTGTTTACCGATGGTATGGAAAACAGCTTCGCTCTGGATAGACCCCTCGAAATTCCATTGGTAGTATGACTTTGTGTCTATGGAAGTCCGAATCAGGGTAGGTGTATTTGGTCTTAACCTGAGACTTACATCACTAATACTTGCGACAATCAATATACTTTGGTTTTGGTCGTCCGGGGCTTTAACAGGTTCTGTGTAGCCTCTTCTGGGTATATTGAGAATCGTAGTGTATTGGGTGTGATGTCAAGATAGAAGTATCACTCCAGTCATATGGAGATGATGATCACGTAGGATACGGAACTAATACTCTTATGTACTGCAGTCATCGGGATAATATGACTAGGTCATGCTTATCCGATTATAGAGACTAGTTATCAGAGATCCGATATATGCTTCGTACGGGGCAGACACAATTCCAGCCCCAGGCCTATCATGTGACATCAGATACTGGATCGCTATACGCAATACTACGTATACTACGCCTGACACAGATTACATATTCCTTAAAAGAATATTTCTGGAGAATTGGGTAGGCACGATGCTTTGCTTGAAGCCAACCATGTCTTGTAAATCGGTAAGAACGTGGTACAGGGTACGCACGTATTCGGATAGTCCGACGACCGGATTTACTGCCAACATATCCAGGGATCTCATAGGTCGCTTCCCGAAGATTCACCGATGATGTATGACTCGCACATAATTAATCTGGGATTAATTATAAAAGAGAGAAAATTAATCTAGGATTAATTGCAGAGAGATTTTATCTGGGATAAAATTCTATTTGAAGAGAGAGAACGATTAATTTGGAATTAATCCATAAAATAATATATTCGATATATTAAACGAAATTAGATTTCGGCGCGGAATTAAATTAGATTTTAATTTGGGCAAACGAGTTAATTTAGAATTAATTCGCTAGCCCGAGATGTGTTGCGGGCCCACTCGGATTTTGAATCAAGTGTGGCCCACAAGTCACATCACATGTCACATCACTAGTCATTTATTCACCTTTTTTGGTGATGGAAGTTAGTGAATGGAATCATGGTAACTTGTTTTACACACAAGTTGAAAGGTGATTGACTTTGTACCAACTTTGGTATATCTTTTATTTGAATTTTGGAATTCAAAATAAGTCATTCACTAATCTCTCTTCTCTCACATCTCTCACGCCCAAATTCTTTCTCTCTTCTCTTGGCTTGGCCAAGAGTCACACAAGGATAATGGGAAATTTTTGTTGCAAAATTTTCCATTTCTAGCACATAAAGAGATCATTCAAAGGTGATAGGGAAATTTCTCCCATGAGTTTGGAACTCATTCAACAAGCTTGGAAGCTCAACATACAATAAAAACAAGGGCTTGGCCAAAACTCCAGGAGCAGATTTTTTTGTTGTCTACGCATCCAAAATCCGATCAAAGTAAATATTTTCCGCATTCTTACTTTGTTGTATTCACATGTTTCATTGCTTAATTGATCTTGGTTTGACCTAGAAAACCAACAGCTTCGTCCCGCTAATTCTTCATGACATTATTCACCCGATGCATTGACTCGACCTCAGCCTTCTTCTCAGCCAATTCCTTGGCAAAATCTTATTCGTTGTGGATCACCTTCACTTGCAATCATTTTGTATGATCATGATCCTCAACCATAGAGGTCAACAGATACATGATGGTGGCTATCACATAGGTCATATGCACAAATGATAGTTCGGGCCAGTATATAAAGTTAATTGACATACAGAAGAGATCAGGTTGTGAAGAGACCTACCAACTCTAGCAACGATATCTCCTAGTGGAATGGATTCCATGAATTGGGTCTTGTCCAATGTGACCTCATTGGCCATGAAGTTGAATGTTGTGATAAGGTGACCCATTTGAGGCCGTAAATCCTCCGAAAGGTCGTATATCCCTAGTAACCGGGGAGGGGCATCATGTTGTGAAGTAGAGGCCATCAGGGCCTTCCCTCGTGATTTTTTGGTTTTTCTAGGGGGTGGTTTTTCCTCCATGTCAAGGTCGATCATCTCAGTGCCGACCTGGTAGGTACATTTTCTTTATTGTCTTCGAGGTGAAGGTGGTGGAGGAATGACCTAGGAGCTTTGTACATGGTGTCTGCCCTATCCCTACCGTTTGCCCTAGGCAGCGATATCGAAACGGCTTTGCCTCTAACGGGTCATTACTGCATAGAAAAAATATACATGTTAGAAAATGGCATCGAGTCATATACAAAACATAAAGTAATGGAATAACAAAGAAAGTAGAGGGGAAAATCAGTCAGTGACTACCAGAGGTCCTACCAACCAGTGGAGGGGTGCCCGGGATAAGATTCGCCTCAGTAGAGAGGAATTATTGACCAAGTCTAAATAATGACCCCTATATTGGGATGCAAACTTGACCTATGTTGGGTTTGGTGATGCAACTTTGATAGGTCCCCCCAACAGGCTACAAGGGTGACAATCGTAAGTTAGCATATTAAAGCTACAAAAATTTCAAGTATGGAAATATACATGGTCGAGTATAACCTCCTTTGAAAAATTGGTTCAGGACTATAATTTTTTTATTCTAGTGGACCTAGTGTTGTCCTCAGTTACCCCCGACCCAAAACCACTTGTCCTTAAAGTTCTTATTGGTGGCAGGGAGCTTGGCCAATAGTCTGCTTCCCCCTGAATTGGCGGACATGTAATACCAGCCCTTGTAGTCATTCGGGTTGGCATTGAGCATGTAGAGTCGCTTCAATTCATACATTGAAGGCTCGCTCAGACCAGTCCAGTTCCAGATCACGTACAACTAAGCCAGTACCTGCCACCCATTCAGAATTAACTGACAAGGGGCCAAGTTCATTGTTGTAAATATCTTTGCAAAATACCCTTGTATGGGTAATCTCAGGCCCATGTCAAAGAATGCCATGCAGATTGCCACCCGATCATCCTCCTATTGACTCACCCGGTCAAATTCATCGGATATTTCTAAAGTCACATCACCAGGTACACTGAATCTTCTGTCAGAAGTTCCAGATTGGCCTAGGTCACTATAGAAGGCATGTCCATGTCTAGGCCATAGTAGTCAAAGGGAAGGTACGCTAGCAACGATCAATGAAATCTCAAGAGATAGTTTTTTTTTTTCACCCAATCGACTATCTCATTACCAATAAGATTAACGTCCAGAATTTTTCTACCTTTTAGAAAAGCTGATTGAGAAGAGCTAATTAGATTCCCAAAACAAGCTTAATTCTATTTGCTAAGATTTTAACAATGATTTTGTAAAGACGGTTAAACAAAGAGTTGTTGGGATTTGTATGCTCGACAAATAAATGTATTCGAAACATTATTGATTAATAAATTTGTGATTCTATTTTATTCCATGTTTGCATTTTGATTTGCTTTATAAAATTTATGAAAATTCCGTGATTATTTATGTAGCTTTAAATTAAACATATATGTATATGTAAAATGTTACATACATATATGCATGGATAAAATTTAAAGAGTAATAATCAAAATTTGTCCATGACTATGATTTGATGTTGGGAATCTTCAAATCCAAAGTCATAAATACAGTTCATTCCATTATGAATGATATAGTTATATCCAGATTATATTATGTAGAGACATAGAAATGAATGTGTTTTATATAATAAGATTATATTGGACAGGACCATATAAAATTGAAATGTTCTAATAATTTCCGTTAAATAAAGAACATCAATTTTATTATAATGATGGTCATATATGTGATGATCTTAATTCATTATATTTAGCAGACTCCTATATCATATTAATTTACTCGGTATGGTTTTGTATTTATTACATTTCGTAAACCTTGTATTTTGGGAATGAGTTGAATGAATAGCTGGGAATGCTAACTTGATATAATGAAATTCGTTCATAAGATTCTCTTGTTTATTAGTTCAGGACCTGAACAATTAGCGCGCAAATTCATAAAAGTTATGAATTAATTGTTCACTTGAGAACTAATTGAAGTCAAGGATAAAGATGTAATTGGAGAGGTTAACGGATATTTTATACCTAACTCCTTTACGAATCTATTATGGAGGATCATTGCATAGGTAATGACTACATCAATGGACGAATACTTTGAGTAATTAATTCTATAATTCTGAGAGTGCAATTCTGGATATTTAGTGGAGTTACTCAAGAATTAATAATTTCCGTTTGATTAATAAAAGAGTTTATAATTAATCGACGAAATTATTGGAGCTTAGAATTATAGGTCCATCGGTCCCCTCGTCGTCTTCTATCACTGTTCGAACGATTATAAGTACGATGAAAAATAATTGTGAATTGTATAAAATAATTATGAATTATTTTACACTCTAATTATTCCATGTAACTCTTGTTTGGAAATTATGACAAATGTTGTCCTAAAATATTTATCAATAGATAATGTATCTATTTATTAAATTATGAAAATTAATATTTATTTAATTTGATTAATTAAATTTTAATTTAATGAGATAATATTTTCAAAAGTTGAAAATTTTAAAAATTATTTTTTAATGAATTATCTTTGATAATTTATAGGATAAATATCAAAGGATTTTAATTTTGATTTTTTTTTTGAAAATTAAAATTAATAATATCCTTAATGGATTTGGTTGATAAGAATTTGATTTTGATATTGATAAAAGTTAATCAAAAGAGAAAATCCTACCAAAAGGATAAAAACGTGTGGGCTGTTTGTTTTTGTAGAATATCACTTTTGATCAAAAACAAGAGAACAGCAAGAAACAAAAACAGAGGCTGAAGACAGAAAATAAAGGAAAACAGTTTTCTTTTTCTTCAGTTTGATTTTGAGAAAATCAAAAGGAAAACAGCATTCAGGATTCGTCTCATGTGTTGAGTACACGGATCATTAATAAATAAGAGTATTCTTCGTAATTATTTTCACGCCCACACGTACCGTTTGAGGTGAGGCGATAAGTCGAGGAAGATCGTGGTTCAAAGAATCGTGATTCAAAGAGATCCAGATCTGCAGGTATATTTCTTAATTGAGTTCTAAATATTTTATTATTAATATACTAGAAAATACGGATCCGGTTTTTATTGTTCATGTAATAAATTAAATTTTTTTTTCTGTTACCAAACACGATTTCCGCTGCGCATGAACTCTGAAAACCAACAAATGGTATCATGAGCGGTCGTATTTATTCTAGTATATTAATAAGAATGATTTATTGTAAATCATTTTAATATGTATGTAAAAGAGTAGGCTATGCATTTTTTATGAATTATCATGTGATGGTAAATGTATGGATATTAATCGTTAATTGTATGGTTGACCTTGGGTTATGATTTTAATTTTTTGTTTTATATATTGGATATGTAAACCCAAAAATTAAATGGGTATTTCTTTTTGTAATTGTTAATTTTTTGTAATTGTTCGAGATCAAGATCAAGCCAAATAGACGATGCACGGACGGACGATTATTTTTTAAATATAATTAATATTTCCAGAATTTTTTTTTCCTGCACTGTGCAGCAGTGAGACTGCTGCACGAGCAGCAGCCACGCTGATGCACATATGTGCAGCAAGTGGGCTGCTGCTGAGCAGCAGCAAGCACAGTGCGGCAGTGAGACTGCCCACTGTGCGAGAAAAAAAATATCTGGTGAAAGTCACTTGGAAATATAATTATATTTTTTTCTAGATTTGAGATTAATGTAATTTTATTTTGTTATGGTTGTAATTTTAGAAATACCCAAATTGTCAACCCGGTTAATATCCAATTTATTTATTTTGTGTGAATTATAAAATGTTTATTCTCATGCATATTGAAATGACATATAGAATTAGGGCAATGTCTACTCTTGTATTATAACATGCCATACATACATGTGCATTTTCATAAATTTATTTATGATGGTAAATAGTTTATAATTTGATTAAAAACTATTTTAGAATTTTTATCGATTAGTCGATTAAATAAAATTTGTGAATTAATTTTAAATCGTTAAAATTTGTAATGTCACAAAATTTAGTTCTAAGTATTTATAATAAATTGTTTATCAGTAATAACTTAGATGTTTCATAATGAATTTAAGTTTTATTAGTAAAGCAGGTAATTTTATTATGAAAATTATATTGGTAATTAAAGACCTTTAATATTGATTTCATGGTCTTTTTCCACTAAGTTTTCAAAACATTAGATGTTTCACATATAAAATCACTAAACTTAAAATAATGAGTGGGAGCGGGTAGTTTGTCAAAACATCCTTTGGTCTCCACCATTAGTGCAACATCGTGAAATCTAAGTGGGGCTTCGTGATGACTTTAGTTTCATCCTCCCTAAGGAGAGTGTTTGCTTAGGTTAATATTAAGGTTGTACTTCTTACGATAGGATTTATAAAATATATTTCATAATTAACTTACCATAAGGTGGTTGTTATGAGTTAAATTTTAAAGATCCAAAACGGTGGGTTACACTCATATAAATATAGTTAAAAGTGTTAATTATATTTAGACCAAAAATCGGTTATTAATAAATTTTGAAAACATGAGATATTTTGAAAAATTTTATTAATTGAGATTGTCTCTATTTTAATAAGGTGTTGTGATCGACCCTAAGGCAACATAATATGCTTATCAAATTTTTCGAGGCTATAGTCGTGCATATATATTTTAGTGTTTTGCATATGCATCATGCATCATGATTATTATGCCAAATTTATTTTGAATTTTATGCATGGAATAATTTAGAATATTTTTTTAATGAATTCAGAAATATGTCAAATCCAATCGTATCACTGCTTGTTACTGAAAAATTAACTGGTGATAATTTTGCTAAGTGGAAGAAAAATATGAATATAATTCTTGTGCTGGATAACCTGAAGTTTATCCTGATGGAGGAATGTCCTCCAGAACCAGCTGTGAATGCCAACAAAACCATCAAAGATGCCTATGAAAATTGGATTCGAGCAAATGACAAAGCTCGTTGTTATTTGCTTGCTGCCATGTCTGACGTGCTTAACACAAAGCACGAAAAGACAGAGACTGCTTTTGAGATAATGGAGTCTTTACAAGGCAAGTTTGGCAAACCCTCTGATCAAGCTAAACATGAAGCAGTCAAGAAAGTCATGAACTGCAAAATGAAAGCTGGAACTCATGTTCGTGAGCATGTGCTAATGATGATTAGTACTATTCATGAGGCATAAATCAATGGGGCTACCATAGATGAAGGCACACAAGTGGGCATGATTTTGGAAAGCCTTAGCCCACAATTTCTTCAGTTCAAAAGCAATTACTTCATGAATAAGCTGAGTTATAATTTGACTGAATTGCTTAACGAACTCACTACTTTTGAGTCTATTTCTGTGGAGAAGAAAGGAGAAGCAAATGTTGCTGAACCTTCTAACTCTAACTCTTCTCTAAAGAAGAGAAATAGAAATAAGAATAAATGTAAGAGTTCAGGAACTGAGAAAACAGCAGGGAACAACAGCAAAAAGAACAAGCCAAACAACAGTCAAGGAAATAAAAATGGCTCCACACAGAAAAAACCAAAAGGAAAATGTTTCCATTGTGGAATTGATGGGCATTGGAAGAGAAACTGCAAGAAATATCTCGAAGAGCTGAAACAGAAAAAGAAAGGTAAATTAGATTTACTTGTTACTGAATCTTTTTTAGTTGAAAATGATTTATCACCCTGGATAATTGATTCAGGAGCGACTAATCATATTTGTTGTTTCTTACAGATGCTTGATTCTTACACAAGACTTGCTGATTGGGACTTTACTTTGAGAGTTGGGAATGGCGCTTTAGTTTCAGCATCAGCAGTTGGACAAATAAAACTTTATGTTGAGAACAATAAATTTTTATTTTTGAATAATGTTTATTTCGTACCGGGGTTTACTAGAAATCTCATTTCAGTTTCTCGACTTTATGAACAATCTTATTCAATTTCTTTTGATAATAAATCAGTTGTTATTTCAAGAAATGGTTTGAATATTTGTTCTGGTTTTATTGAAAATGGGCTCTATGTAATAAGGCCCAATTTTAATTCATTATTGAATGCTGAAATGTTCAAAGTTGCATTGCCAAAAACAAAGAAACAAAAGATTTCTCACACTGATAACACATATCTATGGCACCTAAGACTTGGTCATATAAATCTTGACAGGATAAATAGGCTTGTAAAGGATGGTCCTTTAAGAGAACTAAATGTTAGTACTCTATCAGTCTGTGAATCATGTCTTGAAGGTAAGATGACAAATAGGCCTTTCTCTGCAAAAGGCAATAGAGCCCAAGAACCATTGAAGCTTATACATTCAGATGTTTGTGGACCTATGTCTACACAAGCAAGAGGTGGCTATGAGTACTTCGTTACTTTTGTTGATGATTACTCTAGATATGGTTATGTTTACCTAATGAGACATAAGTCTGAAACTTTTGGAAAGTTTAAAGAATTCCAAATCGAAGCGGAAAAACAATTAGGTAAATCAATCAAGTGCCTTCGATCAGATCGAGGAGGTGAATACCTTGATAATGAATTCAAAGATCACCTATTAGAGTATGGGATTTTATCCCAACTAACTGCACCTGGTACACCTCAGCAAAATGGTGTAGCTAAGAGGAGGAATCGAACTTTACTCGACATGATTCGTTCCATGTTGAGTTATTCTTCACTTCCAAAATCGTTTTGGGGGTATGCTATACAAACAACAACCTACATTTTGAATGTGGTTCCATCTAAGTCAGTACCTAGAACACCTTTAGAGTTATGGAGTGGCCACAAACCCAGTTTGAGTCACTTTCGTATATGGGGTGCCCAGCATACGTGCTAATGGGTAAGACAACAAAGTTGGAAATGCGTTCTGAAGTTTGTTTCTTTATAGGATATGCAAAAGGCACAAGGGGAGGTATGTTTTATAATCCTTGAGATAATAAGGTGTTTGTGTCGACAAATGACAAATGCCACGTTTCTTGAGAATAATTATATGGCGGACTTCAAACCTCAAAGCAAGATAGTCTTGGAGGAATTAAAATATGATGAGATCAGTCAACAACCTGCTAGGATTATTGTTCCACAAAGCGAGGAGACCACATCTTCGAGTCAGAATATCTTACCACCTCGTCGTAGTGGGAGGATAGTACGACTACCTTCTCGATATAGACAAGATGGTGAAGCACAAGTTGTTATCACTGATGATGGAAGAGATGACCCATTAACATATAGATGTGCAATGGAAGATCATGACAAAGAGAAATGGTTTGAGGCTATGAAACTTGAGATGAAATCCATGTATTCCAAATCAGTACGGGAGCTTGTAAATCCTATAGGGTGCAAATGGATCTATAAAAGAAAGAGGGGAGTGGACGGTAATGTAGAGACATTTAAAGCAAGGCTAATGGCAAAGGGTTATACCCAAAAAGAAGGAGTTGACTATGAGGAAACTTTTTCACCAGTAGCCATGCTGAAGTCCATTCGAATCTTACTTTCCATTGTTGTAGACGCTGGTTTTCGCCCGAGGTCCACAATTGAGATTTCGTAAAAGGGGGCACTGGCGATCCTGCAAAACAAAGATGTAGAGTGAGCGGGAGTACTGCCCACCGGTGTGGTGGGTGCCGGGGGCACTCCGACGCTCAAGTCAGTGAAGGAAATGAGGAAGTAGTAGGAGGGAGGTCAAAGTAAGATATTACCTTGAGCTTTGTAGGGTGCCGTGAGGGCGGTTGATGTTAGATACTGAAAGCTATCGAGAGAATCCCCCGAACTATCCGAGTTCCCTCATTTTATCCTCTAGTCCTGTTCCTCTCCCCCCCATGGTATAGCAATCTGTGCCTTTATTGATTGTCTTTTGATTGTTTTCCCGTTAGAACATGGTAACAATCACTTTAATGAAGTGCCATTACTGCTTGCAAATTGGAACGGATGAATTGTGGGTGGTATTAATGGGCCTGGGCGTTACGTGTCTCCTCCTTGGGCTTGGGCTTATGAATCTCTAGGCCGCTATTCACTTTAATCATTGGGCTTCCTTCTGAAGTAGAAACTTGGGCCTGGAGTAAAAGGACAAAATTGCCCTTGGCCCAAATTTGGCCCGTACAGTTTGTCCCCTACTCTCTAAGTCAAAGAGTCCTTGGCTTGGAGAGTACTTGATGCTGGTGTCGCTTGGGACGTGGCCATATTATGTAGCTGTACTCGAGCGTTGATGCTGCCTACTAATTGAACTAAACGAATGTCAAGTTATCAACTTGAGTCTACAAGAGCCATTGGGGAAGTACCTAATCGTTTGGACCCGATGAAGGTCAGTATATCAGTCATACGACATATGCCCTCCATGTCTACAAGTTGACTCGAAATGAGTCTATGGGGGATGTCCCCGGTCGACTGGACTTGATGAGTCCAGGAATGTATAATTCATACGACATGTGTAATCCATGTCTACAATTTTGACTCGACATGAGTCCATGGGGGATGTCCCCGGTCGACTGGACTTGATGAGTCCTGGAATGTATAATTCATACGACATGTGTAATCCATGTCCACAACTTGACTCGACATGAGTCCGTGGGGGATGTCCCCGGTCGACTGGACTTGGCGAGTCCTGGAATGTATAATTCATACGACATGTGTAATCCATGTCCACAAATTGACTCGACATGAGTCCGTGGGGGATGTCCCCAGTCGACTGGACATGATGAGTCCAGGAATGTATAATTCATACGACATGTGTAATTCATGTCTACAACCTTGACTCGACATGAGTCTATGGGGGATGTCCCCGGTCGACTGGACTTGATGAGTCCGGGAAGATATAAGTCATACGACATGTGTAATCCATGTCTACAACTTTGACTCGACATGAGTCTATGGGGGATGTCCCCGGTCGACTGGACTTGATGAGTCCAGGAATGTATAATTCATACGACATGTGTAATCCATGTCCACAACTTGACTCGACATGAGTCCGTGGGGGATGTCCCCGGTCGACTGGACTTTATGAGTCCAGGAAGATATAAGTCATACGACATGTGTAATCCATGTCTACAACTTGACTCGACTTGAGTCAGTGGGGGATGTCCCCGGTCGACTGGACTTGATGAGTCCAGGAAGATTTAAGTCATACGACATGTGTAATCCATGTCTACAACTTGACTCGACATGAGTCTATGGGGGATGTCCCTGGTAGACTGGACTTGATGAGTCCAGGAAGATTTAAGTCATACGACATGTGTAATCCATGTCTACAACTTGACTCGACATGAGTCTATGGGGGATGTCCCCGGTCGACTGGACTTGATGAGTCCAGGAAGATTTAAGTCATACGACATGTGTAATCCATGTCTACAACTTGACTCGACATGAGTCTATGGGGGATGTCCCCGGTCGACTGGACTTGACGAAGGTTCAAATGACTTTTCATTCTAAAAAGATTCCTTATGTAGTCCAGAATTGGTAATATTAAATTAATGTAGTACATAAGAGATGACTAACTTTTCATGTCCTCTGATGAGGAGATGGAAACTTCTTTCCCGTATCGTGAGTCAAAGGTCATCCTCCTTGTTGTATAGGAATTGAATGAACAAGATATTTTATCATCCTACGTATGTCAAGTTGGAAAATTGATCAATGAAAAACCTTTATGTGTGTTGTGTTTAATGGCGCCACTCCTTGATGCCAACCTACATCCTATCGAATAAGACCTCTGACTAACTACATGCGTAGTGTCCAATGTTGCCTTAGCCAAACAACCTTTGCATCATGTCAAATGAGATATTTAGCCAATGCTACACACGTGTGCATGTGGCGTCAAACGGTGCCCAAGAAAAGAAAATACGAAGATAAGCAAATGAAATTTCAAACTTCCCAAATTCAGCCCAACGCATAACTTTCCTAGCCCAAATCACGGGCTGCCAAAGTAGAGCTGGACCGACCCACACCCTAGCCTCGTGAAGTAGTCCCGGCATTCAAACAAATTTCACCACGTAGATGAAAGCCCAATAGGCCCGACGTGAATATGAAAGCGGTAGAGTCATAAGCCTTTTTTTTTTTTTTTGACAACGAATTATAGGAAGCTGATTTTGAGCTCTTTGACAAAGAGGCAAGTCCCTAATCAGAGCTGTTATTTTCACAGCTTTGCTTTCTTTGACCTTCGCCTCCCCCATTGTTTATTTCTTAACAGCGCCAAGTAACAAAGAGTGAAATCATATAATGCAAACACTGGTCCTCTTGATTCGACCCAAATGAAGCAGGTCCATGTGAGCAATTTGTACAAAAGATCAAGCCAGTTTACGCCATTGCAGAATGGCCCAACATGTACCAATCAAAACAAAGGCTCAAACAAAGCTTCAACAAAAAGAACCAGCCCAAATTTTGAAAGTCAACAAAGGTGCCCCTGCCAATGTCGAATGTTACAGGCTCCATCCTTGATCGGGAATCACACGATTTTTGGGAGCTTTGTGCTACAAGTAATCTTCTTGATTTGCAGACGACTTTGGGAGTTTGGCGTACAGCTTTGGCCAGTGTGGCACTTATTAATTGTATGCAATTTTTTGTCGAATGAGCAGTGAGCTTAGGGGCATATGATGCGGTGCTGTTGGTTTTGGTTTGCAGTGTGATTGTGTGAATCATGTGTGATGCTCTCTCCAAGCCTCTTTCTTTTTCCACATGCTGGTGTTGTCCCAGAGCTTACACGCTAGTCGAGCTTCATTTTCCCTCTGCACGTTGGGTGGCTTCTTTTTCCCTCTGCACGTTGGGTGGTCTGCTATCTATGGTGAATTTGACGTAACCGATAGGTGAAATTTGACTGAAATATGCCTTAAATCATGCGATAAGTGGGGTCGAGGATCACTTCCGAAACTGCGCAAGATTTTTAGGGAAATTAGCATACTACCGAAGCCCACTTCCGACTGATGGGTTCTTGAAAACAATGCCTGACTTTGACTAATCGTGTCCTGAAAATTGGTACCTTTTTATTTGATGCAGACGACCTTTGTTAGGTACATAAGATTGTGGGTATCATTTGTATTAGGTATTCACGGGTCATTTAGGCTTATCATTTGGAACCTCAACAAAAGGCTCTACCATACTTCCTGGGATTTTCTTCGGCAGCTTCTTTGTTTTCATCATCATTGTAGAATCCTTCAATTATTAAGATGGAGGAACTGAGGAAGTAGTAGGAGGAAGGTCAAAGTAAGATATTACCTTGAGCTTTGTAGGGTGTCGTGAGGGCGGTTGATGTTAGATACTGAAAGCTATCGAGAGAATCCCCCGAACTATCCGAGTTCCCTCCTTTTATCCTCTAGTCCTGTTCCTCTCCCCCCATGGTATAGCAATGTGTGCCTTTATTGATTGTATTTTGATTATTTTCCCGTTAGAACATGGTAACAGTCACTTTAATGAAGTGCCATTACTGCTTGCAAATTGGAACGGATGAATTGTGGGTGGCATTAATGGGCCTGGGCGTTACGTGTCTCCTCCTTGGGCTTGGGCTTATGAATCTCTAGGCCGCTATTCACTTTAATCATTGGGCTTCCTTCTGAAGTAGAAACTTGGGCCTGGAGTAAAAGGACAAAATTGCCCTTGGCCCAAATTTGGCCCGTACAATTGCTGCTCATTATGATTATGAAATTTGGCAGATGGATGTCAAGACAACCTTTTTGAATGGCTATGTTGAAGAGACCATCTATATGGAGCAACCAGAAGGTTTTATAAGCAAGGACGAAAAGCAAAAGGTTTGCAAGTTGCAAAGGTCTATCTATGGACTTAAGCAAGCGTCCAGATCTTGGAACATGAGATTTGATGAGGCGGTCAAATCTTATGGCTTTATCCAAAATCCTGATAAATCTTGTGTTTATAAATTCATCAAGGACAAGCGAGTGGTCTTTCTAATACTTTATGTTGATGATATTCTACTTATTGGGAATAATATAGAACTATTATCAGACGTAAAGGCTTGGCTGGCTGAACAATTCCAAATGAAAGATTTGGGCGAAGCAAGTTACATTCTTGGGATCCGTCTTATTAGAGATCGCAAGAAAAAGCTGATAGCTCTGTCTCATGCATTGTATATTGACAATATGCTTGTTAGATATTCAATGCAAAACTCCAAGAAAGGTAACTTACCTTCCCATCATAGAGTTGTTCTTTCTAAAAGGAAGTGTCATTCGACACCCCAATAGGAAGAAGATATGAGACAAATTCCATATGCGTCGGCAGTAGGGAGCTTGATGTATGTTATGCTATGCACAAGACCTGATATATGCTATGCAGTTGGAATAGTTAGTCGTTTTCAGTCAAATCCAGGATTAGATCATTGAGTAGCAGTTAAGAATATTCTCAAGTATCTACGGAGAACGAGGAACTATATGCTTGTTTATTCAGGAAAGGATTTGATTTCGATTGGATATACTGATTCTGATTTTCAATCAGATACAGATGATCGAAAGTCGATATCTGGATCAGTATTTACTCTTGGTGGGGGAGCTATAGTTTGGAGAAGCATCAAACAATCATGTGTTGCTGATTCAACTATGGAAGTCGAATATGTGGCTGCTTGTGAAGCTGCCAAAGAAGCGGTTTGGCTCCGAAAGTTCTTTACCGATCTGGAAGTGGTTCCAGATATGGACAAGTCATTGTCACTTTATTGTGATAATAGTGGTGCAGTGGCTAATTCCAAAGAACTAAGAAGCCACAAGAGATCAAAACATATTGAGAGGAAATATCATGTAATTAGGGACATTGTGCAATGCGGAGACGTGGCTGTACTGAAGATTCCATCTGCAGAGAATCTAGCCGATCCTTTTACCAAGACGCTGCCTGCAAAGAGTTTTGAGGGGCATCTAGAAGGATTGGGCATTAGAGACATGTCTCATTTGCTTTAGGGCAAGTGAGAGTTTGTTGGGATTTGTATGCCCGACAAGCAAATGTATTCGAAACATTATTGATTAATAAATTTGTGATTCTATTTTATTCCATGTATGCATTTTGATTTGCTTTATAAAATTCATGAAAATTCCGTGATTATTTATGTAGCTTTAAATTAAACATATATGTATATGTAAAATGTTACATACATATATGCATGGATAAAATTTAAAGAGTAATAATCAAAATTTGTCCATGACTATGATTTGATGTTGAGAATCTTCAAATCCAAAGTCATAAATACAGTTCATTCCATTATGAATGGTATAATTATATCCAGACTATATGATGTGATCCTAGCAGCATGGATCGATTTCGTTTGTTTAGACTTATTTATTATTTATTTTCATATATGGAACCAACGTGGTTGTCCGTTTTTATTTATTATTTGGGTTAGTTTATTTTATTTAATTATGGGTTCAAAATGGGCTAGAAATTAGGAGTTATGGGTTTTTAGTTGGTAATGGGTAGTTTATGGCTATTTTAGACTTTTTGGCTCTCTTAGGGTTTGAGCATGTCATTATTTAAACTCAAAAATAACTCTTAATGAAAAACCCTATTATTTGTGCGTGAATAGTGAATTTCTTTGAGATTAAGAAAATTTTATCATCGTTCAGTGATTGAACAAAGACTTATCAAAGGGTTGGCATCCTTTGTGGCGTCCTATTTGCTGGCAAAATTCATCCGAGGCTATCTCCAAGGGTTTTCAAGGACAGGTTCTTTGGGGGTCTACGGGATCTTGGATCGGGTTTCGTCTTTTCATATCCGGTTTCGTATCAATTGGTAATCAGAGCCAGATTTCAGGTCTGACTTTTATTTATTTATCCTTTTTTTTTTCATTCTTTCGTATCTACTTGCCTATCAAATCTTATTTTTTTTTCCTTTTTTTTTTTTTTCTCTTTTACTGTGTGTCGTTGTCGGTCAAAAAAAAAAAAAAAAAAAGAGGAAATTTGCTGTTAATGCCTGACACCTATCCATTAGCTTGTTTAAAATTGCAGTGATTGTTGACCATTAATCTTTACTTTGTTAGTTGGGTCGTTTGGTTCAAAAAAAAAAAAAAAAAAAAAGTTGCCGTTTGTGACCAAAAAAAAAAAAAAAAAAAAATTATAACAACCACAATCTCCTTTTGACATTTTTTTTTTTTTTGCTTGGGCCACTGTGATTGTTTCAACATTCTTCTTAATTCTTTTCTTCTATATTCCTTTTTTTTCAGCCTGTGTCTTGTGTGTTTTTGGGTCCTTGTGTGTCGAAAAAAAAAAAAAAAAAAACCTTGAAACAGACTCACGCCATTTGCCTGGGCTGTGAAAAAAAAAAAAAAAAAATCAGATCTGGTCAGTAAAGTTTGATCAATTATCTTGTGTGTTAAGTTGTGCTAGGGATTGCCTTAGTGTTCCTTAATCGAAAAGAAAATTTTTGGTTGAATTTGTCACTGAATTTTGAATCTGATTTTTTTTTTGTGTTTTGTTTTGCGTCTCATGTGAGTTTTTTTAGTCTTATTTTTGTCTCGTCTTTGTCTTTGTCATTTTTTTTAGTCGTTTCTTCCTTCTTGAGTTTGTTTTTGTCAAGATGCCAAGTGCATTGGTTGATATTATGGGGCACCCAAGAGATAATATCTCTCGTACCAGAGTATTTGTGAAAGATGAGGTGTGCAGTGTGATTATTGATGGGGAACAGTGGGCTAATTTAGTTAGTACCAGCCTCGTGGAGAAATTGAGGTTGTCATTGCGAAACCATCATAAGCCTTATATGTTGCGAGGTTTGCCTAATTGTGATGAGGTTAAGGTGAAATATCAAGTCATGGTTGCCTTTACTACTATGAGGTTTCATGATGAAGTATTATGTGATGTGGTGCCTATGCTTGATTGTCACGTATTGTTGGGTGGGTCATGGAAGTATGATAGGCAAGTGTGGCATCATGTTGAGAGGAGTAGGTACATTTATGTCACGGAGCGGAGGTCAGTGATTATTTCTCTTTTAACACCACAACAAGCCTATAAAGATCAATTAATAATGAAGAGGAGAAGTGAGGTTGAAAAGAGGAAAAACGAAAGAGTTGTCGAGTGCTTAGCAAATAAACTTTCTAGTGATATTGTTAATGTCAAAGAAAAAAATATGAGCATGGTAGTGAGTAAGCAAGTAGTGATGAGTGAGTGTGATGCGAAGGTTGTTGCTATTGCTGAGGTGGATGACGTAGCTGTTGCTGGTGATGATAAATTTGAAGCTCAATACATGGCTAACTGTATTGATGCAATTACATGTGTAGTCGAATGTATTGAGAGTGTTGAGCATCCAAATGAGAGTAGTGAGCCGGGAAACACATGGATAAATACATGTGAGAGTTTTGTGAGTGTTAAGCATGTAGAATTTGTTGTGAATGAGAATGAGAGTGTGAACTTAATTAGGAATCTCATTGGGACGGTGGGTGAAATAAAATTAGATATTGCGGAAGAGTATGGGCAAGATGGAACAATACACAAGCATTATTGTACTAACATTGACAATTTTCTTCCATGTGAATTTTCCTTGTTACAGAATAATCGTCCAATTGATTTTATCATTACTATCTATGATCCGGGCACGGATTCGAGGAAGAATCCTTTTCAAGAGAGGGAGAATGATGTGATCCTAGCAGCATGGATCGATTTCGTTTGTTTAGACTTATTTATTATTTATTTTCATATATGGAACCAACGTGGTTGTCCGTTTTTATTTATTATTTGGGTTAGTTTATTTTATTTAATTATGGGTTCAAAATGGGCTAGAAATTAGGAGTTATGGGTTTTTAGTTGGTAATGGGTAGTTTATGGCTATTTTAGACTTTTTGGCTCTCTTAGGGTTTGAGCATGTCATTATTTAAACTCAAAAATAACTCTTAATGAAAAACCCTATTATTTGTGCGTGAATAGTGAATTTCTTTGAGATTAAGAAAATTTTATCATCGTTCAGTGATTGAACAAAGACTTATCAAAGGGTTGGCATCCTTTGTGGCGTCCTATTTGCTGGCAAAATTCATCCGAGGCTATCTCCAAGGGTTTTCAAGGACAGGTTCTTTGGGGGTCTACGGGATCTTGGATCGGGTTTCGTCTTTTCATATCCGGTTTCGTATCAATTGATAATCAGAGCCAGATTTCAGGTCTGACTTTTATTTATTTATCCTTTTTTTTTCATTCTTTCGTTTCTACTTGCCTATCAAATCTTATTTTTTTTTCCTTTTTTTTTTTTTTCTCTTTTACTGTGTGTCGTTGTCGGTCAAAAAAAAAAAAAAAAAAGAGGAAATTTGCTGTTAATGCCTGACACCTATCCATTAGCTTGTTTAAAATTGCAGTGATTGTTGACCATTAATCTTTACTTTGTTAGTTGGGTCGTTTGGTTCAAAAAAAAAAAAAAAAAAAGTTGCCGTTTGTGACCAAAAAAAAAAAAAAAAAAATTATAACAACCACAATCTCCTTTTGACATTTTTTTTTTTTTTGCTTGGGCCACTGTGATTGTTTCAACATTCTTCTTAATTCTTTTCTTCTATATTCCTTTTTTTTCAGCCTGTGTCTTGTGTGTTTTTGGGTCCTTGTGTGTCGAAAAAAAAAAAAAAAAAACCTTGAAACAGACTCACGCCATTTGCCTGGGCTGTGAAAAAAAAAAAAAAAAAATCAGATCTGGTCAGTAAAGTTTGATCAATTATCTTGTGTGTTAAGTTGTGCTAGGGATTGCCTTAGTGTTCCTTAATCGAAAAGAAAATTTTTGGTTGAATTTGTCACTGAATTTTGAATCTGATTTTTTTTTGTGTTTTGTTTTGAGTCTCATGTGAGTTTTTTTAGTCTTATTTTTGTCTCGTCTTTGTCTTTGTCATTTTTTTTAGTCGTTTCTTCCTTCTTGAGTTTGTTTTTGTCAAGATGCCAAGTGCATTGGTTGATATTATGGGGCACCCAAGAGATAATATCTCTCGTACCAGAGTATTTGTGAAAGATGAGGTGTGCAGTGTGATTATTGATGGGGAACAGTGGGCTAATTTAGTTAGTACCAGCCTCGTGGAGAAATTGAGGTTGTCATTGCGAAACCATCATAAGCCTTATATGTTGCGAGGTTTGCCTAATTGTGATGAGGTTAAGGTGAAATATCAAGTCATGGTTGCCTTTACTACTATGAGGTTTCATGATGAAGTATTATGTGATGTGGTGCCTATGCTTGATTGTCACGTATTGTTGGGTGGGTCATGGAAGTATGATAGGCAAGTGTGGCATCATGTTGAGAGGAGTAGGTACATTTATGTCACGGAGCGGAGGTCAGTGATTATTTCTCTTTTAACACCACAACAAGCCTATAAAGATCAATTAATAATGAAGAGGAGAAGTGAGGTTGAAAAGAGGAAAAACGAAAGAGTTGTCGAGTGCTTAGCAAATAAACTTTCTAGTGATATTGTTAATGTCAAAGAAAAAAATATGAGCATGGTAGTGAGTAAGCAAGTAGTGATGAGTGAGTGTGATGCGAAGGTTGTTGCTATTGCTGAGGTGGATGACGTAGCTGTTGCTGGTGATGATAAATTTGAAGCTCAATACATGGCTAACTGTATTGATGCAATTACATGTGTAGTCGAATGTATTGAGAGTGTTGAGCATCCAAATGAGAGTAGTGAGCCGGGAAACACATGGATAAATACATGTGAGAGTTTTGTGAGTGTTAAGCATGTAGAATTTGTTGTGAATGAGAATGAGAGTGTGAACTTAATTAGGAATCTCATTGGGACGGTGGGTGAAATAAAATTAGATATTGCGGAAGAGTATGGGCAAGATGGAACAATACACAAGCATTATTGTACTAACATTGACAATTTTCTTCCATGTGAATTTTCCTTGTTACAGAATAATCGTCCAATTGATTTTATCATTACTATCTATGATCCGGGCACGGATTCGAGGAAGAATCCTTTTCAAGAGAGGGAGAATGATGTGATCCTAGCAGCATGGATCGATTTCGTTTGTTTAGACTTATTTATTATTTATTTTCATATATGGAACCAACGTGGTTGTCCGTTTTTATTTATTATTTGGGTTAGTTTATTTTATTTAATTATGGGTTCAAAATGGGCTAGAAATTAGGAGTTATGGGTTTTTAGTTGGTAATGGGTAGTTTATGGCTATTTTAGACTTTTTGGCTCTCTTAGGGTTTGAGCATGTCATTATTTAAACTCAAAAATAACTCTTAATGAAAAACCCTATTATTTGTGCGTGAATAGTGAATTTCTTTGAGATTAAGAAAATTTTATCATCGTTCAGTGATTGAACAAAGACTTATCAAAGGGTTGGCATCCTTTGTGGCGTCCTATTTGCTGGCAAAATTCATCCGAGGCTATCTCCAAGGGTTTTCAAGGACAGGTTCTTTGGGGGTCTACGGGATATTGGATCGGGTTTCGTCTTTTCATATCCGGTTTCGTATCACTATATTATGTAGAGACATAGAAATGAATGTGTTTTATATAATAAGATTATATTGGACAGGACCATATAAAATTGAAATGTTCTAATAATTTCCGTTAAATAAAGAACATCAATTTTATCATAATGATGGTCATATATGTGATGATCTTAATTCATTATATTTAGCAGACTCCTATATCATATTAATTTACTCGGTATGGTTTTGTATTTATTACATTTCGTAAACCTTGTATTTTGGGAATGAGTTGAATGAATAGCTGGGAATGCTAACTTGATATAATGAAATCTGTTCATAAGATTCTCTTATTTGTTAGTTCAGGACCTGAACAATTAGCGCGCAAATTCATAAAAAGTTATGAATTAATTGTTCACTTGAGAACTAATTGAAGTCAAGGATAAAGATGTAACTGGAGAGGTTAACGGATATTTTATACCTAGATCCTTTACGAATCTATTATGGAGGATCATTGCATAGGTAATGACTACATCAATGGACGAATACTTTGAGTAATTAATTCTATAATTCTGAGAGTGCAATTCTGGGTATTTAGTGGAGTTACTCCAGAATTAATAATTTCCGTTTGATTAATAAAAGAGTTTATAATTAATCGACGAAATTATTGTAGCTTAGAATTATAGGTCAATCGGTCCCCTCGTCGTCTTCTATCACTGTTCGAACGATTATAAGTACGAAGAAAAATAATTGTGAATTGTATAAAATAATTATGAATTATTTTACACTCTAATTATTCCATGTAACTCTTGTTTGGAAATTATGACAAATGTTGTCCTAAAATATTTATCAATAGATAATGTATCTATTTATTAAATTATGAAAATTAATATTTATTTAATTTGATTAATTAAATTTTAATTTAATGAGATAATATTTTCAAAAGTTGAAAATTTTAAAAATTGTTTTTTAATGAATTATCTTTGATAATTTATAGGATAAATATCAAAGGATTTTAATTTTGATTTTTTTTTTTGAAAATTAAAATTAATAATATCCTTAATGGATTTGCTTGATAAGAATTTGATTTTGATAAAAGTTAATCAAAAGAGAAAATCCTATCAAAAGGATAAAAACGTGTGTGCTGTTTGTTTTTGTAGAATATCACTTTTGATCAAAAACAAGAGAACAACAAGAAACAAAAACAGAGGCTGAAGAGAGAAAATAAAGGAAAATAGTTTTCTTTTTGTTAAGTTTGATTTTGAGAAAATCAAAAGGAAAACAGCATCCATGATTCGTCTCATGTGTTGAGTACACGGATCCTTAATAAATAAGAGTATTCTTCGTAATTATTTTCACGCCCACACGTACCGTTTGAGGTGAGGAGATAAGTCGAGGAAGATCGTGGTTCAAAGAATCGTGATTCAAAGAGATCCACATCTGCAGGTATATTTCTTACTTGAGTTCTAAATATTTTATTATTAATATACTAGAAAATACGGATCCGATTTTTATTGTTCATGTAATAAATTAAATTTTTTTTCTATTACCAAACACGATTTTCCCTGCGCATGAACTCTGAAAACCAACAAGAAATTGGTTGATACTCCTTAAGACTGGGTTATCAACTTTCGGGATTAGGGTGATCAGAGAATTGTTGATGCCTATTGGTAATTTACCCCAAAAAAAAAAAAGAAAACAATTGACCAAGCTGAAAATATCAAGACCCACCCCTCCCAAGCTTTCCCAAAAAAAAAAAAAAAAAAGAAATTAAAATCATCCGGGCCTGGTGCTTTTGATCCCTCAAAATCCAAAATAACAGATTTCAGGGAATTTCAAGAGAAGTGGATATTTGAGGATCGAATCTTTTAAATCCCAAATTCTGAAAAGAAGGGCCGGCCTGTCGCATAAAGAGAAGAGAAAAGAGACAACTTTCGATTTAACAGTCTGAGATTTTGAAATTCGAATACCATTCTTCAAGATTGCTCCCAAAAAAATTCCTCTTATTTCTTTCATTAGCAGCTTGATGAAAAAATTCCTTCTATTTCTTTCAGGCTTAATGCTTTTTGCTTAGATCAAACATCAAATATCTTTCATCTATATATGTATTTATAATTTATCACAACTTTTTATTTTATGAAAACCATTTATTAATTAGAAGGTCGATTTTTTTTTCTCCTTATACGCAAATGTTTATGTTCAGCCTCTCAATTTTACGGTTATTCTGGGAACACTTTGGTCCCATGTGACAATCTTATTTTTGGCTAAGAGCTAACTGGACTTGTATATTGAAAAATATACATAGATGGAAACCCTAATTGGAAAAGACTTGCCATTTTTATTTTTTTTTCTTTTGGCTTAAACGGTTAATTAATTTTTGATGCATTTTTATTTAAGCTTTTAAGTGAGGGAAATCAATAAAAGTTAGTAGATATCGTCCTCCTTTTTCTAAAAAAAACGGTTAACCACATTTATAAGTCAATTCTAGACTTAAAACTTCATATGAAGCCTTACAAAAATTAATTAAAAATTATTTAATTAATTAATGTAAATTTAGTGATAATGATTTTTTATTTCTTTGAATGGGGTATCATATAAACCTATGTTATTGATAAAAAAATACTATTGCAAAAGCTTTATTTGTATTAAACCATAAAAACTTCAAACTCTTTTTGTTAGGAATCAAAACCTCTACAAGATCAAGCCGAACCTTTAGAGAACTTGTCTCTAGCAATACTTCTGTATTCTTGAACCAATCTTGCTAGCGAAGTTTAAAGACGCCACAAATAATCGTTAATTTTTTAATAAGTCTTGTGTTCACTCAATGAACAAAGAGAATCGTTTTCTCTCACCAATACATTCATGGCAATATGCTTGTTTTTACTTGAAAGTTGTCTACCTTGACTCAAGAACAACTGATTTTATTTTATTTTTTTGACTTTGATATTTTATTTATTCAAAAACAACTTAAAGACTCTTAAATAACAAGAACATAAGAGAAAAACATAAAAAAATCAAACTGACTTTTAAGAAATTCGAAATTGATATTTTTGATATTTTTTGGACTCAAACATACAAGACTAACTTAGAACCATAAAAAATAAGACACAAAAGGCCCTAAGAAACTTGACAAAACTAAAACTTAATGAATATAATTATTATTATTATTATTTTATTTTTGTAATCTTTTGACTCAAACAAACACAAAATATTCTAATAAAGATGTAGGATTTAAAATTAAATCAAGCAAAGAAATTACCAAGACTTAAAAAACATAAAAATCGAAACTTAATCTAAAAGATAATAAAAAGATCCTAAAGAAAGCAATTAAAGATAGAAAAAATCTGACTTTACAACCCTAAGCTCTCGATACCAATTGACGAAAATCACAATATGATTGATTCCTAGGAAATCCCACATAATTGAGAAAATCCAAAAAACTTGTTCTTGAAAACCATTCTTTATTTCTTATCATTGCTCTCAACCATGAGTTTAGAATAGCTTTCATCCCTCTTTTAATTACCAACCCACTTCCCTTTCGAAGCGAAGTTGTTTGGCGTAGTGTACCTGGATGTTGACTTCATTTTGAGCTACTTTTCCACCTTGATTGACATATGTAACATATCCTCTAAGTCCACGTAGTGATGTAATTCCACGATATTGGTAATTTATCTATTTAAACCGCCCATAAACCTAGTCATAGTGGCTTCCATGTCCTCTATCATATTTTTCCTAATCATGGCTACCTCCATTTCAGTATGATAATCTTCGACGCTCTTGGATCCTTGATACAAGTGTTGAAGCTTTTGGTAAAACTATCTGTTGTAGTGACCTAGAACAAATCTTTTTTGCACGAGAGCCTTCATTTTTGTCCATGTCTTAATAGGCCTCTCATGGTTTCTTCTTCTACCAATGACAACTTGATCCCACCAAATCAAAACATAGTCTATGAACTCAATAACAGCTAAACCTAACTTTTTCCACTCAAGATAGTTGTCTCAATCTTTCGTTTCCACTCTAAATACGCATCTGGATCATTCTTCTTTTGGAAAGAGGGAATTTTCATTTTAATCAAATCTGTCTCTCCTATCATCCCTCCTATGGCCCCTTTCAAATCTTTAATCTCTTCTTTCATGTCTTCGCTTATGTCTTCTATCTCGAGGTATATAAATTTCTTTCACATCATCTTTCTTAGCTACCAAGGTGCACTTATTTTATTGGGGGCACTGTGAGGAAATATGTCCTAATTCTTGACACTTGAAGCACTTTATTTACATTTTTCTAGGTATGACAACCTCAGACTTCACATTAGGCTTCTCAATCTCTAGAGCTTGGGACCATTTCAAAATAAAAACAACCAATGGAGAATTAGAGGCAGTATATAATCATTGTGGCAAAGGTTTAGCTGGACAACAATTGAGTGGAACTTCGCATTTGCTAACCCATGTCATGAGGTGTCTAAAACGAATACAGAAATCAGCTCCAACTTCGACTTATAGCCCTAGCCAATCATCAATGGCTTCAAGAAAAAGATGGTGAAACTTCAAAATTTGATCCAAATGTATTTGATAAAGCACTTGCTAGACAAAAAAATAAATATAAAAAATGATAATTATGCATGAGCTTCCTTTGAGTTTTGTTGAGTGTGAAAGATTCAGGGATTTGATAATTTTTTTATGGCCTTAAAAAATGAAGTTTTTAAGACGTTGGATGTTGAAAAGGCTAAGACAATGGCATTGATAGAGGAAATTGCTAGTAAAGTTGTCATTACTACATATTTATGGATATCTAGTAATTAGAAAAATAGTTATATGGTTGTGACGGTCCATTTTATTGAGAATTCATGGATTTTACGAAATCGAATCTTAAAGTATCAAATTTAAAGCTTAAATTTTATTACTCTATGTATGTATGTGTCGAAGCGAAGCAGGATTTCTCGCTATACCTATGACATTTGTGACCACGACACTGTTAGATTCGTAGTCCATAGAGAGTAAAATTAGCCCAAAGGGACTAATCGGTGAATAAAGGAGTCGCCACATAGTATATATAAGGCACTGGGAATGATTTAAGGCCGCACTACATCCCTTGCAAGGTCGACCTTAAACCTGTTTGGGTTCGGAATCATCCCTAACTAATGCCAATATAATACCAATGTTCGAAAAGAAGTATCATCATGCCTTATAATGCAAATATCATGGAAAATAATTTAAAACACTCAAAAGTATAAATATAATTTGAAAAAAATATAATATCCAGAAAGCATTATTATAGCAATAAAAGAGAGAACAAAATTAGCTATGGCTAGATATGTCTTTTTTTAATGTATTTCTAGCCAGACCTACTGGAAGTCTGGCCGGATATGCAGCGTAATCCATTAAATAAAAGATAAAGAACAGAAAGGAAAGAATACCGACAGAAAAAATAACAAATAAACAGTTCAAGTTGTGCCAAATATCAGTAAAGAACATGTGTAAAACCAAACAAAATCGATAGTCATCATTTTCTTGGTACGTGGAGTTGTATCCTAAGTACAAACCGCACTACCGTCCATTCAGATTCGACTATGAAATTTACGTTTAGGTTTCAATCCTATTTACCATAAGGAAGCATGCTGCCAGATGTAGCCTATGTACGGTCGAAGTTAATGCATGACTAGTGTATGTCCGGTCGGATGTGAAAGTGTATCCGATTAGATATATTGTGTTAAAACAGTAAATGTGGAATTAAGTGATAAGGGCCATCAGGTCTTACCTTAGGTGTATCTCGGCTCTGAGAAAACTTTTTACAATCTTGGTTAATTGTTGACTTTTTCTACTTAGAGAGATTCAAGAGGTTTTCTTGGGTTTTTTGTTTTGCTATTGAGTGAGTGTGTTTTAAAGTTTTTTTTGTGAGAGATCAGTTAAGAAGTTTCAAAATTCCAAACTAGCCAAAGGTCCATTGTTTGTGTGAAGGTTCTCCTTTTTATAATGATGATTTCTTAGTTTAAGAAGGAAATAATCTCTTTAGAAGGGAAAATGATAATTACGGAATGTGGTAATAAGGAAAAATATAATTGGGGAAAATGTTTAAATAGGAAAGAATTCGGGTTTATGGAAATTGACTAAGAAGGAAAGAGATTGAGTCATTCTACAAAACTGGAAATACGACGCATGTCCGACCAGATGTGGATGTGTATCCGGCCTGAAGTGATGGTTATGTCCGGTCGGACTTAAGGTTTATATTCGTCCGGATGTAGATGGTTTCTCTCCAGTATCTAACCCTTACAATCTTCCTTAACTCTCATACAGTGCCCCTACATGTGACTCATCATTGGGCCATGAAAATACAATGTCTGCTGTATGTTTGTTTAATTTGTTTAATTTATTCTCTTTCGGAATTGGTTAGCTTTATATATGTGCCTTTTCCACACACTGCTGGAGCACTTTCTAATGAGTTGGCTAGTGCCTATTAAACTAGAATGTCGATCAACGGTTGATAATTGTTCCACCAACGATGCTATGATTCTGCTTTTACTAGCTAAGTTTCCTTCTGGTTCATTATCGGTAAGGGGAAATTATTTCATATGAGATGTTAGTGCACACATTTTAAATTTAATTGTTAAAGATGGGTTAGATGCAATTGCCGATGGGATTGAAAAAATTAGAAATAATGTCAATCATTGGACATCATCACCTAAAAGGGTGTAATTGTTTGAAGTTTCGACTAATCGCCAATTGAAGTTGATTTGTTCTAAGAAATTAGTGCTTGATTGTAAAACTAGATTGAATTCAACATATTTGATTCTTGAAGTTTCTTTGGTTTATAAGGATGTTCTTACTCGTTTGAAGAATCGCGATAACCAATATAAGCATTTGCCTAATGAAATTGAGTGGGAGTTGGCAAGAGTAGTGTGATAAAGGTATGATTTGTTAAGATAAAGATATTTTCTGGAACGAAATATCCAATAGTCAACTTGTTTTTTCTAATGATTTGTGAAATTAGATTGTCATTAAATACTTGGTTTGATTCTTCATGTGATGTGATAATTCTCATTTAACTATGATGGGCATGTGGAATGTTCAAAAATTTAATGTATTTAAAACCAACATAGTCGATCTAAGCGAGTGAAGTCGGAGTTAGTTACTTGGAGGATGAGGATGTAAAGACTACTCTGGATTTTGATATTTTAATATGGTGGATGGTGAATAGGATAAAGTATCCTATATTGTTTGAGATGGCCAAAGACATATTGGCCATTTCAGTTTCTACAGTTACTTCCGAGTCTTCTTTTAGTACGAGTGGTCGATTTCTAAGTCCACATCGTAATAGATTTCATCTGTTCATCAGAATTGGATATGGGCTTAATTGCAAGGCATGAGAACCATTTAACCCAATATTTAATTTAAGCTTGATTAAATTTGTATTCTTTTTATCTCACCAATTATTTTATTAGTTTCAATTCTTAAGATAAAGTGATGAATGGAGAAGCACTAGATAACGATGAAGGCATGCCACAAACAAGTTCTGAATATTGTTTCTTCATTCTCTTGGTATGTACTTTGATTTTCAATTATGAATTGTGTGGATATTCATATTTCTACTATTATGAATAATGTAAGTTATTTGTTTTATGTTTTTGGTTTATTTTACCGAATTTGATGGCGAAAGCTTTTAAACAAATCAAGTGCAAAAATAAGTTTATTAAAATTGAAATTTTTATATTTAGTTTATTAGGAATTTGTAATTTGAATTTTTAGGTTAATTTGTAGGTTTGATATTAATATAAAATTTGTAATATATAGTTTATTTGTTGTAATTTTATTTTAGTATTTTTACTAATATGATAATTGAACCTACTATAAATTTAATTTAGAAGCAAATTCAGAAATTATAAATTTAGAAATAAAAATAAAAACATTCATGAATATCCATATCCATATAAATAAAATTCATATCTATATCCAACTTTTAAGAATGGACATGGATATAGATATGAATATCTTAAATAATTATAGATTTGGACATGGATATCAATTATTCATGTCCAATTTAGATATTTGACATAGGCTAAAATAATTCAGTTAGGTTAGGTTAACTATGATAGTGAAAGCAAATTAACATAATTATTATCACTTCTTAGTTAGAAAAGTTAATTAGTTCATTCATATGTATCAATCATCCACTTCCCTATCTATTTCTTTGCTTTTGTTTATCATTTTCTTATTTAAAAAGTAATCCTTGCTTAGGTCTTAGTAACATCAAGGTTCCATTAATCTTTCAATTAACTTGTTATATTGTGTTGATGGTGTTTTTCGGGCACTATGTTATTTAAACAACACGACAGGGGTAAAAGGGGTAACTCCATTGATCGAGACCGTTAAAGCCGACCCGACAACTTGACGGTAAGAGGCCGAGCACTTTATACTAAATGGCCGAGCACTTTGGTTCGGATGACCGAGCACTATAAGGCCGGCAGAAACACTCTCAGTTCAAAGGACTATCACGACCCGACCACGTCAAGACCGACCACATTCAAACCGACCACATGCAAACCGAGCATAACACATACGGGAAAACAAAGCATTCTACCCTACAAGATAAGATGATAAGTTGTCCTACTTTAATGGGGTAAAGTAATAAGTTAATATCCTAATAGGATAAAGGAAGTAAAGGTAGTTTGAAATTAGGAAACCTTGTGGCAGAAGGAGGTTGACTCAATTAGGAACCCTTGTAAGAGAAGGAGTCTGATTCATGTTTTTATTATAAATAGGAGGGTAGAGCACAGGTTGAAGGCATGATCTGAAAATCATCACAAGAGTGAAAGATTCGAATTGTAAAGTTCCAATCTGTAAAAGCGAAAGAGAGGCCTGAGAAGTGTATTTGAGCAATAAAGAGCACCACCTTGTTCTTTCCGTGGACGTAGGTCGGATCCCAAAAATCCACCGAACCACGTTAAATCACCTTGTCTGATTGGCGTATTTTCTTGTTTTCCGCTAAGTTTGCTTTTGGTTCCCTATAACCAAACAAATTCACAGTTGAAGGAGGATTCCCTCGGAGGTGATATTCCCATATTACCCTGAGACCAAAATCCACCGTCAACAGTTGGCGCCGTCTGTGGGGAACTTCAACAAAAAGCAATTCACGTAGTAAGACAAATGGCGGAAGACGGAGATCACCAACCAGGAGGTCCGGCAATGGACTGGATGAAAAGAATGGAAGATAGCATGAGGACTATGATGGATCGACTAGAAAGAATGGGAGGAGCGGACAACGAGAAACCTGAAACCGGGGCCGGCCAGAAAAGGAAAGAAAGGGAAAAAGGGAAAAGAGTAGCAGATGTAAGCGAGGACGAGGAACCCAGAAAGAGAGGCCCTTATGGGATAAGATCTGAAGTGGTAGGAAGAGAGCCGCGATCAGAAAACACATGGGAAGAAGAAGAGGAACAATCACTCGACCCCTCCTCCGACAGTTTTTACAACTCCGAGAGGGAGAATAAGAAGTACAACGAAGACGTGCAGGAGACCTCCGGGCTTATGGAACGCCACACCCGGAACGACAGGCGAACAGAAGAACGCAGAAGGCGACATGGGGGCACAGCCCGTGAAATAAAGACTTGGTTGAGAAAAGAGATGACCAGATGGGGAGAAGGCCTCAAGATCAGCGCGGGAGACACCCGAGGCGAAGAAGAGGGGTCCCCCCTTACGGAAGAAATAAGGTCAGCACAGTTCCCGAAGCGGTTTAACATGCCGACCATGGCACCATACAAAGGCCACTCCAACCCAAGATCCCACATCGAAAATTTTGTCCTCCTGATGGAAGTACATGGGGTAACGGGCGACGCCATATGCAAAGTATTTCCCTTAACTCTAGGTGGACCTGCCATCCTATGGTACAGAAGTCTGGCCCCAGGGAGCATCCAGAGCTTCTCCCAGCTTAAAAAATCATTTATCCGACACTTCAAAGGAGCCTGCACCCCTAGAAAGACGATTGGAGAACTCCGGCTCATTAAGCAAGGAGACGATGAACCTCTGAAGAATTTTATCGAAAGGTACCACAATTTGGTGCTCGAGGTCGGAGCGTACGAGTCATCGGAAGCGCTAGAAAGTCTCAAGGGAGGTCTGAAGGTCGGGAAGTTGTGGACTCACCTGAGGATTCAAGACGTATCGGATTATGCCACTGCCCTGGAGTTGGCCAGGAAGTTTATCTTAATAGAGGAAGAGAAAAAGATTGTCCGGGGAGTAGACACCCGAAAGGCTAAGATACTCAGGTCAGACAATCAGTGGGATTCGATTAGAAATTTGAGGAGACCAATCCCGGACCAGAAGAAACTCAGACTGACACCTCCGAGTAGTCATGCTCAAGAGATAAAGTCACATGTCCAAGTCAACCGTGTCGCGGGGAGGACATTATACACTCCCCTGAACAAACCTATGGCCCAGATAGTTCGGGAAATCCAGAATAAAGGTCTGTTGGCCGAGCCTAATTTGAGGAGGTTCCCGATTGAGGAGGGAAATAGTAGGGCTTACTGTATCTACCATAACGTAAGAGGACATGCCACGAATGAGTGCAGAGACCTGCGGGAGCAGGTGGAAGACTTGGTGAAAGAAGGCTATCTCAGTGTGTACACAGACCATTCGGTTTTTGAGGTCGACCAAAGTTGATAGCGGAAGTCATCCGGTCAGATGCGTGGAATGCTGAGATGCAGAGAGGATGTATTAAGAAAGAGCCTTGCTTGTAGTGACCCTTATAGAGTTGCAAGAAAGGCAACAGATCCCAAAAATGTGAGTAAGACATCTTCTATCTTAGACTGACATTTGATTTTGCTTGTTTGTTATGGCCCACACAATAGTTTTGATATTTTTTACGGCTCGGGTCTGCTCTTGTACCGCCGAGTCCGTTTTGTTGATATTTGTTTTACGGCTCGGGTCTGCTCTTGTACCGCCGAGTCCGTTTTGTTGATATTGTTTTACGGCTCGGGTCTGCTCTTGTAGCGCCGAGTCCGTTTTGTTGATATTTGTTTTACGGCTCGGGTCTGCTCTTGTACCGCCGAGTCCGTTTTGTTGATATATGTTTTACGGCTCGGGTCTGCTCTTGTACCGCCGAGACCGATATTCTTTCCGGCTCGGGTCTGCTCTTGTACCGCCGAGACCGATGTCTCTTTCCGGCTCGGGTCTGCTCTTGTACCGCCGAGACCGATGTCTCTTTCCGGCTCGGGTCTGCTCTTGTACCGCCGAGACCGATGTCTCTTTCCGGCTCGGGTCTGCTCTTGTACCGCCGAGACCGACGTTTCCATCCGACTCGGGTCTGCTCTTGTACCGCCGAGATCGATGTTCTTTCCGACTCGGGTCTGCTCTTGTACCGCCGAGATCGATGTTTATTCGGCTCGGGGCTGGATTTCGTTCCGCCGAGGCCACTTGATTATTCGGCTCGGGGCTGGATTTCGTTCCGCCGAGGCCGCTTGGTTTTTGGCTCGGGGCTGGATTTCGTTCCGCCGAGGCCGCTTGGTTATTCAGCTCGGGGTCGGGTTACGTCCCACCGAGTCGGTCCTTCGGACTGGGGACGTAACATTCCCCCAGGTCTAAGTGCCTCTCTTCACTCGGGGTCGGGTTACGTCCTACCGAGTCGACTTCTTTGGACTGGGGACGCAACATTCCCTCAGGTCCAAGTGCCTTTCTCAGCTCGGGATCGGGGTACGTCCCACCGAGTCAGCCCTTCAGACTGGGGACGTAACATTCCCCCAGATCCAAGTGCCTCTCTTCATTCGGGTCGGGTTACGTCCCACCGAATCAGCCCTTCGGACTGGGGACGTATCATTCCCCCAGGTCCGAGAATCTTTCACAGCTCGAGACAGGATCACATGCCACCGAGCACATCATCGTTAGCTCAGAGGCAAAGTTTTCTCCTCACAATCGAGATTGGATCAGTCAGGGGTCAGGACCCCCAAATCTCTGGTACAGATATTACAGAGGATGAGTCATTTTTTAGTTTGGACAACAAGAGGAACCTCATCTCTTGATGGAACGACCCAAGTAAGCAATTTGCTTTGAGGTGGAGAATCATTCTGAATAGAGTCAGCATCTCCAATAAACCGAGGATATGAAGATAGAAACAGAAGACTTAGTTGATGGCAAAAACAATTTCTCAGTGATTTCTGGAGCGACCACCAGCAAGGCGATCAGCACACCATCTTTTTTTATAGTTCCCGGCATCAACTCACAAACTCGTTGTTACCGAGAACTAGGGGACAGATGTTGATGGTGTTTTTCGGGCACTATGTTATTTAAACAACACGACAGGGTAAAAGGGGTAACTCCATTGATCGAGACCGTTAAAGCCGACCCGACAACTTGACGGTAAGAGGCCGAGCACTTTATACTAATGGCCGAGCACTTTGGTTCGGATGACCGAGCACTATAAGGCCGGCAGAAACACTCTCAGTTCAAAGGACTATCACGACCCGACCACGTCAAGACCGACCACATTCAAACCGACCACATGCAAACCGAGCATAACACATACGGGAAAACAAAGCATTCTACCCTACAAGATAAGATGATAAGTTGTCCTACTTTAATGGGGTAAAGTAATAAGTTAATATCCTAATAGGATAAAGGAAGTAAAGGTAGTTTTGAAATTAGGAAACCTTGTGGCAGAAGGAGGTTGACTCAATTAGGAACCCTTGTAAGAGAAGGAGTCTGATTCATGTTTTTATTATAAATAGGAGGGTAGAGCACAGGTTGAAGGCATGATCTGAAAATCATCACAAGAGTGAAAGATTCGAATTGTAAAGTTCCAATCTGTAAAAGCGAAAGAGAGGCCTGAGAAGTGTATTTGAGCAATAAAGAGCACCACCTTGTTCTTTCCGTGGACGTAGGTCGGATCCCAAAAATCCACCGAACCACGTTAAATCACCTTGTCTGATTGGCGTATTTTCTTGTTTTCCGCTAAGTTTGCTTTTGGTTCCCTATAACCAAACAAATTCACAGTTGAAGGAGGATTCCCTCGGAGGTGATATTCCCATATTACCCTGAGACCAAAATCCACCGTCAACATATTGCATACATTGTTTTATTCAAATGCATACCTACTCAAATGCAAGTCGTTAATTGATTGCCTTTAATTGCCTTTAATCATTCTGACCCTTTTTCTCATCACTTTTTATAAGTGGTTTTAGTTTTAGATGTTGTTTCACGAATCAACTTCATGTACTTTCAAATAAGTATAGCAGTTTGGGGATTGAGACGGGGCGAACCCATAAATTTCAGTTAGTGGGGGCTAAATTTTTTCCTTAATGAAATAATATATAATAAATTCATATATATTTTTTGAAATTACAAGATAACCTCGGATAACCTCGGTACTTTTGAAAATTATGAAACAGTCCTTAATTTCTAAACTTGTAAATTAACCCAAAAATTCAAGAATTGCATTTTTATCCATAATTTCCAAAATTACCAATTTACCCTATAAATTTAATTTATAGGATAAATACTAAGGTCATAGTTAATAGGTTAAATTCCATTTTACACCAGGTTATTTCCTCAACACAAAGTGCTTTTATTCTTGATACACTCATCACAGATAATGTTATTATTTCTTTATAGGATTAGGCACACGGAGGGTAAGAAAAGTGGTTTAGTAGCTCTTAAATTAGATATTAGTAAGACTTATGACAGGGTGGAGTGGTCTTTCTTGGAAGAAACTAGGATTAAACTAGGGTTTTCTAGAGAGTGGATTGGGCTAATTTTAAGGTGCATTACTACCTCATCGTTCTATGTACTTATTAAGGGTTCAGCTAGAGATTTAATTCAGTCCTATAGGGGATTGAGGCAAGGGTGTCATCCATCTTCATACTTGTTTATTCTTTGTACAGAGGTGTTTTCCCAGTTGTTGGCATAAGCATAACAGTAGAGATTATTCTGTGGTCTGAGGTTTGGGAGGAACTATCGGTGTTACATCTACTTTTTGTTGATGGTAGCTTGGTATTTTATAGAGCTACGGTGGAAGACTGTAAAAGCCTCAAATATATTTTTGATGTGTATGCAGTGGCTTCAGGTCAAATTTTTAACTTCGAAAATAGCTCTATATTTTTTAGCGACAAAGTTAATTCAGAACGAATAAAGGCAATCAAATGCATTTTTCAATTGCATGTAGTGTCAAGGCATGAGAAGTACTTGGGATTACCTTTGATGGTTGGGAGGAAAAGAAATAGCTTCTTTAATGAGATTAAGGTGAAGGTCGGGAGCAAGTTTTCAAATTGGTATAATAAGATGTTTTCCAGTGGAGGCAAAGATGTGTTAATAAAAGTTGTGCCTCAAGCAATACCTGCATATGCTATAAGTGTATCCAAACTCCCTATAAGCCTCTGCAGCTATATTCATAGGCGGTTGCTAAATTCTGGGGGGGCTCAACACGAGAGAATATGGGAATACACTAGGCTAAGTGAGAGAGTATGTGTCATGATAAATCAAGAGGGGGCTTTGGTTTAGAGACATTTCCAATTTCAATTAAGCTTGTTGACGGTTATTTTTCATTCCAAGGGTAATTCGAGAAATATACTTCTCGAACAAACCTCCCCAAGTAATGAATTTATTTGGTTAATTGAGAACAAAAGTAAACTTGGTAAAATAAATAGAAAAATCACAGGGAAAACAAAGGTTTAACGTGGTTCGGCAGAGAGTGGCTCCAACCTACTTCCCCGGGAACAAAAAAAGGAATTTTATTATGAGCTCGGGTCAAGACCGATCAGCTTTCTCTCTCTGTCACTAGGATTTTTAGAAATCTTTTACAAATTTTGAAATATAAAAAATGCTAACCTAAGAGCCAACCAACCCTTAAATCTGAGACCTCAAGCCCTTTATATAGGCTTATAAATCCACTATTACACCAACTCATGACGTCAGCTCACGTCATCTTGTCATCATCGCTCATGCTCATTTTCCCAACTGCTCTGCAAACAGTAGCTCTGGCCTTCTGACTCTGCCACCCTCTGTTAGAGAAAAGCCATCATTCCCACCTTTATCCTCTGCTACACGTTATGCGCACGTGACAGCCTGTAATTCAACCTCTTCGATGATGTTTTGTGTGTCAGAAGGGAAGTCTCTGACCAACTCCTATCATATCAGCCTTCTGGCGGTTTAAAATTTCATATAGTGTTTATGTCATTCATATATAAGCACATGATGCTACGACCATGACCTAAACCCCTGGGTCGGTGTACCGGGGTGAATGATGCTTAGTCGATTCTCTTTGTTGCTTCTTTTACCAAGGCTAACTAATTGGGTCGATTTTGATTTCAGAGGCTGATATTGTGCTTGGTTCAGAGTCTGGTACTAATGTTCTGCCTAAGGTCGAATTTGACCTAGCTTCTTTTATCAGGTCGGGTCGGTAGTAATGGACTACATCGGGTCGGCCTTCACAGATGATCAAGTGCAATCGGATCTGATATATTTTCATCAGGTCAGGTCGGTATCCTAACCTATCCTCCTCAACTGGTTCTGCCATCAGGTGTTCCTCAGCACTGCGGGCTTGGACCATTCATCTAATATCTCTCCTCATAAGGACCTTGAACCATCCGTTAAGCGCAAACCCCATTATATCCATCTTCAAGCTTTAGAGTTCCTCGGGGCTGAAAATCACCATCAACAAAGCTTTAGTAGCTAAGCAAGGATGGTATATTATGCAAGAACCTAAGACTTTAGTGGCTACAATCTTGAAACAAAGGTATTTTCAGCATATGGACTTCATGGGAGAAAAACTAATATCCAACCCTTCCTTTATATGGAGGAATATATTTTGGGGAAGGCATGTATTGTCTAAAGGAGTGAGATGGAGAATTGGAAACGGGGATAAGATTGAGATTAGCCATGCTAATTGGATCTCGAGACCTGAATTTTTTCGACCTATTATTCATTCTCAACTTCCTCCAAGCTCTAGCAGCTAGAGTGGCATTATTGATTGATCAAAACAACCTATGGAATGAAGACTTGGTGAGGCAGATGTTCATTGCTTTAGATGCAACTGAAATTCTGAAAAATTCGTTACCTAGAAGACCAAATGAAGATAATCAGATTTGGCACTTGGATAAGAAAGTTGCCTATTCAATAAAGATTAGTTACCAGCTTACTTCCAGATTGAAGTATCTAGACTCACATAGCTGTTTAGCTGATCAGAAGAGAAGCTGGAAAATGATGTGGTCAACAACTCTACCAGCAAAGTTGATAATTTTCTTATGGAGGACAGTTAAAGATCGGATGTTATGAGTGTTTTCCAGAGATTGGAGAAGCAATATAGTGGGCAGAAACTGGAGAGGATTATGGCAATTAGCTGGGCCATTTGGCACGTAAGAAACCAGTACATTTTTAAAAGAAAGAATGAAGACTCGCAGGGGATTATTGCTAAAGCAGAAGCAACTGTGGAAGGCTATAGAAGGATGAAGCTTGTTGATGTTCTGCCACAGTCGAAATCATTTAATCATAAGAAGTGGGAACCTTCTCTTTTTGGGTGGTGGAATATCAATTCAGATGCTGCAGTGAATAAATAAAAGAATAAAGCAAGTTTGGGAATAGTTATTAGGAATGCCTTGGGTGAGGTGGAGACAATAACTATTCAAAGTATTGACTTTCATAGACACGTTATACTTCATTGTATTGACTTTCAACAATTCTCTCCCTCTGGCTGCAACCAAAATGATTGTCATCTGATAGCTATCACGGCTATGTCTCTGCATAGCTCTAGCTTGTCCCGATTGAACACCATTGTTGACATGTCGATTGTGTCTCTACACAACACACTTCACTGTGTCTCTGTACAACATATTTCACTGTGTCTCTGTACAATACTCTTATACTATGTCTCTGCATAGCATATTTCACTATGTCTTTACATAGTACTCTTCTGCTTTGTCTCTACACAGCATAATTTCGCTGACATACCCATTTATTCCACAATACCTTCTCACCTTGTGGGAAACTCTCTAGCTCTCCCTCATCAATAAGCAGAATATATTTAGATCCCGAATATCTGGTTGATGGAGTCCTGCCTCACTCAAATCTTCTTGTTTGAGGTCCAATAGTTTTAGAAGGTCTGTCATCATCCAAATCTGTGGATGATCTTGTAGCTTCTAGTGGAGCGGGTTGCTATTGCCCATACTCCACACTCTCTTTTGTAGCTTCAGATGGAGAGGGTTGTGTCTCCCCCTACTCAATATCCTTATCTGTCTTCTCTAGTTCCGCTTCTGAAACATCGTGCACCTTATCTGTTGCCAATTATACGGGTGATGGGTCTGGATTTCTATCAGTACTGGAATTGGAAGACATCTTGGGCTTTTCAATTCTTCAATTATCTTGTCTTCAAGAAACTCTATATCCTAACTTCTAATGACCATCTTTTCTTCCGGATCTCATAGTATGTATCTAAATTATTCATCTTCATAACCTAGGAATATACATTGAGTTTTCTTTGCATCGAGCTTCTGTCTGAGCTCATTGGATACGGGTGCAACAACTAAACAGCGGAATACTCTATGGTGAGAGTATGAGGGATTCTTACCAGACCACGCTTTCTGCGGAATCTCAAAATTCAATGGTACATATGGTGATCTGTTGACTAGGTAGTAAGCGGCACGAACAACTTCTTCTTAAAATGGCTTTGGCAGCTTAACCATACTGATCATGTTTCTAACTTTCTCCATAATGGTGCGGTTCATTCTTTTAGCTACACCATTATGATGTAGGGTGTGTGGAATAATTCTCTTATTTCGAATGTCGTGTCTCCTGTAGTAGGCATCAAACTCCCTGGAAATGTATTCGCCTCCATTGTTTATGCGGAGGCACTTAAGTTTCTTCCATATTTCATGCTCTACCATAGCGTGGAACAACTTGAACGGATCTATGACATGATCCTTTATCTTCAGGAAATACACTCATACTTTCCGAGTAACATCATCAATGAAAGTCAGATAATATTTATTACCGTCTAGTGAATCAACCTCTAAGGAACCACATACATAAGAGTACACCAGACTGATCAACTCTGATGTTCTATTTGAAGAGAATTTAAACGAGACTCTTGTTTGAGTTGGTGCTTAGAGCGCCAATCCAAATAATGTATTGTATATTATATTTTATTATTTATTAATAAAATAACCACTTTTTCATTTTAACCTTGTTAATGGTAATTATTATGTCAAAATACATATTAGATTGATATATAAATGTGCTAAGAATGACATCAACCTTAGAATAATCATGTAGCAATATTAGACACTGGGTGGTCCGACATTGGGATAATATTACTATTATAAACTATTCTTAAAGTAAATATTCATAGTCATTGGTTTTGGAATACGGTCAAATTCCTATAACCTTGAAGACTAGCATATGTCGTATATTTGAATTAGAGTTCCAATGCTTTAACACGATGTACCATGAGCAAGGAAAACTTGTATAGACATTTGGGTATTCTTTGGAGTGAATATTGAAGGACTCATATGTGATTCCTAATAGTTGGAAGTACACACCATTGTCAATAGAAATCTTCTCGAGTCAAGTAGCATATGTGATCCTTTGACTATAGGATAATATTGATTTTGTGTGTGATCCTCCACACTTTGATGCCATATATGTCAGAGAACTTTCATTGTCTGACAGGTAGATGGTCGTTGGGTGTGGACCGATGCACTCGTTAATCAAGTTCGAATCAAGATAGGATCCATCGGCTCGTAAGTGAACCATAAGAGGTTTAGGTATCCATGTGAGTAAGTAACGATTATTAAAACTTTGGCCAAAGCCGATCACCTAGGGTGGATCGCATATATCAGAAATAATATTCGGAATAGTTGTAAAGAATCGTGGACATATCATTATGAGATGTGCGCCTCAAAAACTCGATGGTGTAATCTATGTTTCCTAAGCACAACTCGGATAGCCTATGACAGAAGGATTGTTAAACATATGTGATGACCTCGACTTGTATAGTTCGGAAAGGTCGTTCGTATTCTTCATGAATTTGGAGGTGGCCGATTTGCGTACATATAAGCTAGGCATATATGATGAAAGTGTTTGGACTTAGAGAGTCCCACAATATGAAGTGTACTCGTTGAGCACTTGGGAAGCCGATTATTTTTTATAATAAATAATATTTGATATTATAATTATCAACTAAAATAATTAAGTTTTATTGGATAACATTAATTATTTACTTTCACCCAATTAGATTAATTGGATTAATAAAAAATCACACAAGGGCTTTATTATAATTTTATAAATATCTCTACCATTGGAGGATATTTTGATAATCATAAATATGTAATAATATGTGTATTTAGCTTGATTTAATTAGATTAAATCAAAGTGGTAGACATTCAACTAATCCATTAATTAATATTTGTCTTGATTTAATTAGATTAAATGAAAGTGGTAGACAAAGGTGATTAGTCACACCTTATTATACATATTTGGACAAGTGTTTAGAGATGTTTTGAAAGTTCTCTACAATATTTCAACAAGGAGAAAAAGATTGGATTTTGGAACCAAGCTTGCTAGATTTGAGAATTCTCTACAATAATAAAGAGAAGAAGATTGGATCTTGGAACCAAGCTTGCTAGGTAAGTTTGATTTTCATTAGTTAGTTATCATTTGTGAGATATATAGTGATGAATTATGTATTGGATACATATTAACAAAATTTGATGTTGAAATTAGGCTAATTAATTGTGTACGAATGTTTTATAAGCATAAACACAATATGCTTGTAATTGGATCAAATATGTTCATGTTGGACGTGGAACATAAAATTTGAGTTTGGAACTCTAGATGAAAGCTTAGAGTTATGGCTACCATTTTACAATCACTTGACCACCTTTGAGTGACCTAAAATTATTCATGAGTCATTTAATTGTGGGATTCTATTTTAGTTTGTGTTTGGATTCAAAGAAATGCATATATATATATATATATATATATATATATATATATATAGATATATGTTTGTTGTATAATATATTTTGAAGTTGGCTTTGATGTTAAAATTGGACTTTTAGCCTTTGAGTGACCTATGATGTTTGGCGACCACGACACTGTTGGGCTCGCAGCCCGTAGAGAGTAGGTGCCCTTAATGATCATCTTAATCTGGTCTTTCTCCGAGGGCCGTGTCTGCATCTTCAACAGTTGGCTTCTCCAGCGATCCACATAATCTTTGAAGGTCTCTTCTAGCTTCTGTTTGGTTTTTTCTAGGTCACGAAGCGACAAGACTATCTCCATGTTCGTGATATATTAGTTCAGGAAGGTCTTCGCTAATGCCCTCCAGTCATCCCTGACCTTTCTCTCCAGGCCATGATACCATACTTCGGGTGCCCCTTCCAGTGACATCCTGAATATCTTCTACACCTGGCACTTCGACAAACCCACTGAACTCATCATTGAAATGTATTGTCGGAGATGGACCCTAGGACCTCCATTTTCGTTGAACTTGGCCATGTCAGATATCTTAAACTGGGAAGGCAACTGTTCTTCGAAAATCATCGCATCATAGTCTAATAGATCTTCATGTTTTCCCTTCATCTTACGGGTAACTGACTCTACTTATTCTCTGAGTTTCTGTAACTCTGCCTGAGGCTCGGATATCCTTCCAGTGGCATACTCGGCCATGTTATCATTAAAAATAAGGATTTCTTCACTCACCTTATTCGGGGGCTCCTCACGCCTTCCATCCTCGTTGTTTTCTATTCTCATTGTACGGGGTATTGTCAGATTGGCCACAGTGTTGGTCAAGGCTTGAAGTTGCTCGGTAATTTTGGTGATGTTGGTCTCCAATTGATCCACACGGGAACCTTCGCTGCCTAACGCATCCACGCTTGCTAACCTCTTCTTGAAAAGTCTTCCCTCTTCTCTAACCCAACGGATATCTATGATGGCTTTTAAAACAATAGGTCAGAATGATGCGTGTATGAATGCGATGCAGGAGATGCATGAGATGCATGTGGTTATCAAAATAGCATATACCCTTCCGACCTTATTCTTCCCACACCCGTGGTAAGTCTATTTCTACCTTAGGTATGACTCATTTTATGCACCAATATGGGGTACACAAAATCGTTCTCTCATACGCTACATGGGTGAACCTTGGCTACCTCAGTCTATCTTCATCAGTAAAAGACAAAGACCGCCTATTTACAAGATTGACTAAGCCTATTATGGGGATCGTGCCATTGTCTAGAAATGGAGAATTAGGCCCTCGGTAATCAAGGTTGTGGCGGAGACGGACTTGGAGATATCCAAAAGGCGAAATACTAAAATAACGATAAATAGATAAAAAGATAAATAACAAAATGCCAAAGAAGAAAATGTGACTAGAGATTTGGCCATTCTTTATATAGGGCTTCGCATACCTGGCTGGATATATTTCATGTCCAGCCAGGCACGCAGCGTCTAGAATTATAAAAATAAATATGGTAAGGGTGCCCTCAAGTCTTACCTTTTAAGTTGCTTTCTCGGAAGTGCGTTAGGTCGTCGCCGAAAGGATCGAAGCTTGGTTTCATGGTTTTTTGGTTGCTATTTCTGGTTATTGGTTTGCTATTTTTAGTTGTTGGTTCGCTGTTTTTGGTTCATTGTTTCGCTATTTCTGGTTGTTGGTTGCTGTTTCTGGTTCGCTATTTCAGTTTCTGCTTGCTATTTCGGTTTCTGGTTGCTGTTTCTGCTTTAATTTTTTTGGTTTTTTTCCTTTCTTTCCTCTTTGTTTTCCCTTCCCGTTTTTGTCCTCTTTCTTTTCTTTGTTTCGGTGATTCTCTCCCTTTTGTTTTTCATTTTTTCGGTGATTTCCCCCTTTTTTCGGTGCTTCTCCTTTTTTCGATGATTCTCCCTCTTTTTTCCTCTTTCCTCCTCTCTGTTTCGGTGATTCTCCCATTTTTTTTTGTTTTTTTGGTTATCCCCCCAAAGAATAATATGAGAGCCCCCCCTTTGATGATGACTTGGTCCCTTTTATAATGATTTGAAGGGATCTCCAAATAAGGAAACAAATCATGTTTATTTGGGAAATATATTATCAAATTATTTTGGAAATAAAATCTTATAAATTTGGTGATGAGGAGATCTCAAATCTTGTTAAATTGGTAAGGATGGGATCCCAAAAATCTCATTAAATTGGAAAGTGTTGATGCTCTCATAACTAAGGAGATTTTACCGTATTTGAGAAGATTATGCGAGGGCTGCATGGATTGCATGGGCTGATTGCATGGGCTGCATGGGCCAATGCTTGTCCGAGGCTAAGGTTTGAAGCAGAGGCTGACTGAGCGAATCTGAGGCTGACTAGTGAGTTCGAATCCGATAAGGTGCTAATTTTGGAGGTTTTCCTCCCTTCCGGCATTCGTTTTTCATAACTTCCGCAAATTTTTAGGTAGTGCCTCCATACGAGGCTCATCATCGGGCTCATGCAAAAAATGCATTGTCTACAGTCGCCCTTACTTTGATGGAGTTTGTGCAGTATGTGACAGTGACAACCTTATCAAAGTCATGCATGCATTTTTTTTACTTACCTGATCGGTCCTCATTCTCGAGGCTCTTTTGCTCGTCCTCATTCATGAGGTTCCTCTGTTGGATAATATGACCCATAGCGTCACTATTTGTACAGATCACGGTGTTATTGTACAAATTAACTATGTGACAAGGAAATTGCACTCTCATCATTTTTGATTAAATCACCATAAATATATAAATGAAGAGAGGTCCATATGATTAGTTCCTGGATTGAGAATGATATGAGACAGTATCAGTCCACGAAGGATTAATCATTAAATATCCCTAGCCGGAGTATTATCGAGACTGGATATCGATAATGCAGAATAGGCTAGTATTGCACTTGTGCGCGTTGTGAGGGCACAACGGCATAGTTCTCATGTATTTAAGTATTGGATACTTATGCAAGTGCGATAGGAGGTCGTGTTTCACCGATGGTACGGGAAACAGCTTCGCTCTGGATAGACCCCTCGGAATCCCATTGGTATTATGACTATGTGTCTATGGGAGGCCGAAATCAGGGTAGGTGTGTATGGTCTTAACCTGAGACTTACATCGCTAATACTTGCGATAATCGATATACTTTAGTCTTGGTGGTACAGGACTTTAACCGGTTATGCGTACACCACTTCTGGGTTTATCAGAGAGTCGTAGTGTATTGGGTGTGATGTCAAGACGGAAGTATCACTTCAGTCATAGTGGAGATGATGTCACACAGGATACGGTACTAGTGCTCTTGAGTGCTGCGCGGCCATCGGGATATTATGACAAGGTCGTGTATATCCGATTATAGAGACTAGTTACCAGACATCCGACATGTGCTTCGTACGGGGCAGACACAAATCCAGCCCCAGGCCTAGCACGTGACTATCCGATACTGGGCCGATATACACAATACTACGGTATACTACGCTTGATACAGATCTATATATTCCTGTAAGAATATTTCTGGAGAATTGGGTAGGCATGGCGCTTTGCTAGAAGCCAACCTTGTCTTGTAAATCGGTATAAACGTAGTACGAGGTACTTACGTGTTCGGATAGTCCGACGACCGTATTTACTGCCAACATATCCGGAGATCTCATGGTCGGTTCCTGAAGATTCACCGATGACGTATGACTCGCACTTTAATTAATCTGGGATTAATTCGATGAGAGAGAAAATTAATCTGGGATTAATTAGAAGAGAGAGAAAATTAATCTGGGATTAATTACAGAGATATTTTATCTGGGATAAAATATTAATTAAAGAGAGAGAACGATTAATTTGGAATTAATCGATAAAATAATATATTTGATATATTATTAGAAATTGGATTTCGACGCGAAAATAAAATTAGATTTTAATTCGGGCGAACGAATTAATTTAGAATTAATTAGTTAGCGACGTGAATAGTGAATTCGCTAGGCGTAATCATTTAATTACGACGTGACGGAAAATTCATTAATTTGGAATTAACGAACCCGAGCCCGGAATTATTTGCGAGCGCATTCGCATTTCGAATTCGAGTGCGGCACGCAAGTCAAATCGAGCGTCAAATCACTAGTCACATCAAGCGTCAAATCAAATGTCACTTTGAGTGATGTGACAAGTTGTCATTTGATTTGAGTGATTGATGTGGTAGTTGAAAAGCTTTAAAATGCTTTTTTGCTTTTGGCTTTTGACTTTTGGTATTTTGGAAAATTGAAAAGTTGTATATGGTTTATTTTATTTTTGGAAAAATATATAAACCAAAATTACATTTTTCTTTTCACATAATTACTCTCTCTCTCCCATTTACGTTTTTTGCTCTTTTGGAGCCAAAAACTTCTTCATCTTCTCACGGTCTCCTTGACCGATTATCTTCTTCATTTTTTCTGTTTTTTCACACAAAATGGAGAAGCTTTTGATCTTGTAGCAAGATCTAAGTGCTAGCACACTCATGGAGGAATACAAAGGTGATAGGGAAGTGAGTTTGTGAGCTTGGAAAGCTTGAAGCTTGGAGCTTCAATGGAGTCTTTCATGGCCGATTTTTGGAGCATCAAAACAGCCCCCACCGTGCAGTCCACTGCAGTTCAAGAAGGCCCAAAACCGAGCTTGATGGAGGCAGAAACATGCAGTGCGTTTTTGGTCTTTGTTGCATCTCTACCGATCAATGTGAGTTATTCCGCACCTCATTTGATATGTATTCAACTTGTTTATGCATGATTTATGATCCCTGGGACTTGATTGAAACTCAACAATGGTATCTTGAGCCATTTGTGCATAAAACGAATTTAGGGTTCTTGAGCAAAATTTGGGGCTTTTTGATTTAAGCATGATTTTGACAAATTGTTTGTTTAAGAATGTTTGTATATGAATAACTTAGAGTTATATGTAATCAATTTGAAGAAAAATTGATTGGATTGATTTTCCCCAATTTGCTTATTGTTGGCCAAAACTTTAATTTGGGTAAACTCAATTTGAGCATCAATGATTAAATTGTTTAGTATAGTATGCTTGAATGAGGTTGAATTGATGTTGTGCATAATCAATTTCATGAAATTTGGTTGGATCCATTTTTCCCCAAATTTTGGGCATGACAAATTTGGGTAAACTTGATTTTGAGCATGTTTAATGAAATTGGATGATTTAGAATGCTTGAATGTTGTTTAATTGATGATTGATTAGATCAATTTGATGAAAAAGTGTTTGGAACAATTTTCCCCAATTTGCTTGTGATGGCCGAATTTGGCAAGTGCCCTAATGTCTTGGATTTTTGATTTTTTGTTCATTGGATGACTTGGAAATCATTTGGGGATATTGAATTTATGTTTGATTGGGTTCAATTGGATTGAATTTGATTTGGGCATATTTTTCCCCTTTGGCCGAGACACTTGAAGCATGAAATTGGGTTTGATTTTGATTTAATTATGTTGGACATGATTAATTGATGTTAAGCATGATTAATTGGACAAATTTGATGTTTTGGAAAATTTGATTTGGGCAATTAATAATGCTATACACTTTAGGTAATTTAATTGGAAAATTTGGAATTTTTGAAATTAAATTATTGGGCCTTAAAATTGGATTTGGGCTTTTAAAGTTGTTATTGGGTTTATTGGACTTTGTTGTACAAAGTTGGTTTAGGCCAAAATTGGTTGGATCCAATTAGGCCCAAAACCGCTTCCAAAAGGCCCAAATGCGACTAATGAATCTTTAACGTTTAATTGGGCCTAATGGGCCTAAATTAATTTATGGGCTTATGGGGTAACTCCCGGATTGGATTTTGGTTATTCGGTTTGACCCGAGTTGACCAAAAGTCCACGCCTCAAGAAATTAATTAAAAGCCCATTAGACTTAATTAAATTAATATTGGATATTAATCGGGCTTTGAGACCCGAAACGATTAAATTTGGAATTTAAGTCGTAAAGGTTTATTTTATAAAGTGTAATATTTAATTTGGAATTAAATAATGAATTAGAATTAAATACGTATTAAATTGGATTTAATTATGTAATTTAATTTTATTTGAGAAATCGTACTTTGAGTACGTGTTCGCAATACGAGTTTGACTCGAACAAAATCAAATCTTTGTTTGAACATTGGATGATCACTAATTATCAAGATTAATTAATTGGATTGATTGATAACATGCTTGTATGAATACATGGTTGTGATGTTTGAATAATGTATATCGGATGGATATTAGCTGGGTGGGGCGATTTTGGAAATTGTAATAAATTTGATTTATTAATTGGACCTGCGAGTCCAGCCTTATCTCCTATTTCTTTGTATTCTCTTCTCACCTATTCCCCTCAATGTACATGAGGTTTCTTTAGAAGTGTAGTGTAACGGGTAGAAGAAATATTTGTGCTAGCGGGAGAGAGAAAGTGAAAGATTTGATCTAGGATCAATGTAAAATATCCATCCGCATATCATTATTATTTTATCATATGCGCTTTATTATGTGTTTAGAATGCATGTTTAAGGGTGTATGATGATGAGACCTTAATAAAGATAATAAATTGGTAGCCAATTGCACGCGAAAAACCCTCGTTAAATATCAAGCGTTTATTTTCCTTCCATTGAGTGATTCTTACTCAAGATCCGAGATTGGCAGGGGTTGTTGGCCAAAGTCAAACCCTTGTCCGTCGAAGATGTGTTTTAATCACGAGGCTTTGTTCCATATCGGTGTCGTGTCCAAGTTGTGGTTTGTTGGCCAAAGTCAAGACCACTTCTTGTCCATTGACATTGATTACGAAGCTTCCATGTCAATGGGTCCGCGCGCTTGACTGGGATCACTAGGTTTGTTGTGCCAAAGCCAAGGCCTAGTTGATTCAGAGGAAAAAGGTTAGGGTATACATTCGATGTATAGGCATATATAAGATATATGTTGGGACTTGGATGTCCACCTACTGGATCTAGGAGTTGGATGAGATCCAATTGATCTTAGAGATCTACCTAGTTAATTATCATACAATATGTTGGCCAAAGTCAAGATTGTGTGATATTTAACGGGATCCTAGCCCACTAGGAAACACGGTTTCCCGAGTACTCGACAGAGGGTTAGAGACTCGACGAAAAATAGTGGGAGGCAAGAATTGAATTTGCAATATTCGTTCAATTACTCGCCATACGCGCTCATTTAAATTATTTCGTCGTTAGATTAAATGTTTTGGACTAATATTTAAATTGTTGTTTTAATAAACAGTTGGACTGTATTATACTTGATTATATATAATTGGATTATATTAATCAATATATTTGAATTAATTAATTTCAGTTTACAGTTGTTTTTATAATTGGATTATAGTAATCAATGTAATTGAGGTTAATTAATTTGGATTATATTTGATTATATAGTTGGACTATTATAATCATTATAATATATATAGTACCACTAATCGTTGATTAAATAGTTGGACTATTGTAATCAAGATAAAATTGAAAAGTTGGATATTTAAAATATAATCTGGGATTGAAATATTTTAAATGATTTAATTTTCAAATTGGGAATAAATAATAGGTTACTTTATTTGATAAAATAACTTATTATACCTTAAGCCCAAAATTAAGCAAAATAAGTAGAGCGTAAAATCTTTGGAAGATTTATGTGATGATGACTTTAATGCTTAATTTATTATACTTGTCATAAATCTAATTTTAGTTTTAAGAAGTATTAAAATTGCAATTTATAATTCTTGGAGAATTAATTGACTATTCTAGAGGAGATAAAGTCAAAGTTTGCAATTGGGCATGTAGCACGAGGTGCACATCGTTTCGATATTCTAAAAACCCAAGGCTTGGCCTAAGGTTCCTAAAATATTGAAAAAGGATAATTGTCATATCCCAAAGTGACTACCATTTGGATATGGTAGACACGAAGGAATTAAAGAAAGGGCAAGGCTCTTACTTTAAAAATGTTTGTCTTAGTTATGTTCACAGCTAGTATTGAAATTAGATTTTAAATACTTTGTGTGGTACATAAAATATATGTATTGATGTTCAGAATCTGCTTTGAGCAGGATACTGACTTCAAGCCGAGATTTCTCTGCGAATCGGAAACGGGACGAAAGTCGCTGTTTCGACCGTAGATATCTAAGTTTAGGAACTACCCTTTGGGTATATACTTAAATTAGGAACTGTTATAATGTAACTAGTTTGACTAGAGACATTATCTCTATATCAGTGTTTAATCCATTGTGGATAAACCTTTATATTCTAGAACACTCAGTGTTTCATTATATAAAGATGATACTGAGATAAACACATTAGATGTGAATAACAGAATTTATATTTTGAATATAATTAAAATCTCAAACATATAAAATGACAAATAAATAGCTCAAATTGATTTGATCAATAGAGATTTATTTGTGGCATTGTTGTCTGGGACACAATTATACAAGACTCGTATATCCACACTTTTGAAGAGTGGGTACTAGGACTGATTTGACTATTCAAATAAAGTCTACGAATCTAGTTTATTAGGTAAAGTACCTAAAATACTATTTACTTGGTAATAGTAAAAGGGCCACTGATCTGTTAGCCCTATTCATGGTGAAGTTAGTGGGCCCATATCTAGCTAGGCTAGATGTGAACATGAATATTTCGTGACCTTAACGGATGTGGCATCACGTTATGGTTATGTGTTTCTTTTGAAGAACACAAATCAGAAACTTTTAGAGTTTCGACACGAAATAGACAAACAGATCGGCTATAGTATTATACCGTCACGGTAAGACCGTAATGAAAAATACTTAAGCAATCAGTTTCTTATATACTTGAAAAAGTATAGTATTCTTTCAAATGAGGACTCCTCCCGGAACACGTCAAAGTGACGGTGTGTCCGAACGGATTAACTGAATCATGTTAGACATGATAAGGCTAATCATTAGTCACTCTGAGCTACCATTTCCTTCAACGGATAAGTTTTAACAGTGCAATAACTTATTTAGAATAAGGTTCCATATAAATCTGTTTGACAGATGTCATATAGGATATGAACAGGAAAGAAACGGGGTTTCTCATTCCTGACAATTTGGGTATGCCAGGCATAACGTTTGGATGATACCAAACTAAGGACCCAAATTGGATAAGTGCCAATATAGGTTATCCTAAGGGAAACCATAAGTATAGTACTTATAAATCTCACATGAGAACAATGTGATTGTTGCTCACCATGCGGTTTTTCCTGAGAGGAATACCGATATGCAGTGGTCAGTGGGAGGACAGTGATACTCGATGAAAATCGGTGTAATACTGTTCAAGGCACGAAGTCCTTAATGGAACACAAATAGTTCATCTATGATGAATCTATACCATTAATCTTCGAATACACAAGAACCGTGTAGATCAAAGAGAGTCAAAAACCAACCTTGGGTATGGGTTTCTGATCTCACCTCATAAAGATGTTAATCTTTTAAGGTATACCAACCGACTACGTTTTGAGGAAGTGATACGAGGTATCGACTCCCTATTATGGCAAAGTGCCATGAATCCGAAATGGATTCCATGTATAACAACTATTTTGGATACTAGTTGTTGTACCACAAGGCATCGTGCCTATTGGTACATTAAACGTCTTCAAGGAAGACATACATGGAAGGCAACATACCAACGTACAAAGCTGGGCTTTTGACGGAAAGGTATCGTTATCAACATTGTGTTAATAACCGTTCAACCTTTTACCTGTTGCCATGGTAAATCCATTTTGAAGATGCTTGTTGATAACTGCATATTTCATTTATGAAATGTGTCAGTTGCAGATCAAAATCGCTTTCCTGAAAAGGAAACCTTTTGGAGGATGCTTACAACATCCTGACGATTTTATATAACCGGCAAATAAGCTTTGCGGGTTATTCGATCCATGTTTGGATTGAAGCAAGCATAAGGTTCTTGGAACTGACGTTTTGAAATAATCATAATAGTTTATGATTTGACTCAAAACGAAATAATTCTTGTGTATATAAGGAGGTTAGTGGGAGAGGGCACTGACAATGAAATTCTCATAAAGCAATCGGTGAAAGCTTGGCTTTCATAAGAAATTCTCCGTAGAATTCTGGGGAGTAACAACCTTTATTCAAGGAATAAAGATCTACAGGGATAGATTTGGAGTTGTTAACACTCTCTGGAAATTGTACATTTAAAATGTACTTGTATTGGTGTCTCATACGCTTCGAGCATATGGAGTCACAATCGGGTCAATCCAAGTGATAGTCACTGGATTGAAGATTATGAACATCTGTTAGTATCTGAGAGAACTAAAGATGTTGACTTAAACTATGGAGATGGAGAACTTGAAGTGACTGGGATCACTGCTGCAAGTTTCCAAACTGGTAAATAATACGGTACTATAAAAGTTTGAACACTGGGACAGTAAGCTGGAAATATTCCGAGCAAGATAACTGTTGCCGAATAAACAACAAATGCAGATTATTGCTGCAGCTGAGGCAGCAATAGAAGCCATTTGGATCGAAAATAAATCTAATTAGATTAGATATAGTTCTTTTAGCAGCTGAGCTAGGCGTCAGCACAGGCTGAGGAATTAAAGGTCTCATCGACGATCCAGATATATACTTCTATATCATCTGATTCGTTCGGATCATACATCGTGGCGATGTGATGATCGTGTAAATCGCGTCAAACGATAATTAAGCAAATCCGCTGACGAAAATCTTTTCTCAGCAATTTGAGCGAACCGTACATAGTTCGGGTGTGGGACACTCGAGTGACTGGCTATGTGCCAAGTGGGAGATTGTTGGATAATATGACCCATAGCGTCACTATTTGTACAGATCACGGTGTTGTTGTACAAATTAACTATGTGACAAGGAAATTGCACTCTCATCATTTGTGATTAAATCACCATAAATATATAAATGAAGAGAGGTCCATATGATTAGTTCCTGGATTGAGAATGATATGAGACAGTATCAGTCCACGAAGGATTAATCATTAAATATCCCTAGCCGGAGTATTATCGAGACTGGACATCGATAATGCGGAATAGGCTAGTATTGCACTTGTGCGCGTTGTGAGGGCACAACAGCATAGTTCTCATGTATTTAAGTATTGGATACTTATGCAAGTGCGATAGGAGGTCGTGTTTCACCGATGGTACGGGAAACAGCTTCGCTCTCGATAGACCCCTCGGAATCCCATTGGTATTATGACTATGTGTCTATGGGAGGCCGAAATCAGGGTAGGTGTGTATGGTCTTAACCTGAGACTTACATCGCTAATACTTGCGATAATCGGTAGACTTTAGTCTTGGTGGTACAAGGCTTTAACCGGTTCTGCGTACACCACTTCTGGGTTTATCAGAGAGTCGTAGTGTATTGGGTGTGATGTCAAGACGGAAGTATCACTTCAGTTATAGTGGAGATGATGTCACGCAGGATACGGTACTAGTGCTCTTGAGTGCTGCGCGGCCATCGGGATATTATCACAAGGTCGTGTATATCCGATTATAGAGACTAGTTACCAGACATCCGACATGTGCTTCGTACTGGGCAGACACAAATCCAGCCCCAGGCCTAGCACGTGACTATCCGATACTGGGCCGATATACACAATACTACGGTATACTACGCTTGATACAGATCTATATATTCCTGTAAGAATATTTCTGGAGAATTGGGTAGGCATGGCGCTTTGCTAGAAGCCAACCTTGTCTTGTAAATCGGTATAAACGTAGTACGAGGTACTTACGTGTTCGGATAGTCCGACGACCGTATTTACTGCCAACATATCCGGAGATCTCATGGGTCGGTTCCTGAAGATTCACCGATGACGTATGACTCGCACTTTAATTAATCTGGGATTAATTCGATGAGAGAGAAAATTAATCTGGGATTAATTAGAAGAGAGAGAAAATTAATCTGGGATTAATTAGAAGAGAGAGAAAATTAATCTGGGATTAATTACGGAGATATTTTATCTGGGATAAAATATTAATTAAAGAGAGAGAACGATTAATTTGGAATTAATCGATAAAATAATATATTTGATATATTATTAGAAATTGGATTTCGACGCGAAATTAAAATTAGATTTTAATTCGGGCGAACGAATTAATTTAGAATTAATTAGTTAGCGACGTGAATAGTGAATTCGCTAGGCGTAATCATTTAATTACGACGCGATGGAAAATTCGTTAATTTGGAATTAACGAACCCGAGCCCGGAATTATTTGCGAGCGCATTCGTATTTCGAATTCGAGTGCGGCACGCAAGTCAAATCGAGCATCAAATCGCTAGTCACATCAAGCGTCAAATCAAATGTCACTTTGAGTGATGTGACAAGTTGTCATTTGATTTGAGTGATTGATGTGGTAGTTGAAAAGCTTTAAAATGCTTTTTTGCTTTTGGCTTTTGACTTTTGGTATTTTGGAAAATTGAAAAGTTGTATATGGTTTATTTTATTTTTGGAAAAATATATAAACCAAAATTACATTTTTCTTTTCACATAATTACTCTCTCTCTCCCATTTACGTTTTTTGCTCTTTTGGAGCCAAAAACTTCTTCATCTTCTCACGGTCTCCTTGACCGATTATCTTCTTCATTTTTTCTGGTTTTTCACACAAAATGGAGAAGCTTTTGATCTTGTAGCAAGATCTAAGTGCTAGCACACTCATGGAGGAATACAAAGGTGATAGGGAAGTGAGTTTGTGAGCTTGGAAAGCTTGAAGCTTGGAGCTTCAATGGAGTCTTTCATGGCCGATTTTTGGAGCATCAAAACAGCCCCCACCGTGCAGTCCACTGCAGTTCAAGAAGGCCCAAAACCGAGCTTGATGGAGGCAGAAACATGCAGTGCGTTTTTGGTCTTTGTTGCATCTCTACCGATCAATGTGTGTTATTCCGCACCTCCTTTGATATGTATTCAACTTGTTTATGCATGATTTATGATCCTTGGGACTTGATTGAAACTCAACATCCTCTCCATTCTTGGAGTTGCTCGTCCTCATTCCCGAGGTTCTTCTCCCTTCTCGGTGTTCCTCTCTATTCCCCGAGTTCTTCATCCCCATTTCCGAGGTTGCTCTATTCCTCTCCATTCTCGGAGTTCGTCTCCATTCTTGGAGTTGCTCGTCCTCTTTCTCGAGGTTGTTCTCCATTCTCTGAGTTCCTCATCCTCATTCCCGTGGTTTTTCTCCCTTCTCGGAGTTCTCCTCAATTCTTGGAGTTGCTCGTCCTCAATCCCGAGGTTCCTCTCTACTCTTGGAGTTGCTCGTCCTCGCCGCTTTTTTTTTTCAAAGCTTGCGAACACAAAATAAAAATTATGTGTATGCAACATGTGTGCATGTATGCATGGATGCATTCCCTACTCTGATGAGGTTTCTTTGTCCTATTGGCTTGATGTCATCTTTGGTTAGGCATTCCTTGCGTTAGAGGGTTTTCTTCACCCCTTTAGGAATCCTTTTGGCCTCTGGTGCCTTTTGTCTATAAAACATTTTGGTCACCCCATTGGCCTGCTTACAGTTTCCTTCTGCCTATTCTCCTCCAGTGATTGCTCAGTTCTCTTTGGTCCCATGGCTCAAGATCCCGTTGTGTCCCTCATTAGCGGGGTGGAATACTGGTCATCCCCAAACCTGGCTCATCTTTCTGTTCTCCGCTACCTGCACTAGGTCAATGTGGATTACGCCTTTTTGAAAGCAACCTCATCCTTTTAGGATACTAAAAATCATGTCTTTCGATTCCCAGATTTCGAAATATGCCCTATCCCTGATGAGTTTGCTGCCATTCTCGGCTTGTATTTTTCTTTTACTACCCTTCCGGTGATGTCTCGTTTCCAATGTCAATACCCTCGGGAAGCCTTCGAATCTTTCCTTTATTGTCCTGAGGATGCAGAAAAGGTATTGTCTTGTGCTTCGTCCATTGAGTCATAAGTCTTTTTACGTGTATCTTCCAGGATGGAGGTACGGTCCCGTCCCTGAAGGAGTGTAGTCTTATTCTATATCTTAGCCCAATACCTCTTAATGGGTTGTGATAGTACGAAAGGTGACTATCGTTTATTGCACATCATCGAAGGAATCTGATGTGGTCATGATCCCTCCCTCATTATCTTGGCCGAGACGCTTCATGGTTTAAACAGGATAAAACACCATCATGTAAGCCGATTTTTCGGGAGTCCCCTTGTTTTACAGGTTTGTTCTATTTCAGATTTTCAACTTAGCGGATTGCTCTATCTTGCCTGGGTCACCTTTTCAGGTTTTCAACTCAGCAAGCTAAAAATTAATTTTTTTGTTTTTTTTTTCAGATCTGGTTGCAAGAAAAGTTAAGACTTATTGTTCCTCCTCCGACTCCTGTCTTTATTTCTTATGGCCCTCGTCACCACCTTGCTCAGACCTTAATGAAGAAAAAACCTTCCTTATGCAGAATGGCATGAGTGGCTGTTGTGCTTTACTACTGCAAACATCACGTGGATGTGTCTTTAGTGGCGTCTTAGTCATGTCACCGTGGATTTCCTCGGGCACTGCATACCCCTCCCCGGTCTATACTCCAGCTCGTTCTATATTCCCGCTAGGATTCCTAGAGAATATAGGTGTCTCAATCACCATGTCCCTGGACAGCGCACTTTCTAAAGTGGACCCATGTCTCGCCGTCGTTTGGACCATTTCCAGACCAAATGATCTCAGCGCCGAACGTGGCCCGTCGCTACCCTAGGGCCTCCCAACTCTCCTTCTCCTAGATCTTCTGACCTTTGTCTAGCATCTAAGAAACAAAAGACGTGATTTGTAACTACTTGACTCTAATCTTTCCCGGTTAGCTGGGATTTATGCAATCTATGAACATCTTCAACATTTGTTTCAATAAAGGCATTTGCATTAGTTCTTAGTACATATGTAGGAAATAATGAATTGCATTGCAAGGATACCTCTGTCGCTAATTGATCCTGACGGACTTTACAATTAACCATTTTTCTTGCTCACTCATGCTCTATATTTTTCTTGGACTGTCCTTTACGGATTTTCAGCCCAACGAGCCTTTCTCTCTTTTTTTATGCAAAGTATTATTTCAGCCTGTCCACGTTGATGGGCTCGGTGAACTCGTTCCCTTCCAAATCTGACAGTCTCACTGCCTCATTCTCCATTACCTTTTTGACTAGGTAGGGCATTTCCCAATTGGGCCTGAACTTTCCCCTTCGGTCCATTATCAGTGGCTTCGACTACTTGAGCACTAGATCACCTTCCCAGATCTTGGTGGGACGCACTTTCTTGTTGAACGCCCAGGCCAACCTTTTATGGTATAACTGCATGTAGTACAAGGCCTTTATCCTTTTCTCATCTTGTAATGCTAGCTGTTCGAGCCTCTGCGAGGCCCATTCCTGCTCAGGCAAAGCATAGGGTGTGGCTCCTATTGCCGTTCTCACCGAAGTTTTATACCCCCACAGGGCATATGGCAATTTGTCAGTCCAATCTTTCTAACTTTCTGTCATCTTAGTTAGTATTTTCTTTATGGTTTTGTTGGCCGCCTCCACCACCCCATTAGCTTGTGGCTTGTAAGGTGATGATTTGTGATGCCCTATCTCGTACTTCTGCAACATCACCTTTGTTTTTCCCTAAAATTGGACTCCATTGTCTGTCACTATGTGATGTGGCATTTCGTATTGACATACTATATTACGGGCTATGAACTTGGACATCTGCTTTACCATAACATTACGGAATGACTCGGCTTCCATCCATTTCGAAAAATAGTCTATTTCCACTACTATGAAGCGGTGTCCAGTTGATGCATGTGGCCTGATTTCTCCAATCATGTCAATACCCCACACTGAGAAAGGCCATGGTTCTGACAGTCCGTGCAATTCCATAGGCGGCAGATGGTTCAAGTTGTCGTGTGCCTGGCAATCGTGATAGTGTTTCACCAGCTTTACGCAGGTCGACCAGTAAAATCCATGTCTCACTATTTTGCGAGACAAATTCAATCCATTCATGTGCGGTCCATATACTGCCCCGTGCACCTCTTCCATCACCTTCTAAGCCTCTTCTTTTCTTAAACATTTCAGTTGGACGCCGTTGGCTTGTCTCTTGTACAGCTCTCCCATCAAACTCACATACTGGGAAGCCAATTTCTGAATAGATATTTTGTCTTTCTTGCAGGCTCATTCTGGGAATTCCCCACGTTCTAGATACTGCAGAATATCATAGTACCACAGCTTACCTTCGTCGACTTCTACTTTTTGGGTTTTCCCACGTTGCAGCTAGGGTGGCTAGTGCGTCCACCATTTGGTTCTCTTCTCGTGGAAAGTGCTGGAATTTATAGTCGAGGATAGCCCATGCCAACTTCCTGAGATGGAGTAGGTAGGGTCTCAACCGGTCTTCCTTCAATTCCCATTCCCCTCGTATCTGTCGAACTACCAACATCGAGTCTCCATAAAGTTCTATGTCCCTAGATCCTAGGGCTATCAGTGCTTTTAGTCCAAAGACACATGCTTCATATTCGGCCATGCTGTTGGTTACTCTGAACGTCAACCTTTTGGCCATAGGTAGGGTTTCTCATTCGGGGGTTACTATCACAATTCCTATTCCAGCTCCTTTGTAATTCCCCACCCTGTCGAAATATATTTTCCACCCCTGGACTGTTATGGCTTGAACCTCCTCGTCTGGGAATTCGAACTTATGTTGATCTCCTTCTGTGGGTTTTAATGCCAAGAATTCCGCTACGGCTCTCCCTTTGATTACCTTAGAGGTGAGGTATTATATTTCAAACTTCGTCAGCAACCCCAACCATATGCCCAACTTCCCTACTAGTGAAGGTACTGACTACAAATACTTTAGGGGATTCTCCTTTGCTACCACTTGTATCTTATAGGATTGAAAGTAATGAAGCAACTTTCAGGAAGCCCATATCACCGCCAAACAGATCTTTTCCACCTCTTGATAGCGGGCTTCATACGGAAGCATCTTCTTACTGAGGTAGTAGACCGCATGTTCCACCATTGTCTCATCTGTCTGTACCATCATCGCCCCTACCGCTTCGGGTTCTATGGCCAAATACAACACCAAGGGTTTGTCCGGTCTTGGGGGTTTCAAGACGGGCGGTTTAACCAAGTATTCTTTGATTTTGTCAAAATCTTCTTGACATTGCCTATTCCACTCCACAGGCTGTTCCTTCCTCAATAGCTTAAAGATGGGCTCATATACTAATGTTAGATTGGCAATGAATCAACTGATATACTGGATTTTCCCGATAAAAGCTCTAACTTCCTTTTCTGTCTTCGGTGCGGGCATCTCGGTAATTGCCTTGACCTTTTCAGGGTCCACTTCTATCCCTCCCATTCCTACCATATGCCCTAACAACTTTTCAGATGTTACCCCAAACACACACTTATTAGGGTTGAGTCGGAGTTTTTACTTATCGACTTTTTGAAGGAATTTCTCCAGTGCTTCTATATGTTCGGCCCTCGTCTCTGACTTAACCATCATGTCATCCACGTATACCTCAATCTCCTTATGCATCAAGTCGTGGAATAATATAGTTGCCATTCGTTGATAAGTGGCTCCCGCAATCTTAAGTCCAAATGGCATCACCTTGTAACAATATGTACCCCACTCAATGACGAAGGCAGTCTTATGCTTGTCTTCTTCGGCCATGAAGACCTGGTTATATCCTGAGAATCCATCCGCGAACGATTACATTGCAGATAAAGTCGCGCAATCAACTAACATGTCTATATGGGGTAGAGGAAAATCATCCTTTGGGAAAGCTTTGTTGAGGTCCCTATAATCCACGCACATTCTGACCTTTCCATCATTCTTCGGTACCGGCACAATGTTGGCTAACCACTTGAGGTACTTCACCACCTCTAAGAACCCCACATCTATCTGCTTCTTGACTTCTTCCCTAACCTTTTCGGCCCATTCTGGCCTCATTCTTCGGAGCTTCTATTTTACTGGTCTCATGTTCGGATAAATTGGTATCATGTGCTGGGCAATACACATGTCCTCTCCTGGCATGTCTTCATAGGACCAGGCGAATACTTTTGTATATTTTATTAGTATTCTCTCTAATTTTTTCCGCTCATCAGAGGTAACCTCACTTGCAATTGAAATTTCCTTGGGGTTTTCACATGTACCTGTTGGACAATTATGACCCATAGCATCACTATTTGTAAAAGACATGGTGTCCTTTGTACAAATTAACTATGTGACAAAGGAAATTGCTCTTTTATCATTTTGTAATTGGATTACTTGGATATATAAATGATAAAAGTCCAAATGATTAGTACCAGATTAATAAGATATGAGACAGTATTAATCCATGAAAGGTTTAATCATTAAATATCCCTAGTCGTAGTATTATCGAGATTTGAAATCGATAATGCGGAATAAGCTAGTATTACATTTGTGCGCGTTATGGAAGCTTAACGACATAGTTCTCATATATTTAAGTATTGGATACTTATGCAAGTGTGATATGAAGTTTTGTTAGCCGTTGGACCGGGAACAGCTTCGCTCTGGATAGACCCCTCAGAGTCCCATTGGTATTATGACTATGTGCCTATGGGAATCCGAATAAGGGTAGATGTATGTGGACTTAACCTGACACTTGCAACGCTAATACTTACGACAATCAGTATAATTTGGTTTTGGTCGTCCGGAGCTTTAACAGATTCTGTGTACGCCTCTTCTGGGTATACTGAGAATCGTAGTGTATTGGCTGTGATGTCAAGATGGAAGTATCACTTCAGTCATATGGAGATGATGATCATGCAGGGATACATAACTATTACTCTTAAATGCTATAGCTATCAGGATAGTATGACTAGGTCATGACTATCCGATTACAGAGACTAGTTGCTAATGATTCGATATATGCTTCGTACGGGGCAGACACAATTCCAACCCCAGGCCTTGCATGTGACATCAGATACAGGATTGTAATACGCAATACATTGTATACTACGTCTGATACAGATTATATATATTCCATGTTGAATATATTTCTGGAGAATTGGGTAGGCACGGTGCTTTGCTAGAAGCCAACCATGTCTTGTAAATCGGTAAGAATGTGGTACCGGGTACGCACGTGTTCGGATAGTCCGATTACCGTATTTACTGCCAACATATCCAGGGATCTATTGGGTAACTACCCAAAGATTCACTGATGACATTTGACTCGAACTGAATTAATCTAGGATTAATTATGAGAGAGAAAATTAATCTGGGATTAATTACGATACGAATTTATTTGGGATTAAATTCATCTAAAAGAGAGAACGCGATTAATTTGGAATTAATCGGTAAAATAAATTTAATAGTTAAATTAGATTTTTCTATTTAATTTATTTATTTGGGCTAAAATAATATATCGGATATATTAATTGAAATTGGATTTCAATAGGGAATTAAAATTGGATTTTAATTCAAGCGAACGAATTAATTTGGAATTAATTCGTAAGCGACTTCGTAATAATTTTACTAGGCATTATTATTTAATTAAATTGGATTTAATTACATAGCGGCGAAAACTCGTTTAGTCGGATTAAACAAACCGGGCCCAAAGTGTGTTGTGTAAGCCAATTCGAATTTTTAATTCAAAGTGGTGGGACCCGCTAACTTACATCAACATGTCACATGTGTGATGGAAGTTGTTGGTTGCATTTAATACAAAATTTATAACAACAAAACACACAACTTTGAAAGTCAATATATCATTATGTTTTGGAAACATAAAATGGAACTATTCACTCTCTTGCTAAAACTCTCACATTGCCGATTCTTCCTTTCTCTTGGAGAGAAAATTTTATTTCAATTTTTGGACAAATCTAGCACTTTGGGAGTCAAAGAAAGGTGATAGGGAAACTCACCCAAGAGTTTGGAACTCAAACGGAGGGCTTGGAGCTTCTACAACAAAGAAAAAGTCTTGAACTTCATCCGATCAAAGTGAGTATTTCCGCAACTTTCTTTGATTTATTCACACACATATCATGTTTAGAGATCCTTGGCATGTCTAGAACACTAACAATGGTATCATAAGCCAATCTAAACTTGATTTCAATTTTAGGGTTCCAAACTTTAATTTGGGGATTTTATGCTTGGAGTGTGCAAATTCGAAATTGATTGTTTGGTTGTGGTTGGATGATGATGAATTGGATTTGTGCATCACTGGATTTGTGAAATTGATTGGAAGAAAAATTTCCCCAAATCCTAAGCTATGGTTGAATGGAACCCTATGTAGTGCTCATGGTGATTTTTTGAAAATTGGCAATTGGATGTGTTGTTGGCATGAAATGTATGTTAAAAGTTGATTTAATTATATTGAAATCAAATTGCATGATAATTTCTTTGCCATTTCCGTGAGCCTAAGCATGTTGTAGAATTGATTTTGCTTCAATTTGTGTTGGACATAAATTAGAATTAATGAGCATGATTAATTGGATTAATTAGTGTTTTGGAAACATTAGATTAATTGATTAATTATGTTAATTACACTTGAATTGGATTAATATATAATTTGGAATAATGTATTAATTTAATTTGTTGTAATTGGGCTTAATGGGCTTGGTTGGGACAAGTATGATTTTGGACAATTAGGTTGGATCCAATTGGGCCTAAAACCATTTCCATAAAGTCCAAATATGACAATTGGGCCTTTAAAAAATTAATTGGGCCGAATGGGCCTAAATTGATTTTTGGCATATGGTGATTCCTATTTGGGCCTTGGTATCTTGGGTTTGATCCATAATGGCCAAAGCCCATGCCTAAAGAATTAATTGAAAGCCCATTGGACTTTAATTGAATAATATTGGATACTAATTGGGCCTTTGAGACCCATTCAGATTGGATTTGGAATCCAAGTCTAAAATGCACTTTTAAAAGTGTAATTATTTAATTTGGAATTAAACATGAATTAGTATTGGATACAATTTAAATTAGATTTAAAATTGTAGTTCGATATAATTCAAGAATATGTACTTTGAGTATTTATTCTTAAACAAGTTGGACTCGCACAAATCAAATCGTTGTTTGAACATTGGATGGTCATTAATTCAAATATTAATTAATTGGATTAGATTGATTGAATAACAAGCTTTGTGTGAATACTTGGATGTATTTATATGAATAATATATATCAGATGGATATTAGAAGGGTGATGGCAATTTTGGAAATTGTTGTAATAAATTTAGAATTTATTAAATTGAACATGCGTGTCCAGCCTATTATTTCTATTCTCTTTGTATTTCTGTTCTCACCAATTCCCCTCAATGTAAATGAGGTTTCTTTTTGTGTTATGTGATTGGGTATAAGTATGTAAAGTGCTAGCGGGAGAGAGGAAATTGAGAGATTTGTTCTAGGAATAAATTTGTTATATATCCATCCGTATATCATTATTAATTTTATCACGCCTTATTATGCTTTTAGAATGCATTTTTAAGGGTGTGTGATGAGACCTAATCAAATATAATAAATTGGTTGCCAATTTACGCGAAAAAACCTTCACTACAATATTAAACGTTTTTCCTTCCATTGAGTGGTTCTCTCTCAAGATCCAAGATTGGCATTGGTTTGTTGGCCAAAATCAAGATCATTGTCCATCGCGAATGTGTTTGAACCACAAAAGCCTTGTTCTATATTGCATGTCTTGGGCGGTTGTGACTTGTTGGCCAAAGTCAAGGTCACTTCTAGTTCATCGACGTGGATTATGAAGCTTTCCCACTGTCAATGGGTCGCGCTTAACTGAAATCATTAAGCTTGTTGATCCAAAGCCAAGGCTTAGTTGATTTAGGGGAAAAGGTTAGGAAATATATATTGGATATATATCTCGGACTTGGAGGTCCACCTACCGGATCTAGGAATTGGATGAGATCTAATTGATCTTAGAGATTTACCTAGTTAAGTTTCATACAGCTTGTTGGCCAAAGTCAAGGTTGTGTGTTATTTAACGGGATCCTAGCCCACTAGGAAACTAAGTTTCCCGAGTACTCCACAAAGGGTTAGAGGCTCACCGAAAATTAGTGGGAGGCTAGTATTAAATTTACAATTGCGTTTAAATACTTGCCAATACACGCTCTTTTATTTTATTTATCGTTGTAATAAATATATTAGTTGGACTAATATTGAATATTGCTTTCTTTGAACAGTTAGACTGTACAAGACACTACTCCACTTGTAGTTGGTTATATAGTTGGACTATAGTAACCATTACATTTTGAGTGCACCCGAAATCGTTGATTGAATAGTTGGACTATTGCAATCGAGATGGCTGGAAAGATTAGCATTAGAGACATCATCATGAGCGATAATGTCTTTAATGGCTCCAATTTTCCAGATTGGGAGATGAATCCAAGAATAGTTTTGGGAGCCGAGAAGTTACTCTATGTCATAGAGAAACCTCTCGGGTCTGAGCTCGGAGTTGAGCAAACAGTAGAGCATGAGTTTTGGAAGACTCATCGTGATGATAAATTTAGCGCTCAATCTGTTATTCTTGCCGCAATGACTTCTTAATTTCTTCGTCAGAACTAAGGATCAGATCATTATACCATGATGTTGAAATTAAAGAATCTTCATAGATCTAACCTTGGATCTTAGAAGTACGAATTGCAAAAGAAACTCTTTCGCTCATGTATGTCAGAAGGTACATCTGTCGAGCACTAGGTGTCGTAGATGATTGCTGACATCGAACAGCTAGGTTAGCTGGGCATTACCTATGAGGCCAAGACTTCCATAGATTTGATATTACAGTCTCTGCCCGAATGCTGGGGCGGGTTCATCATGAACCAAGAGAAAACTCTTGGAAAGTTAATGGCTATGCTCAAGGAGGTAGAGCCAGAGCTTCCAAAAGGGCAAGAAGTGCAAGACGCATCTTACTTCGACATCCTAGAAGGCCAAGGCTTGGCCGAAGGATTCTGGGGATATGAAGAAAAAAAAGCAATGGCAAATTCGTCACAGTCTTCTGGGAAGACAAAGGACATATCCCAAGATGTCTGCCTAGACTGTGGCAAACGGGGTCACTGGAAGCGTGACTGCCGTATGGACAAGGCAGACATGAAGGAAGTGAATGCGAGCAAGGCTCCGACTTCAGGTATGTTTGTTATTGTAATAAATGTGTCCACTACTGGTTTTAAAAATTGGATTTTTGATACTGGATGTGGTACATACATATGTACTGATGTGTGGGATCTGCTGATTAGCAGGAGACTGCTTCAGATAAGATCGACCTACGAGTCAGAAACAGGACGAGAGTCGCTGTTTTGGCTGTGGGAACCTAAGTTTTGGAACTGCCCTTTGGGCATGTACTTAAATTAAGAAACTGTTATAATGTACCTAGTTTGACTAGAAACATTATCTCTATATCTAGTTTAACCCGTTGCGGGTAAACCTTTATGTTCCAGAACATTGGGTGTTTTGTTTATAAAGATGATATTGAGTTATACACATTAGATGTGAATAACAATATTTATATTTTGATTATAAACGAATCTCAAACATATAACAGGACAAACTAAAGGCTCAAATTGAGTAATACAGATGAAACCTATATGTGGCATTGTTGTCTGGGACACATCAACAAGACTCGTATATCCACACTTTCGAAGAGTGGATACTTGGACAGATTTGATCCTGATTCATATGATGTCTGTGAATCCTGTTTATTAGGCAAAGTGCCTAAAACACCTTTTAGTGGTAAGGGTGTAAGTGCCATCGAACTGTTAGTCCTCATTCATGGTGACGTATGTGGGCCCATGTCTAGCCAGGCTAGAGGTGGTTATGAATACTTCGTAACCTTTACGGATGTTGCATCGCGTTATGGTTATGTGTGTCTTATGAAACACAAGTCGGAAAATTTTGAGAAATTCAAAGAGTTTCGACACGAAGTAGAAAAAAAGACCGGTAAAGTATTAAAACATCACGGTTGGACCGTGGTGGAAAATACTTGAGCAATGAGTTTCTCGATTACTTGAAAGAGTATGGTATTCTTTCACAGTGGACTCCTCCTGGAACACCTCAATTGAATGGTGTGTCCGAACGGAGAAACCGAACTTTGTTGGACATGGTAAGGTCAATATTGAGTCTCACTGAGCTACTAATTTCCTTCAGGGGATACACATTGAACAGTGCAATACTTATTTTGAATAAGGTTCCGTCAAATTCTGTTGGACATACTCCATATGAAATATGGACAGGAAAGAAACTGGGTTTCTCATTCCTGAAGATTTGGGATGCTGGGCATATATTAAACGTTTAGATGGTACCAAACAAGAACACAAATCGGGTAAGTGCCTATTTGTAATTGGTTATCCTAGGGAAACCAATTTCCACAACCCACTAGAGAACAAAATATTTGTTGCTCTCCATGCGGTTTTCCTTAGAGGAATTCCTAAATGTAGTGGTAAGTGGGAGGAAAGTAAAACTCGATGAAAATCGGAGTGATACTGTTCCTGGCACCGATCCTCTAACGGAATACGAACAGTTCATCAAGGATGAGACTGTTCCATAATCTTCTAATACACAAGAACCACGTAGGTCGGAGAGAGTCAGAAAAAAACCTAAGAGGTATGGGTTTCTGATCTCACCTTATGTAAGTATTAATCTTATTGAGAAAGATGAATTGTCTACGTATGAGGTAGCGATACAAGGTATCGAATCCGCTTTATGGCTAGGTGCCATGAAGTCCGAAATGGATTCCATGTATACAACCAAGTTTGGACACTGGTTGATGTACCAGAAGGGATTATGCCTATTGGTAGCAAATGAGTCTTTATAGTGAAGACAGACATGCATGGCAACATACGAACGTACAAAGCTAGGCTTGTAGCGAAAGGGTATCGTCATCAACATGGTGTTGATTACGACGAAACATTTTACCCGTTGCCATGATTAAATCCATTCGGATAATGCTTGCTAATGCTTCATATTTCGATTATGAAATATGACAAATGGATGTCAAAACCGATTTCCTTAACGGAAATCTTTTGGAGGATGTTTATATAAAACAGTCTGACAGTTTTGTCGTGCCAAAACATGCAAACAAGGTTTGCAAGTTAAATCGATCCATTTATGGATTGAAGCAACATCGCGTTCTTGGAACCAACGTTTTGATGGGATCATATTACAATATAGTTTCATTCAAAACAAAGATGATTCTTGTGTATATAAGAAAGTTAGTGGGAGGGCACTGACAATGATTGTCCTATACGATGATGATGTATTGCTTGTTAGTAATGACATTCCCATACAACAATCGGTGAAAGCTTGGCTTTCATTAAAATTCTCCATAAAAACTTGGGAGAGGCAACTTTTATTCTAGGAATAAGGATCTACTGGGATAGATCTAAAAGTTGTTGGCACTCTCCGAGAACTCGTACATTAACACATGGCGTCTCTCTATCTAAGGACATGTGTCCTAAAACTCAAGATGAGAGAGATTCAATGAATCGAATCCCGTTCGCTTAAGCAGTCGGATCGATCATGTATGCCATAACATGTACACGACCTGGTGTCTCATACGCTTTGAGTATATGTAGTCACAATCAGGCCGATCCCACTGGATTGATGTTAAGAACATCATTTAGTATCTTAGACGAACTAAGGATGCTTTCTTAATTTATGGAGAGGGAGAACTTGAGGTGACTGGGTTCGCCATTATAAGTTTCCAAACCGATAAAGATGACTGTAAGTCGAAATGAGGGTACATATTTTGTTTGAACAAAGGAACAGTGAGCTGGAAATATTCCAAGCAAGATACTGTTGCCGATTCAACAACAAAAGCGGAATACATTGATGCGGCTGAGGCAGCAAAAGAAGCATTTTGGATCTATAAAATTCCTAATTAGATTATGAGTAGATCTGTTAGCAGCTGAGCTAGGCTACATCACAGGCTAAGGAATTACAGTCTCATCAATGATCCAAGTATGTACTTCGACGGTTTCATCTGATTCATGAGATCACTGTTGAGTGAGGAACGAAAATGCCGAACTCAGCGAAAACCCGCCCGAGATCAAATCCCGAGCGAGTAATTTTTTTTTTTATTTTCGGCAGTCCAAATCAGTGGGTTTAAAACTTTTTTTTTCATCAACTTAAAATTTACTTAATGCATTAAAAACATTTTCCATGCATTAAAATAATTACGATAAGCGAATTAAAATTTTTCAACACACTTTAATACATTTATCAACTCTTGATAAATTATTCTAAGCTTCTAAAATTATTTTCAACACTTAAAAATAATCCAAACATACTAAAATTAATTTTCCAACACTTGAAAATTAATTCAAGCATATAAAATAATTTTCCAACTCTTGAAAAATTAATCCAAGCATTCAAAATTAACATATCATTTATATACTAATTTTCCAACACTTAAATGCTTCTAATCCTTGTTGGTTTCTATTATTTGTCCCAAGGAAAGATTAAGCATTTAAAATACAATAAATGAATATATAATAAACTTGAAGCATGGCGGAATCATACTTACAAAGCTTTTGTGATGAAGAAGATGAACAAAGGGTTGAAGCTCCAAGTTCCTATATGGTTCGGCCAAGAGGAGAAAAGAGTTGAAAGCTCCAAGCTTTGTGTATTCCAAGCTCCAAGGTGGTTTCCCTATCACCTCCTTTGATTCCTTGCTTGTGCTAGCAAAAATGGAGAATGAGAGAACAATCTTCTACCTTGCATGTGCAGCTCACGGCGTGAGCAAGAGAGAAAGAAGAGGAGAGTGTTTCACTTTTAATTTTTGTTTTGTTCCATTTGCATGCCAAAACCGTGAATGACAAAAGGAAATGAAAAGTGATATGATATCTAATACCAAAAGAATTTTTTAATGCAAAAAATCCTTCAAAGCCATGCATGGCTTTCCCTCCAAAATGAAATCCATCATTTGCCATCATTACCACACTTTGAGATTAGAGACAATGTATCATCCCTCAAAGGTGACTAGATACATCCACCATCTATTCGTATTAAGTAATGAGATATCGCGATGTGATTTGCGGATATCACTCGATTCAAAATACGAATGTGTCCGCAAACACTTTCGGGATCGGTTTCGTTAATTCCGAATTAACAAATTTCCGTCGCGACGTGAATTAAATAATTACGCCTTGCGAAATTACTATTCAGTTCGCTAATGAATTAATTCTAAATTAATTCGTTTGCCCGAATTAAAATCCGATTTTAATTCCGCGTCGAAATCTAATTTCGTTTAATAATATATCGAATATATTATTTTATCGATTAATTCCAAATTAATCGATCTCTCTCTCTCTCTCCTAATAAGGCATTTTATCCAAGATAAAGTTTCTCCGTTATTAATCCAAGATTAATAAAGTTCGAATCAAACATCATAGGTGAATCTTCAGGAAGCGACCCAAGAGATCTCCGGATATGTTGGCAGTAAATACGGTCGTTGGATAATCCAAACACGTACGTACCTCGTACTACGTTTTTACCGATTTACAAGACAAGGTTGGCTTCTAGCAAAGCGCCATGCCTACCCAATTCTCCAGAAATATTCTTACTGGAATATTAGATCTATATCAAGCGTAGTATACCGTAGTATTGCGTACATCGATCCAGTATCGGACGATCACATGTTAGGCCTGGGACTGGAAATGTGTCTGCCCCGTACGAAACATATATCGGACATCAAGCAACTAGTCTCTTTAAATCGGGCAATACTGACCTAGTCATATTGTCCCGACGGTTGCAACCTTTTATAGAGCACTAGTTCTGTATCCTGCGTGATCATCAACTCCATATGTCTGAAGTGACACTTCCATCTTGACATCACACCCAGTGCACTACGATTCCTGATAAACCCAGAAGAGGTGAACACAGAACCAGTTAAGGTCCCCCAACCACCAAAACCAAAGTTTACCTATTGTCGCAAGTACTAGCGATGCAAGTCTCAGGTTAAGACCATATACACCTACCCTGATGCGGCCTCCCATAGACACGCAGACATACTACCAATGGGATTCCGTGGGGTCTATCCAGAGCGAAGCTGTTTTCCGTACCATCGGTAAAACACAACCTCCTATCGCACTTGCATAAGTATCCTATACTTAAATATATGAGAACTATGCCGTTGTGCCCTCACAACATGCACAAGTGCAATACTAGTCTATTCCGCATTATCGATGTCCGATCTCGATAATACTCCGACTAGGGATATTTAATGATTTAAACCTTTATGTATTGATACTGTCTCATATCATCTCAATACGGAATTAATCATATGGACTTTCGCCATTTATATATCAAAGTAAATAAATTACAAAACGACAAAAGGCAATTTCATTATCACATAGTTAATTTTGTACAATAATACAATATCATTTACAAAACAGTGACGCTATGGGTCATAATGTCTAACAATCTCCCACTTGGCCTATAGCCAGTCACTCAAGCATCTAATACCTGAACTATGTATATGTCGTTCAAACAGTTGCGGATAAACCGCTTTCGTCAGCGGATCTGCAATGTTGTTATCTGATGCGACCTTCTCGACTTTTACATCGCCACGATGTATAATCTCCCGAATCAGATTGTAACGCCGAAGAACATGCTTGGATCGTTGATGAGACCTTGGTTCCTTAGCTTTTGCTATAGCCCCGTTATTGTCACAATACAATGGAACGGGCTCAGCTGCTAACGGAACTACTCCTAATCCAATTAGGAACTTTCGGATCCAAACTGCCTCCTTTGCTGCTTCCGATGCAGCAATATACTCCGCTTCTGTCGTTGAATCGGCAACAGTATCTTGCTTGGAAGATTTCCAGCTCACTGCTCCGTTATTCAAACAAAAAATGTACCCGGATTGCGACTTGAAGTCGTCCTTGTCGGTTTGGAAACTTGCATCGGCATACCCAGATACCACAAGTTCTCCTTCTCCGTAAATTAAGAAAGCATCCTTAGTTCGTCTAAGATACTTAAGGATATTCTTAACTGCCATCCAGTGACCTTCACCTGGATCGGCCTGATAGCGACTGCACATGCTCAAAGCATATGACACATCAGGTCGTGTACATATCATGGCATACATGATCGATCCGACTGCCGAGGCGAACGGTATCCGACTCATGTTATCTCTCTCTTCTTGAGTCTTAGGACACATGTCCTTAGACAGAGAGGTACCACGTAATATTGGCATCAATCCCTTCTTGGATTGATCCATGCTGAATCGCTTCAACACTTTGTCAATATATGTACTCTGGGAGAGTCCAAGCAGCTTTCTAGATCTATCCCGGTAGATCTTTATTCCCAGAATAAAGGCTGCTTCTCCCAGATCTTTCATGGAGAATTTTAATGAAAGCCAAGCTTTCACCGACGTTAGCATGGGAATGTCATTGCCTATAAGCAATACATCGTCGACATAAAGGACAATAAAAGTCAGTGCTCTCCCACTAACCTTCTTGTATACACAAGGGTCATCTTCGTTTTGCACGAAATTATATTCTTTTATGATTTCATCAAAACGCTGATTCCATGACCGTGATGCTTGCTTCAATCCATAAATGGATCGATTTAACTTACAAACCTTGTTTGCAAGTCTAGGTACGATAAAACCGTCAGGCTGTTGCATATAAACATCCTCCAAAAGGTTTCCGTTAAGGAAAGCGTTTTTAACGTCCATCTGCCATATCTCGTAATCGAAATATGCAGCTATTGCAAGCATTATCCGAATGGATTTAATCATGGCAACGGGTGAGAAGGTTTCGTCATAATCAACACCATATTGTTGACGATACCCCTTTGCTACAAGCCTAGCTTTGTATGTTTGCACGTTGCCATCCATGTCGGTCTTCTTCTTGAAGATCCATCTGCATCCAATAGGTTTTACACCTTCTGGTGCATCAACCAGTGTCCAAACTTGGTTGGCATACATGGAATCCATCTCAGACTTCATGGCTTCTTGCCATAAAGCGGAATCAATATCTTGTATTGCTTCCTCATACGTAGACGGTTCATTATCCTCAATAAGATTAATATCTACATGAGGCGAGATCAGGTACCCATACCTCTCAGGTACTGTCCTGACTCTCTCCGACCTACGCGGTCCTTGTGTATATGAAGGTTGTGGTACAGACTCATCCCGGATGGTCTGTTCATGTTCCGTCATTGATTCATTGCCAGGAACAGTATCACCATGATTTTAATCGAGCTCCACTTTCCTCCCACTTACCACTGCATCTAAGAATTCCTTTTCAAGGAAAAATGCATGTAGAGCAACAAATACTTTGTTCTCTTGCGGGTGATAGAAGTAATATCCTTTGGTTTCCCTAGGATATCCCACGAAAAGGCATTTATCAGATTTGGGTTCAAGTTTGGTACCATCCAAACGTTTAACATATGCCCAGCATCCCCAAATCTTCAGGAAAGAGAAACCTGGTTTCCTTCCTGTCCATATCTCATATGGAGTCTCTTCAACAGACTTTGACGGAACCTTATTCAAAATAAGTATTGCACTGCTTAATGCGTATCCCCAGAAGGATATTGGTAGCTCAGTACGACTCATCATTGACCTTACCATGTCTAATAAGGTACGGTTTCTCCGTTCAGACACACCGTTTAATTGCGGTGTTCCAGGAGGAGTCCACTGTGAAAGAATACCATGTTCTTTCAAGTAATCTTGAAACTCATAACTTAAGTATTCGCCACCACGGTCCGACCGTAATGTCTTAATACTCTTGCCTGTTTGTTTTTCAACTTCGTGTCGAAACTCTTTGAATTTCTCAAAGGTTTCCGACTTGTGCATCATTAGATACACATAACCGTAACGTGATGCATCATCCATAAAGGTTACGAAGTATCGATATCCACCTCTAGCCTGGCTAGACATGGGCCCACATACATCACTATGAACGAGGGCTAACAGTTCTGTGGCACGTTCACCTTTACCGTTAAAAGGTGATTTAGGCATTTTGCCTAAAAGACAAGATTCACAGACATCATATGAATTAGGATCAAATCCGTCCAAGTACCCACTCTTCGAAAGTGTGGATATGCGAGTCTTGTTAATGTGTCCTAGACGACAATGCCACATGTAAGCTTCATCTTTTAGATTACTCCTTTTGAGCCTTTTGTTTGTCATTTTGTGTTTAGGAGATTCATTTACATTCAAAATATAAAGACCATTATTTGCAACAACAGTGCAAATTTCTGCATCATTTTTATATAAATAACACCCAGTGTTTCTAAATATAAAAGTGTACCCATGCTGGGTTAACAAAGATACAGATATAATATTCCTAGTTAAACTAGGTATATAATAACAGTTCAAAAGTTTAAGTACATGCCCTGAGGGCAGTTCCAAAACAAAAGTCCCTACAGCCAAAACAGCAACTGGTGTTCCGTTTCCGACTCGTAGGTCAACCTCCCCTGAAGCCAGCATCCTGCTATTCTGCAGATCCTGCAAATCAGTACAAATATGAGCAGCACAACCAGAATCAAAAATCCAATTTTTAAGACTAGAAGTAGTCATATTTATTTCAATAACAAACATACCAGAGACTGGTGCCTTGCCTGCCTTGATATCCTCCTTGTGTCCCTTGCCCATTCGGCAGTCACGTTTCCAGTGACCCTTCTTGCCGCAGTTGAGGCAGACATCTTGAGATTTGTTCCTTGGCTTCCCAGAAGCTTTTGTCGACTTGCCTTTACCCTTGTTCTTATGTTTCCTCTTCCTCACCCCTCCAGTTGCCTTAAGCCCAGCCTTTGGCCCCTGAGAGGTTGATGCATGGTGCGCCTCGCGCTTGCCCCTTTTTAGGAGTTCTTTTTCAGACTCCTTCAAGATGGATAACAGCTCTCCAAGAGAGTCATCCGTGTCCATCAACTTATAGTTGATTATAATTTGTTTCCAAGTATCGGGAAGCGATTGTAAGATCAAATCCACAGTCAGCTCAGCCTCCAAGACTATTCCCATATTGGCCAACTCATCAATATCGGCGATCATTTGAGCCCCGTGGGCCTCAACTGATGCGCCTTCAGTCATTCGGGCGGGGAAGAGTTCTTCACCAACTCATACCTTTCCATCCGCTTGTTTGTTGGAGCGGTGGAGATCTCGAAGTCTAGCCATCATATATAAGGATCCAAGTCCCTATTCTGGCGACGAAAGTGTTGAGTCATAGTGTTGGTTATTTCTAAGGTCCCAAGATCAAATCAAGACATGAAATAATGCATGAATACATCAATGGAGGTGGTAGCGGAATACTCATTGATCGGTTATGTCGATTTGAAGATGAATCATGCCCAAAAACGCACTGCCCTCATGCCAAACTGGCAGTCCACTGTCCCTGCAAAACAGAATTTCGGGTCTCAAAACGAAGCTCCAAACTCCGTCGGATGAGTCCCGCCTCATGGTCGAACCTCCCTACCACCTTCGCAAGACTTGTAAGTGTGCTAGCACTTGATTCTCACCATGAGAAAACTCTTGGCTTCCCTTGTCACGCCCAAACTGGTTCAAAACCAGTGAGCAAAAGTTCATTTGGGCGTGAGAGAAGAGAGAAATTGAGAGAGAAGAAGTTTTGTGTTAAGTTAAAATGATTTACCAAAAATCAATTTATATTTATGCCATAATATTATTAAATAAATAATAAAATTATGACACAAAACATGCAATGGCTTAGAGTGTCAAACACTCAATTTCCATGCAATAACATTGAGTGCATTCTACACTATCAACATGCAAGCATTATCAATAAAATAATACATACAATGACATGTGTCATGTGGGCCCCACACGTTTCCAAATGAAAGTGGGCCCACGTGCACTCACGCGTTCGGGTTCGATATTTCCGAAATACCGAGCTTACGTCGCGACGTTAATTCAATCGAATTTAAATAAATAATTGCGCCTGGCGAAATTATTATTTACGTCGCTAACGAATTAATTCTAAATTAACTCGTTTGCCCGAATTAAAATCTAATTTTAATTCCGCGTCGAAATCTAATTTCGTCTAATATATCGAATATATTAATACATCGATTAATTCCGAATTAATCGTTCTCTCTCTTTAGACGACATTTTATCCCGGATAAAACATCTCCGTTATTAATCCTAGATTAATTTTCTCTCTCTCTTCTTTATAATCCCAGATTATTCAAGAGTGCGAGTTGTGCGTCATCGGTGGATTATCGGGAAGCGACCCATGAGATCCCCGGATAAGTTGGCAGTAAATACGGTCGTCGGAGTATCCGAATCACGTACGTACCAAGTACTACGTTCTACCGATTTACGAGACAAGGTCGACTCCTAGCAAAGCACCAAGTCTTCCCAAGTTCTCCGGACATATTCATCAAAGAATATCTAGATCTGTATCAAGCGTAGTATACAATTGTATTGTGCATATCGGCCCAGTATCGGATAATCACGTGCTAGGGCTGGGGCTGGATAAGTGTCTGCCCCGTCCGAAACACATATCGGATGTCTGGTAACTAGTCTCTATAATCGGATATTCATGACCTGGTCATAATATCACGATTGGATGCGCATCACTTTAAGAGCACTAATACCGTATCCTGCGTGACATCATCTCCATTATGACTGGAGTGACACTTCCGTCTTGACATCACATCCAATACACTACGATTCTCTGATAAACCCAGAAGAGGTGAACACAGAACCAGTTAAGATCCCCCACCACCAAAACCAAAGTTTACCGATTGTCGTAAGTATTAGCGATGTAAGTCTCAGGTTAAGACTATACACACCTACCTTGATTTCGGCCTCCCATAGACACCTAGTCATAATACCAATGGGATTCCGAAGGGTCTATCCAGAGCGAAGCTGTTTCCCGTACCATCGGTGAAACACGACCTCCTATCGCACTTGCACAAGTATCCAATACTTATATATATGAGAACTATGCCGTTGTGCCCTCACAACGCGCACAAGTGCAATACTAGCCTATTCCGCATTATCGATGTCCAGTCTCGATAATACTACGGCTAGGGATATTTAATGATTAATCCTTCGTGGACTGATACTGTCTCATATCATCTCAATCCAGGAACTAATCATAGGGACCTCTCTTCATTTATATATCTATGGTGATCTAATCACAAATGATGAGAGTGCAATTTCCTTATTACATAGTTAATTTGCTACAACAACACAATGATCTGTGCAAATAGTGACGCTATGGGTCATTTTGTCCAACAATCTCCCACTTGGCACATAGCCAGTCACTCTCAAGTGTCCCACACCTGAACTATGTACGGTTCGCTCAAATTGCTGAGGAAAGGTTTTCGTCAGCGGATTGCTTAATTATCGTCTGACGCGATTTATACGATCATCACATCGCCACGATGTATGATCCGAACGAATCAGATGATATAGAAGTATATATCTGGATCGTCGATGAGACCTTTAATTCCTTAGCCTATGCTGACGCCTAGCTCAGCTGCTAACAGAACTTTATCTAATCTTATTAGATTTATTTTCGACCCAGATGGTCTTCTATTGCTGCCTCAGCTGCAGCAATAATCCGCATTTGTTGTTTATTCGGCAACAGTTATCTTGCTAGGAAGATTTCCAGCTCACTGTCCCGTTATTCAAACTTTATAGTACCGCAGTATTTAATCGTTTGGAAACTTGCAGTGGTGATCCCAGTCACTTCAAGTTCTCCTTCTCCATAGTTAAGATAGCATCTTTAGTTCTCAGAGATACTAACAGATGTTCTAACTTCAATCCAGTGACTATCACTTGGATTGACCCGATTGTGACTCCATATGCTCGAAGCGTATGAGACACCAATACAAGTACATTTTAAATGTACAATTTCCCAGAGAGTGTTAACAAACTCCAAATCTATCCCAGTAGATCTTTATTCCTTGAATAAAGGTTGTTACTCCCCAGAATTCTACGGAGAATTTCTTATGAAGAATATCTATGAAAGCCAAGCTTTCACCAATTGCTTTATGGGAATTTCACTGTCAGTGCGCTCTCCCACTAACCTCCTTATATACACAAGAATTATTTAGCTTTGAATCAAATCATAAACCATTATGATTATTTCAAAATAACAGTTCCAAGAACCTTATGCTTGCATCAATCCAAACATGGATCGAATAACCTGCAAACCTTGTTTGTCGGTTATATAAAATCGTCAGGATGTTGTAAATATCCTCCAAAAGGTTTCCTTTTCAGGAAAGCGATTTTTGATTTGTAACTGACACATTTCATAAATGAAATATACAGTTATTTTTTCAAGCATTTTTCAAAATGGATTTACCATGGCAACAGGTAAAAAGGTTGAACCGTTATTAACACAATGTTGATAACGATACCTTTCCGTCAAAACCTTAGGTTTGCACGTTGGTATGTTGCCTTCCATGTATGTCTTCCTTGAAGACGTTTAATATACCATAGGCACAACGCCTTGTGGTACAACAACTAGTATCCAAACATAGTTGTTATACATGGAATCCATTTCGGACTCATGGCACTTTGCCATAACAGGGAGTCGATACCTCGTATCACTTCCTCATAACGTAGTCGGATGGTACACCTCCATAAGATTGACATCTTTATGAGGTGAGATCAGAAACCATACCCTAGGTTGTTTTCTGACTCTATCCGATCTACTAGTTCTTGTGTATTTGAAGATTAATGGTATAGATTCATCATAGATGAACTATTTGTGTTCCATTAAGGACTTCGTGCCTTGAACAGTATTACTCCGATTTTCATCGAGTATCACTATCCTCCCACTGACCACTGCATATCGGTATTCCTCTCAGGAAAACCGCATGGTGAGCAACAATTACATTGTTCTCATGTGGGATTTATAAGTACTATACTTAAGGTTTCCCTTAGGATAACCTATATTGGCACTTATCCAATTTGGGTCCTTAGTTTGGTATCATCCAAACGCTATGCCTGGCATACCCAAATTATCAGGAATGAGAAACCTCGTTTCTTCCCTGTTCATATCCTATATGATATCTGTCAAACAGATTTATATGGAACCTTATTCTAAATAAGTTTTGCACTGTTAATACATATCCGGTTGAAGGAGATAGTAGCTCAGAGCGACTCGTGATAAACCTTATCATGTCCAACAAAAATTCGGTTTTTGGTTCGGACACACCGTCTAACTAACGTGTCTCGGGAGGAGTCCTCATATGAAAGAATACAGTACTCTTTCATTTATATATGAAACTTACTGCTTAAGTATTTTCCATTTCGGTCTTACCGTGGCGGAATAACACTATAGCCGATCTGTTTGTCTATTTCGTGTCGAAACTCTAAAGTTTCCGATCTGTGTTCTTCAAAAGAAACACATAACCACAACGTGATGTCACATCCGTTAAGGTCACGAAATATTCATGTTCACATTTAGCCTAGCTAGATATGGGCCCACTTACTTCACCATGAATAGGGCTAACAGATCGGTGGCCCTTTTACTATTACCAAGTAAATAGTATTTTAGGTATTTAACCTAATAAACTAGATTCGTAGACCTTATTTGAATAGTCAAATCAGTCCTAGTATCCACTCTTCAAAAAGTGTGGATATACGAGTCTTGTTTAATAAACTAGATTCGTAGACCTTATTTGAATAGTCAAATCAGTCCTAGTACCCAATCTTCAAAAGTGTGGATATACGAGTCTTGTTTAATTGTGTCCCAGACAACAATGCCACAAATAAGTCTCTATTGATCAAATCAATTTGAGCTATTTATTTGTCATTTTATATGTTTTTGAGATTTTATTATATTCAAAATATAAATTCTGTTATTTACATCCAATGTATTTATCTCAGTATCATCTTTATATAATGAAACACTTTAGTGTTCTAGAATATAAAGGTTTTATCCGCATCAGATTAAACACTGATATAGAGATAATGTCTCTAGTCAAACTAGTTACATTATAACATTTCCTAATTTAAGTACATACCCAAATGGTAGTTCCTAAATTTAGGTATCTACGGTCGAAACAGCGACTTTCGTCCCGTTTCCAATTCGCAGAGAAATCTCGGCTTGAAGCCAGTATCCAGCTCACAGCGGATTCTGAACGTCAATACATATATTTTATGTACCACACTAAGTATTTAAAATCTAATTTTAATACTAGTTGTGAACATAACTTTGACAAATATTTTAAAGTTAGAGCCTCGCCCTTTCTTTAATTCCTTCGTGTCTTCCATATCCAAATGGTAGTCACTTTGAGATATGTCAATTATCCTTTTCAATATTTCACAAACCTTTGGCCACGCCTTGGGTTTCGGAATATCGAAACGATGTGCACCTTGTGCTACATGCCCTAATTGCAAACTTTGACTTTTCTCCACTAGAATAGTCAATTAATTCTCCAAGAATTATTAATTGCAACTTTAATACTTTTAAATCTAAAGATAGATTTATTGTAAGTATATTAATTAAGCACTAAAGTCATCATCACATAAATCTTCCAAAGACTTTATGCTCTACTATTTGCTTAATTATGGGCTTAGTAATAATAAGTTATTTTATCAAATAAATTAACCTATTATCGATTCCCAATTGAAAATTAAATCATTTTAAAACATTTAATCCAAGAATTATATATTTTAAATATTCAACCTTTTCAATTTTACTTGATTTAATAGTCCAACTATTAATCAATTATTAAGGTACTATTTATTATAATGATTACAATAATCCAATTATTTAATCAACTATAATTTTAAATTGATTACTATAATCCCATTATAAAATCAACTATCATTTAATTCAATTATATTGATTACTATAATCTAATTACAAAATCAACTATATATGAATGAGTTTGTATATAGTCCAACTATATATTTTAATATTGATTACTATAATCCCATTATAAAATCAACTATCATTTAATTCAATTATATTGATTACTATAATCCAATTACAAAATCAACTATATATTGAATGAGTTTGTATATAGTCCAACTATATATATATTTTTTTAAAACAACATAAAATATTAGTCCGACTAATACTTTTGATTAATATGACGAGAGTAAAATATAAATGAGCGTGTTTAGCGAGTATTCGAACGAATGTTGCAAATTCAATACTTGCCTCCCACTATTTTTCGTCGAGCCTCTAACCCTCTGTGGAGTACTCGGGAAACCGCGTTTCCTAGTGGGCTAGGATCCTATTAAATAACACACAACCCTGACTTTGGTCAATAAAAAGCTGTATGCTATTTAACTAGGTAGATCTCACAGATCAATTGGATCTCATCCAATTCCTAGATCCGGTTAGGTGGACATCCAAGTCCGAAACATATGTATAATGTCAATGTATCCAATACATTTTCCCAACCATATCCTCCGAATCATCTAGGCCATGGCTTTGGCCAAAAACAAACCTAATGATTCCAGTTAAGCAGGACCCATTGACGAGGAAAGTTTCGTAATCAATGTCATTGGACAAAAAGTGATCTGACTTTGGCCAATAAAAATCACGATTTGGACAAGACACCGATATGCAACAAAACTCTCATGATTCAAGTACATCTTGATTGACAAAGGTCTTGACTTTGGTCAAAAACAAACCAATGCCAACTTCGGATCTTGAACAAGAATCATTCAATGGAAGGATATTTGCTTAATATAGATTGAGGGATTTTCGCGTACAAATTGGCTACCAATTTAATTATCTTTGTTAAGGTCTCATCATCATACACCCTTAAACATGCATTCTAAATACATAATAAAGCGAGTATGAAATAAAATAATAATGATATGCGGATGGATACTTAACACATTGATCCTAGATCAAATCTCTCCCTTTCTCACTCAAGCTAGCACTTGTACTACTTCTACCCGTTACACTACACTTCTAAAGAAACCTCATATACATAGAGGGGAATAGGTGAGAGAGAGAATACAAAGAGAAAGAAGGTGATAAGGCTGGACACGCAGGTCCAATTTAATAAATCGAATTTATTACAACAATTTCTAAAATTGCCCACCCATCTAATATCCATCCGATATACATTATTCATTCAACACAACCACGTATTCACACACATATATATACAAACAGACATGCTTTTACAACCAATCTAATCCAATTAATTAGTCTTTATTTAAAGTGATCATCCAATGTTCAAACAACGGTTTGATTTTGCACGAGTCCAACTCGATTGAGAATAAGTACATAAGGTACGAATTCACGAATTATATCGAACTACTTATTAAATCTAATTTAATCGTATTCAATACTAATTCAATTATTTAATTCCAAATTAAATGTTTACACTTTTAATATGCTTTAAAGACTTAGATTCTAAATCTAATCCTATGGGTCTCAAAGCCCAACTAACATCCAATGTTAAATTCAATTCAAGTCAAATGGGCTTTCAATTGGTTTATTAAGGCTTGGGCTTTGGTCAATGTGGTCAAACCCAATTACCAAGCCCAAATAAGGAATCACCTTAAGTGCCAAAACCAATTTTAAGCCCATAAGGCCCAATTAAATTTTTTTTTTTTTAAAGCCCATTAATTAAATTTTAAATATCCAAACATTAAAGTCCAATTAATTAAAGTGTAATACCAAGATTAATAATAAACAAATATTTCAAAAATACCCATTTAATTTATTATCATCTATTTTTCAAAATAAATGTCCAACATTAATTTTAAAAAAAATCAACTCATTTACATGTCCATTATGTATTCGGCCAAGGTGAGTTTTTTGTGCCGATTTGTTTTTCAATCCGATTGAATTACTAATCTACGTCCCGTACACGTTCTAAGTCATCCAATGTCTTAAACACAAAAAAATTCCAATCCACTCCAAGTAGCAACACTTCGGCCAAGGCATGAATTTGGGGAAAAAATCATCCAATGCATTTTTCATAAAATTGATTCAATATAACATCATGCTATATACATGTAAGCATTCTTATTAATCAAATTTCATAAGAACATGCTTCAATCAATTTCATCATACCATTCGGCCAAGGTTGGATTTTTGGGGAAAAAATCATCCAATGCATTTTTCATAAAATTGATTCCATGTAACATCATTCTATATAAATGCAAGCATACTTATTCATCAAATTTCACAAGAACATGCTTCAATCAATTTCATTACACCCATTCGGCCAAGGTTAAATTTTGGGGAAAAAATCATCCAATGCATTTTTCATAAAATTGATTCCATGTAACATCATTCTATATACATGCAAGCATACTTATTCATCAAATTAACAAGAACATGCTTCAATCAATTTTACCAAATTTAAACCAAAAATTTCATGCTTGCAACATTAGCTCTGATACCATTGTTGGTTATTTCTAAGGTCCCAAGATCAAATCAAGACATGAAATAATGCATGAATACATCAATGGAGGTAGCGGAATACTCACATTGATCGGTTATGTCGATTTGAAGATGAATCATGCCCAAAAACGCACTGCCCTTCATGCCAAACTGCTGCAGTCCACTGTCCCTGACAAAACAGAATTTCGGGTCTCAAAACGAAGCTCCAAACTCCGTCGGATGAGTCCCGCCTCATGGTCGAACCTCCCTACCACCTTCGCAAGACTTGTAAGTGTGCTAGCACTTGATTTCTCACCATGAGAAACCACTCTTGGCTTCCCTTTGTTCACGCCCAAACTGGTTCAAAACCAGTGAGCAAAAGTTCATTTGGGCGTGAGTTAGAAGAGAGAAATTTGAGAGAGAAGAAGTTTTGTGTTAAGTTAAAATGATTTACCAAAAATCAATTTATATTTATGCCATAATATTTATTAAATAAATAATAAAATTATGACACAAAACATGCAATGGCTTAGAGTGTCAAACACTCAATTTCCATGCAATAACATTGAGTGCATTCTACACTATCAACATGCAATGCATTATCAATAAAATAATACATACAATGACATGTGTCATGTGGGCCCCACACGTTTCCAAATGAAAGTAGGCCCACGTGCACTCACGCGTTCGGGTTCGATATTTCCGAAATACCGAGCTTACGTCGCGACGTTAATTCAATCGAATTTAAATAAATAATAATTGCTGGCGAAATTATTATTTACGTCGCTAACGAATTAATTCTAAATTAACTCGTTTGCCCGAATTAAAATCTAATTTTAATTCCGCGTCGAAATCTAATTTCGTCTAATATATCGAATATATTAATACATCGATTAATTCCGAATTAATCGTTCTCTCTCTTTAGACGACATTTTATCCCGGATAAAACATCTCCGTTATTAATCCTAGATTAATTCTCTCTCTCTCTTCTTTATAATCCCAGATTATTCAAGAGTGCGAGTTGTGCGTCATCGGTGGATTATCGGGAAGCGACCCATGAGATCCCCGGATAAGTTGGCAGTAAATACGGTCGTCGGAGTGCCCGAATCACGTACGTACCAAGTACTACGTTCTACCGATTTACGAGACAAGGTCGACTCCTAGCAAAGCACCAAGTCTTCCCAAGTTCTCCGGACATATTCATCAAAGAATATCTAGATCTGTATCAAGCGTAGTATACAATTGTATGTGCGTATCGGCCCAGTATCGGATAATCACGTGCTAGGGCTGGGGCTGGATAAGTGTCTGCCCCGTCCGAAACACATATCGGATGTCTGGTAACTAGTCTCTATAATCGGATATTCATGACCTGGTCATAATATCACGATTGGATGCGCATCACTTTAAGAGCACTAATACCGTATCCTGCGTGACATCATCTCCATTATGACTGGAGTGACACTTCCGTCTTGACATCACATCCAATACACTACGATTCTCTGATAAACCCAGAAGAGGTGAATCACAGAACCAGTTAAGATCCCCCACCACCAAAACCAAAGTTTACCGATTGTCGTAAGTATTAGCGATGTAAGTCTCAGGTTAAGACTATACACACCTACCTTGATTTCGGCCTCCCATAGACACCTAGTCATAATACCAATGGGATTCCGAAGGGTCTATCCAGAGCGAAGCTGTTTCCCGTACCATCGGTGAAACACGACCTCCTATCGCACTTGCACAAGTATCCAATACTTATATATATGAGAACTATGCCGTTGTGCCCTCACAACGCGCACAAGTGCAATACTAGCCTATTCCGCATTATCGATGTCCAGTCTCGATAATACTACGGCTAGGGATATTTAATGATTAATCCTTCGTGGACTGATACTGTCTCATATAATCTCAATCCAGGAACTAATCATAGGGACCTCTCTTCATTTATATATCTATGGTGATCTAATCACAAATGATGAGAGTGCAATTTCCTTATTACATAGTTAATTTGCTACAACAACACAATGATCTGTGCAAATAGTGACGCTATGGGTCATTTTGTCCAACACATAGAAGCTAACATAATAGCCTGAGCTGTGTCACAATCACTGCTGTGAGTTTTCCATAACTCAAGCTCAAGTGGATCAGTGGGCTTAGGCGGGAGAGGTGTTTGTATAGTATACAGCATCCTCTTAGCCCCAAGGACTATCCTCAGGTTCATTTCCCAATCAGCGAAGTTTGTCCCCTTAAAGACATTGTCACCCATGATAATGTCTCGGACATTTACCTTGCTAGCCATCTCAACTACGATAGTCCAACTATCTAGTTAACGATAAAATGGGTACAGTCAAACTGTTAAAAAAATAACAATGTATTAGTCCAACTAATTATAATAAATAGACGAAATAATTTTGAAGAACGCGTAAGGCAAAGTATCTGAATGAAATTGCAAATTCACATACTAGCCTCCCACTATTTTCATCAAGTCTCTAACCCTCTGTTGAGAACTCGGGAAATCCTATTTCCTAGTGGGTTAGGATCCCGTTAAATAACACACAACCTTGACTTTGGCCAACAAGCTGTATGCTATTTAACTAGGTAGATCTCACAGATCAATTGGATCCAATCCAATTCCTAGATCCGGTTAGGTGGACATCCAAGTCCTAAACATATTGCGTATGCCAATGTATCTAATACATTTTCTAACCATATCCTCCGAATCATCTAGGCCTTGGCTTTGGCACAACAAACCTAATGATTCCAGTTAAGCGGGACCCATTGACAAGGATAGTTTCGTAATCAATGTCGTTGGACAAGAAGTGATCTTGACTTTGGCCAACAAATCACAACTTGGACAAGACACCGATGTGGAACAAAACTCTCATGATTCAAGTACATCCTAATTGACAAGGTCTTGACTTTGGCCAACAAACCAATGCCAATCGGATCTTGAACAAGAATCATTCAATGGAAGGATAATCGCTTAATATAGATTGAGGGATTTTTGCGTAATTGGCAACCAATTTATTTATCTTTGTTAGGTCTCATCATCATACACCCTTAAGCATGCTTCTAAAACATCATAAAGCGCGTAAAGTAAATTAATAGTGATATGCGGATGAATATATAAACAACTTGTTCCTAGAACAAATCACTCCCTTTCCTCTCCCCGCTAGCACTATTCTACTTCTACCCAATTACATAATACAATAAGAGAAACCTCATTTACATTGAGGGGAATTAGGTGAGAAGAGAATACAAAGAGATAAAGAGATAAGGCTGGACACGCAGGTCCAATTTATAAATTCCAAATTTACAATAATTTCTAAAATTACCCTTTCCCTTCTAATATCCATCCGATATATACTATTCATTCATCACATACATATATATTCAAACAAGACATGCCTTTTACAACCAATCTAATCCAATTAATTAGTCTTTGTTTAAGTGATCATCCAATGCTCAAACAACGGTTTGATTTTGCGCGAGTCCAACTCGATTGAGAATAAGTACATAAGGTACGAATTTGCGAATTATATCGAACTACTTATTAAATCTAATTTAATTCGTATTCAATACTAATTCAATTATTTAATTCCAAATTAAATGTTTACACTTTTAATGTGCTTTAAAGACTTAGATTTTAAATCTAATCTATTTGGGTCTCAAAGCCCAACTAACATCCAATGTTTAATTTAATTAATGTCAAATGGGCTTTCAATTGATTTATTAAGGCTTGGGCTTTGGTCAATGTGGGTCAAACCCAATTACCAAGCCCAAATAAGGAATCACCCTTAAATGCCACAAAACCAATTTTAAGCCCATAAGGCCCAATTAAATTTTTAAAGCCCATTATATTATATTTGGACTTAATGGAGTGATTTAGGCCCAAATTGGATCCAATCCTTTTGACCCAAATCTACTTGGTCCAACCAAGCCCATTATGCCCAAATACAATATTAAAAGCCCAATTCACCAATTAAGCCCATTAATTAAATTTCAATATTCCAAATTTTAAAATTCAATTAATTAAAGTGTAAAACCAAGATTAATACATTAAACCAAATATTTCAAAATACCAATTTAATTATTAATCACCTAATGTTCAAAATAAACGTCCAACATTAATTTTAACAAAAAATCAACTCATTTTTCATGTCTTTCACATTCGGCCAAGGTGAGTTTTTGTGTCGATTTGTTTTTCAATCCGATTGAATTACTAATCTACGTCCCATATACGTTTTAAGTCATCCGATGAACTTAAACACAAAAAAAATTCCAATCCACTCCAAGTAGTAATGTATTCGGCCAAGGCTAAGTTTTGGGGAAAAATTCATCCAATGCATTTTTCACAAAATTGATTTCATATTATGTCATTTTACATACATATAAGCATACTCATTCATCAAATTTCACAAGAACATGCTTCAATCAATTTTACCCAAATTTTAACCTAAAGTATTTCATGCTTAACCATGGCTCCATGATACCATTGTTGGTTTCTATTATTTGTCCCAAGGAAAGATTAAGCATTTAAAATACAATAAATGAATATATAATAAACTTGAAGCATGGCGGAATCATACTTACAAAGCTTTTGTGATGAAGAAGATGAACAAAGGGTTGAAGCTCCAAGTTCCTATATGGTTCGGCCAAGAGGAGAAAAGAGTTGAAAGCTCCAAGCTTTGTGTATTCCAAGCTCCAAGGTGGTTTCCCTATCACCTCCTTTGATTCCTTGCTTGTGCTAGCAAAAATGGAGAATGAGAGAACAATCTTCTACCTTGCATGTGCAGCTCACGGCGTGAGCAAGAGAGAAAGAAGAGGAGAGTGTCTCACTTTTAATTTTTGTTTTGTTCCCTTTGCATGCCAAAACCGTGAATGACAAAAGGAAATGAAAAGTGATATGATATCTAATACCAAAAGAATTTTTTAATGCAAAAAATCCTTCAAAGCCATGCATGGCTTTCCCTCCAAAATGAAATCCATCATTTGCCATCATTACCACACTTTGAGATTAGAGACAATGTATCATCCCTCAAAGGTGACTAGATACATCCACCATCTATTCGTATTAAGTAATGAGATATCGCGATGTGATTTGCGGATATCAATCGATTCAAAATACGAATGTGTCCGCAAACACTTTCGGGCTCGGTTTCGTTAATTCCGAATTAACGAATTTCCGTCGCGACGTGAATTAAATAATTACGCCTTGCGAAATTACTATTAAGTTCGCTAATGAATTAATTCTAAATTAATTCGTTTGCCCGAATTAAAATCCGATTTTAATTCCGCGTCGAAATCTAATTTCGTTTAATAATATATCGAATATATTATTTTATCGATTAATTCCAAATTAATCGATCTCTCTCTCTCCTAATAAGGCATTTTATCCAAGATAAAGTTTCTCCGTTATTAATCCAAGATTAATAAAGTTCGAATCAAACATCATAGGTGAATCTTCAGGAAGCGACCCAAGAGATCTCCGGATATGTTGGCAGTAAATACGGTCGTTGGATAATCCAAACACGTACGTACCTCGTACTACGTTTTTACCGATTTACAAGACAAGGTTGGCTTCTAGCAAAGCGCCATGCCTACCCAATTCTCCAGAAATATTCTTACTGGAATATTAGATCTATATCAAGCGTAGTATACCGTAGTATTGCGTACATCGATCCAGTATCGGACGATCACATGTTAGGCCTGGGGCTGGAAATGTGTCTGCCCCGTACGAAACATATATCGGACATCAAGCAACTAGTCTCTTTAAATCGGGCAATACTGACCTAGTCATATTGTCCCGACGGTTGCAACCTTTTATAGAGCACTAGTTCTGTATCCTGCATGATCATCAACTCCATATGTCTGAAGTGACACTTCCATCTTGACATCACACCCAGTGCACTACGATTCCTGATAAACCCAGAAGAGGTGAACACAGAACCAGTTAAGGTCCCCCAACCACCAAAACCAAAGTTTACCTATTGTCGCAAGTACTAGCGATGCAAGTCTCAGGTTAAGACCATATACACCTACCCTGATGCGGCCTCCCATAGACACGCAGACATACTACCAATGGGATTCCGCGGGGTCTATCCAGAGAGAAGCTGTTTTCCGTACCATCGGTAAAACACAACCTCCTATCGCACTTGCATAAGTATCATATACTTAAATATATGAGAACTATGCCGTTGTGCCCTCACAACATGCACAAGTGCAATACTAGTCTATTCCGCATTATCGATGTCCGATCTCGATAATACTCCGACTAGGGATATTTAATGATTTAAACCTTTATGTATTGATACTGTCTCATATCATCTCAATACGGAATTAATCATATGGACTTTCGCCATTTATATATCAAAGTAAATAAATTACAAAACGGCAAAAGGCAATTTCATTATCACATAGTTAATTTTGTACAATAATACAATATCATTTACAAAACAGTGACGCTATGGGTCATAATGTCTAACAATCCTAACATACATGCTTCCAATTTATCCAACACTTCCACAATAATTTTTCTAAATAAATTAATCAACAAATTGAACAAAATAATGTACCAACAAGCTTTGCCAATTGATTGAAACTTTGCCTCCAAGCTTTTCCAATTCTTCCAAGCACTTTGAACATCTTCAAACTCCACCAAATCAAACTCCTCAATGAACAAATTTTGGTGATCAAAAGGTGGTTTGATCACTCAAGAGTAGCAACCAAGATTTTCCAAAATTTGACTCTTAAAACCTAGGAAAATCAAAACTTCAAGAACACAAATTAAAACCTCAACCCTTAAGGATTAATTCCATGGACTTGATTGTTTGTAGGGTAATATATGGTGAGATTAAGCCTTCATTTGAGAGCAAAACAAAAAGAAAATCAATAGCCTTTTTCCTTCAAAAATTCGGCAGTGAGGGGTTTACTTTTCTCTTTGTTTTTCGGCAGAGAGCAGCAAAACAAAGGAAGCAATTTGTTTTTTTGCTATATTCCAACGGCAGAGAGCAAGTGAGTGGAGTGAAAAGCCATTTTGTTTTGTTTCTTTTAATTCATTTTGTTTTTCATAAAATTAATTAAAGAAAACTAAACCAAACCATAGCCATTAAATTTAAACCATGGTAAAATGGAATCTTTTCCCTACAACACATATTCAAAAAATTTAACTTAACCAAAGTTAAAATTAATCTCACCAATTTAGTAACTAAGTTACCTTTTATGAATCATTTAATTACTTTAACTAAACAATCCAATTTACTTTAATTAATTAATTGTATAAGCTAAGTAATTAATATTGTATATTAATTTAACAATTAAATTTATTCACAAAATAATTACTAATTTAATGTATATCGAATTTACATTTTATTATACAATAAAATTATATCAACTCTTGATATAAAATTAATTAATTCAATTCATCTCATGAATTATCGGATTAAACAATTTAATCCTAAATACCCAAAAATACTTTGTCAACATTTGACGAGAGGTCGCCCTAGTGCTCAACGAGTAAACTCAATATAATGGAACTCTCTAGGTTCATGTTCGGTTGTTACTTATATATATACATATATATCTCATACACTTGTATACATATTTCATGAAGGCCTATCCACCTACAAATCATGACAAAACAACAAGACACGTCGAACCATACAAGTCGAGGTTAAAACGCTAATGTATAATCCCTTCGTCATTACCGTCTCCAATTGAGTAAGGTTATAGATTTACTGTCAAAACCTTATCTACACAATATAAAAATAAATTTTCATAATCATATTCCATTAATAAATAATATACGCAAAACTCTTTTTCAATATTATTTATAATGTTAAAGAAATAATTTCTTCAAGGAACTTTCGGCCAAAAGATTTCCAGAATATATTCCGAAAATTTCTGGAAAGAAAATCCAACCATATGGACTGACGAATCCTCATATTAACACGCACCGATATTCGTGAGCATCGGTCTATACCTAACAGTCATTAAGATGTCAGACCATAAAAGGTCTCTGACATGCATGGTATCAGACACAGAGGATCACTCACAAGACCATCGTGGTGTCTCAAGTCAAAGGACCACAATAACTACTAAACTCAAAAAGAAAACTATTGGCAGTTTTATGGAATATCTATTAGTCATCTTTTATGAGTTTGTTCAATACTCATTCAACTAATGAATATATGTATTTCTATACGAACTTCCGCTAAGCTCACAGTCTGTTGAGATAAACCATATGTCCATTACATATATAGATAATGCACTAGTCTTACCAATATAATGACCGACCAATGTCAATATATCTAGACCAGGAATAATTTATATCCGAAAGAATGCATGATATTTCTCAACACCATTTGCAACTCTTGCAATTATATCACCATATGTTGTAACTCTCGGGTATTTACTAAATTCATATAAGGTTCCGAGTGTAACTCGAAATCTCTAACTCTTAGAGTAATCTAACTTTTAGATTTACAATAATAAATAAAAGTAAGAGTTATACCATATTAATAAATAAATAACCATGATAAAATAAATATTATAATGCATAAATATCAAATATTCATACAAAAAGTGAATGGTGCTCGATCACCATTTCCAACACTCTTACTTGATCTAGTGCCATTCACGATGGTATCTAATACCTATGGACTCCACGTGTTTCTCAAACACCTTGGGAGTTAAGGCTTTAGTCAGTGGATCCGCTATATTTTCTTCAGTTCGTACTTTACAAACTACAACATCACATCTAGCCAAAAGTTCTCTAATTATGTGATACTTTCGTTCAACATGCTTAGATTTCTGATGAGCGCGAGGTTCCTTGGCTTGAGCTATTGCACCATTGTTGTCACAGAATAACGGAATAGGATCCACTATAGATGGGACTACTCCAAGCTCCACAATAAACTTTTTGATCCAGACATCTTCCTTTACTGCTTCTGAAGCAGTAATGTATTCTGCCTCGGTAGTGGAATCAGCAGTCGAACCCTGTTTGGTGCTTTTCCAACTAATGGCTCCGCCATTGAGAGAAAAAACAAACTCAGATGTAGACTTTCTATCATTTGGATCAGATTGAAAATCTGAATCCGTGTAACCTCTCAATTGTAAGTCATTTTCTCCATAAATGAGAAACTTATCCTTAGTACCCTTAAGGTATTTCAAAATATGTTTCACAGCCATCCAATGGTCCTGACCCGGATCAGACTGATAACGGCTTGTAACACTTATAGCCATGCTGATATCAGGTCTAGTATATAACATGGCATACATTATGCTACCTATAGCGGAAGCATAAGGCTGGCTAAATATTTTAGCCCTTTCATCATATGTCTTAGGACACATTTTCTTAGACAGATGAATACCATATTTGAAAGGCACATTGACTGTCTTACAGTCAACAAAGTTGTACCTTTCTAAGATCAAATCAATGTACTTGGACTGAGAGAGTCCTATCAACCTCCTCGCTCTATCTCTATAAAGCTTTATACCTAGTATATAAGAGGCATCTCGCAAATCCTTCATGGATAAATTCTTACTGAGATAGGCTTTGACAGACTGTAACATACCTATATCATTTCCGATAATAAGTATATCATCAACATAAAGCACTAAGAAGACTACCATGCTCCCACTAACCTTTTTATAGACACAGGATTCCTCTTCATTTTTAATGAAACTAGACGATCTGATCACATCGTCAAAACAAAGATTCCAACTACGGGACGCTTGTTTAAGTCCATAAATAGACCTTTTAAGCTTACATACCAGATTAGGATCTTTGGCGAATACGAATCCCTCGGGTTGTTCCATATGGATATCTTCCTCAAGATTTCCATTCAGAAAAGCCGTTTTCACATCCATTTGCCAAATTTCATAATCAAAGTCTGCGGCAATAGCTAATAAAATCCTGATTGACTTAAGCATGGCTACTGGAGAAAAGGTTTCCTCATAATCAATACCTGATTTCTGAGTATATCATTTTGCTACCAGTCGGGCCTTAAAGGTTTCAACATTTCCATCAGGCCCCCGCTTCCTTTTGTAAACCCATTTACAACCGATAGGAACAATTCCGTCGGAAAGTGGAACCAAGTCCCAGACTTGATTCTCATGCATTGAAGCAATCTCCGATTTCATAGCTTCCAGCCATTTCTCTGCATCGATGTCTAACATCGCCTCTCTATAGTTTAAATGATCTTTTTCTTCAACTAAGAAAACATCGAGGATGTCATCAGATGACGTCCTGTACCTGACAGGGGGTCTCGATATCTTTTGTGACCTACGAGGTGGTTGTGTCAAAGGTATCTCATCTTCCTAAACTTCTGGTTCTATCGTCGATTCAATGTTACTTTGATTGACTTCATCAAGATCAATCATTCTATGATCTGCACTTTCTAACACAAATTTTGTTTCTAAGAAAGTTGCATTTCGAGCAACGAACATATTTCGGTTCTCGGGATCATAGAACTGATATCCCATGGAATTTTTAGGATATCAAATGAATCGATACTTGTACCCTCTAGGTGCAAGTTTATCCCGCTGTGCAACCCTTACATAGGCAGGACAACCCCAAATCTTAACATACTTAAGACTCGATTTCTTTCCAGTCCATAACTCATACGGAGTGGTCGGATGAACGACTCACCGAAGATTCTTAATGGATGGTACACCAATGTCAATAAGAATATTCTCGGGTTGAGTAGCATAGTGGTCCTTCGACTAGAGATACCACTGTGGATGTATGAGACATCCTCCACACTTAGATGGCAGTCACGTCACTGATCTATTTCGATCAGACCTTCGCATGTTCGTTGGGTGTGGACCGATCCTCAGGATATCCTGTGTGTATCAAGATAGGATTCATCAGTTCTGTGTACAGAGCATAGGTAGTCCATATATGATCATCAGTCTGTTAAATCTGTGGCCACAGTATACTTCGGAAGTAAGTTCCGAATATTATTTAGAGATTTCTAATAGATACATCGACGAGATAATACCTATAGAGATTTGACGTTTACATCTATATCTCTGGGATTATCCGGATACCTGTGACGGATGGATTATACGTATGCAATGACCTCGACCTGTATGATTCAGCTAGTTTATCCGTGATCGTCATAATTTACGGGTGGGTAAATTATTGACACGAAATTGGATTTTTTGACGGATATACCTGAATCTCGATAGTCTCACTAATGAAACATACTCGTAGAGCATTAGGGCGACTTTTATGAATAATGGTGATTATTTATAAATCGTTTAAACGTTAAACGAAATATACATGTGAACGGGCCGAACAGTCATTTCCTAATTAATGGGTATTTGTATTTAATATATGATATTATTAAATACACATTAATAAATTGTCAAATAAAGGTATTTGACATATATCATTATTATATGTACTTGAGATATTTAATGTAAATATAATACATATATTTGAGATATTTGTATTTAATTAATTAATTAATTATTTAATTGTTAAATAATTAATATAATTAAAATATAAATATCTTACCAAATGATAAAGTTAGGAAATGATTATAAGTGTTTATTAATGACTTTAAAGTAAAGGAAATTGTAGTCAAATTGGATTTGACTTCTTTGATATTTGTTTAAAGTGTTTAAAATTGAAATATCAGTTTCCTTTAATTTGAGTGTAATTTTCGGCCATATACCTAAATAAATATAATTGTTATATTTTTCAATTGCTTTTGTTGACTTGTTGAATTTTCATTAAAGATGTAATGATCAAATTAACAAGTTGATAAAGTAACTTTAAATGAAACAAAAACTAAATATCTAGATATTTATACTACCAAATTCGGCCAAGGCTATTTTTTGGAGAGTATATATTGTTTTGTTTCATTTTTAGGGTTTAAAAAATTCATTAGATACCAAATAAAACATAAAATAAGGTGAGAGAAAAACTTGAAGGCCTAAAGAAGAAAGCTTGGAAAAATCATGTTTTTGTAAGTTTTTCTTCAAAGTCTTCAACATGAAATATGTTTCTAACATGCTTAGCTTCATTTTGTGATACTTTGATGTTATATCTACTCTTATAGTTTGTGTTTTTATGATTGTGATCTTGAATGAAATATTGATGCATGTAAGTAAGCTTGAAATGGTTTCAAAGCTTCACTTTTGATTTTTAGAAAATCAAGTTGTCATTCTAGAGTTGGTAAGCCACTCCTTGGTGACCTAGAATTGTTCTAGAGTTGTTTCAAAGTGTTGAGGCTAGATTGGTGGAGTATTGAATGGATTAAAGTGTTGGATTTTAAAGATTTGGTAAAATTGCTCAATTGGATGAAATTGAAAAATTAGGGTTCATAACCCTCTCCAAATTTTGGGGCTTTTCATATATGTGATGTATTATGGTATGAATATGATTCATGTAAAATTTTAGTTTAATTGGATTTGATCTTGGCATGTTTTGAACAAAAGGGACCAAATTGCAATTAATTGGAAATTTTGGGGTGCTCAAGGCAATTGCTCAAAAATTGGGGATTTGTGTGAAATCTGATTTTGATGCATTAGATGTGTTGAAAAATATTTTAGAAATGATTTAGAATCATCCAAAATTATATTTGACAACTTTTGGACTAAAATGATCAATTTACAAAGTTTTGGGGCAATTCGGTAATTACCAAGAAATTTGATCTCTTGTGTAATTTTTCAGAATTTGATAATTGTATAATTAAATAAATAAGTTTATTTGATTAATCCGAGAAAAAGTTTTGAAATCGGAAAATTTTGATTTCCGTGATTCCGCTGCGTTACCGATATTCCCCCTTACAACCCCTACATGATGAACGGAAATGCCGAACGCAGCGAAAACCCGCCCTAGATCAAACCCCGAGCGAGTAATTTTTTTTTTTATTTTCGGCAGTCCAAATCAGTGGGTTTAAAACCTTTTTTTTATCAACTTAAAATTTTCTTAATGCATTAAAAACATTTTCCATGCATTAAAATAATTACGATAATCCAATTAAAATATTTCAACACACTTTAATACATTTATCAACTCTTGATAAATTATTCTAAGCTTCTAAAATTATTTTCAACACTTAAAAATAATCCAAACATACAAAAATTAATTTTCCAATACTTGAAAATTAATTCAAGCATATAAAATAATTTTCCAACTCTTGAAAAATTAATCCAAGCATTCAAAATTAACATATCATTTATATACTAATTTTCCAACACTTAGATGCTTCTAATCCTAACATACATGCTTCCAATTTATCCAACACTTCCACAATATTTTTTCTAAATAAATTAATCAACAAATTGAACAACTAAATTGACAAAATAAATGTACCAACAAGCTTTGCCAATTGATTGAAACTTTGCCTCCAAGCTTTTCCAATTCCTCCAAGCACTTTGAACATCTTCAAACTCCACCAAATCAAGCTCCTCAATGAACAAATTTTGGTGATCAAAATGTGGTTTGATCACTCAAGAGTAGCAACCAAGATTATCCCAAATTTGACTCTTAAAACCTAAGGAAAATCAAAACTTCAAGAACACAAATTAAAACCTCAACCCTTAAGGATTAATTCCATTGACTTGATTGTTTGTAGGGTAATATATGGTGAGATTAAGGCTTGATTTGAGAGAAAAACAAAAAGAAAATCAATAGCCTTTTTCCTTCAAAAATTCGGCAGTGAGGGGTTTACTTTTCTCTTTGTTTTTCGGCAGAGAGCAGCAAAACAAAGGAAGCAATTTGTTTTTTTGCTATATTCCAACGGCAGAGATAGGGATGGCAATTTCCGGATCCGGATCCGCAACTTTTTTTTGGACCCGGGTCCGGGTCCGGACCTGGGTATACCCGAAATGGATCCGGGTATACCCGGAATGGACCCGGGATCCGCAACTTTTTTTTTTAAATAAATTCTTACTTGCCATTTAATTTACTTGCCTCCTCTCTGCATAAACACAAATAAAGATAAACATAATTGTGTTCTTTAATTTCACAAATGTTTGTGTTTTGTTTAGAGCACGAATATGGATCAATTGAGGAGCAAAGGAAAATTTTATGCTTTCAATTTTTTTTTCAAATTGAGAAAAAATTTCTCTAGGGCATTGATGAAGAGCTAGAACTGGGATACTTTCACTTACAAGCCTGTCAACATAATAACACAAACTTCAAGGTAATACAAAAACATATATATAAAGAGAGACACTGATCTTATTCTTAGTTTGGACCAGGTTGTTTTTTTTTTTTCAAGAAAAATATTTTTCTAATACTAATAATATCTCAAATTATGAAAAAGAAAAGGATGCATAGGGTTTGAATTTTTTTAATAAAAGGAAAGATATTAATTTTAAGTCCAATAAAGAAAAAAGAGGAAAACCTAAGGACCCATATGCTTCTGATCTTCAATATCAGTCCAGTTTAAAATACAAGTTAAAGTTTGAAGATGGTGGTTGCTTGGCTTGGTGGCAGTGGTAGGGGGTGGGGGTGGCTGCGTGCGTGAGGTGAGGTGAGGTGAGGTACTGAGGTTTAGAGGAAATGAGGAATTAGGGATTTAGGGTTATGAAATGACATTTATGTTTTTTTTTTCTTTTTTTTTTTTATAAGTAAACCGGGTCCCGGGTAACTCGGATCCGGAAATTTCCAGACCCGCATCCGGACCCGGGACAGTGCGGGTCTGGGAAATTCATAACCTGATCCGGAATTTTTTTTTGCGGATCCGGGTAGACCCGGACCCGGGTCGTCCGGGTCCATGCGGACCCGGGCCGGGTCCGGGTCTAGTTGCCATGCCTAGGCAGAAAGCAAGTGAGTGGAGTGAAAAGCCATTTTGTTTTGTTTCTTTTAATTCATTTTGTTTTTCATAAAATTAATTAAAGAAAACTAAACCAAACCATAGCCATTAAATTTAAACCATGGTAAAATTGAATCTTTTCCCTACACCACATATTCAAAAAATTTAACTTAAGCAAAGTTAAAATTAATCTCACCAATTTAGTAACTAAGTTACCTTTTATGAATCATTTAATTACTTTAACTAAACAATCCAATTTACTTTAATTAATTAATTGTATAAGCTAAGTAATTAATATTGTATATTAATTTAACAATTAAATTTATTCACAAAATAATTACTAATTTAATGTATATCGAATTTACATTTTATTATACAATAAAATTATATCAACTCTTGATATAAAATTAATTAATTCAATTCATCTCATGAATTATCGGATTAAACAATTTAATCCTAAATACCCAAAAATACTTTGTCAACATTTGACGAGAGGTCGTTCTAGTGCTCAACGAGTAAACTCAATATAATAGAACTCTCTAGGCTCATGTTCGGTTGTACTTATATATATACATATATATCTCATACACTTGTATACATATTTCATGAAGGCCAATCCACCTACAAATCATGACAAAACAACACGACACGTCGAACCATACAAGTCGAGGTTAAAACGCTAATGTATAATCCATTCGTCATTACCGTCTCCAATTGAGTAAGGTTATAGATTTAATGTTAAAACCTTATCTACTCAATATAAAAATAAATTTTCATAATTATATTCCATTAATAAATAATATACGCAAAACTCTTTTTCAATATTATTTATAATGTTAAAGAAATAATTTCTTCAACGAACTTTCGGCCAAAAGATTTCCGGAATATATTCTGAAAATTTCTGGAAAGAAAATCTAACCATATGGACTGACGAATCCTCATATTAACACGCACCGATATTCGTGAGCATCGGTCTATACCTAACAGTCATCCAGAGGTCAGACTATAAAAGGTCTCTGACATGCATGGTTTCAGGCACTGAGGATCACTCACAAGACCACCGTGGTGTCTCAAGTCAAATGACCACAATAACTACTCAACTCGAAAAGACAACTAATGACAGTTTTATGGAATATCTATTAGTCATATTTTATGAGTTTGTTCAATACTCATTCAACTAATAAATATCTGCATTTCTATACGAACTTCCGCTAAGCTCACAGTCTGTTGAGACAAACCATATGTCCATTACATATATAGACAATGCACTAGTCTTACCAATATAATGACCGACCAATGTCAATATATCTAGACCAGGAATAATTTATATTCGAGAGAATGTGTCATATTTCTCAACACCATTTGCAACTCTTGCAACTATATCACCATATGTTGTAACTCTCGGGTCTTTACTAAATTCATATAAGGTTCCGAGTGTAACTCGAAATCTCTAACTCTTAGAGTAATCTAACTTTTAGATTTACAATATATAAATAAAAGTAAGAGTTGTACCATATTAATAAATAAATAACCATGATAAAATAAATATTATAATGCATAAATATCAAATATTCATACAAAAAGTGAATGGTGCTCGATCACCATTTCCAACAATCACACATCGTGGCGATGTCAAGATCGACAATATCATTTCAGATGATAACCTTGGATATCCGCTGACGAAAGCGATATCTCAACATAAGTATGAGCGACCCGTACATAGTTCAGGTGTTGGACACTTGAGTGATTGGCTATAGGCCAAGTGGGAGATTAATGGACAATTATGACCCATAGCATCACTATTTGTAAAAGACATGGTGTTCTTTGTACAAATTAACTATGTGACAAAGGAAATTGCTCTTTTATCATTTTGTAATTGGATTTCTTGGATATATAAATGATAAAAGTCCATATGATTAGTACCAGATTAATAAGATATGAGACAGTATTAATCCACGTAAGGTTTAATCATTAAATATCCATAGTCGTAGTATTATCGAGACTGGACATCGATAATGCGGAATAGACTAGTATTACACTTGTGCGTGTTATGGGAGCATAACGACATAGTTCTCATATATTTGGGTATTGGATACTCATGCAAGTGTAATAGGAGGTTGTGTTTACCGATGGTATGGAAACAGTTTCGCTCTGGATAGACCTCTCGGAATCCCATTGGTAGTATGACTATGTGTCTATGGGAGTCCGAATCAGGGTAGGTGTATTTGGTCTTAACCTGAGACTTGCATCGCTAATACTTACGACAATCCATATACTTTGGTTTTGGTCGTCCGAGGCTTTAATAGGTTCTGTGTACGCCTCTGCTGGGTATACTGAGAATCGTAGTGTATTGGGTGTGATGTCAAGATGGAAGTATCACTTCAGTCATATGAACATGATGATCACGTAGGATACGGAACTAGTACTTTCGTATGCTGCAGCTATCGGGATAATATGACAAGGTCATGATTATTCGATTATAGAGACTAGTTACCAGAGGTCCGATATGTGTTTCGTACGAGGCAGACACTATTCCAGCCCCAGGCCTAGCATGTGACATTCGATACTGGATCGTAATACGCAATACTACATATACCGCCTGATAAAGATTGGGTAGGCACGGTGCTTTGCTAGAAGCCAACCATGTCTTGTAAATCGGTAGGGACATGGTACTGGGTACGCACATATTCGGATAGTCTGATAACCGCATTTACTGCCAACATATCCAGGGATCTCTTGGGTCGCATCCCGAAGATTCACCGATGATGTTTGACTCGAACAAAATTAATATGGGATTAATTATGAGAGAGAAAATTAATCTGGGATTAATTACGGTAATAATTTATCTGGGATTAAATTCGTCTAAAAGAGAGAACGTGATTAATTTGGAATTAATCCGTAAAATAAATTTAATAGTTAAATTGGATTTTTCTATTTAATTTATTTATTTGGGCTAAAATAATATATCAGATATATTAATTGAAATTGGATTTCAATACGGGATTAAAATTAGATTTTAATTCAAGCGAACAAATTAATTTGGAATTAATTCGTAAGCGACTTTCGTAATAATTTTGCTAGGCATTATTATTTAATTAAATTGGATTTAATTACGTAGCGACGAAAACTCGTTTAGTCGGATTAAACGAACCGGGCCCAATATTTGTTGTGTAAGCCTACTCGAATTTTTAATTCAAAGTGGTGGGACCCACTAACTTACATCAACATGTCACATGTGTGATGGAAGTTGTTTGTTGCATTTAATGCAAAATTTATCACAACAAAACACACAACTTTGGAAGTCAATATATCATTATGTTTTGGAAACAAAATGGAACTATTCACTCTCTTCCTAAAACTCTCACATTGCCGATTCTTTCTTTC